>CM068842.1:51747107-52347107 GCA_028554795.2 Sinohyriopsis cumingii | reverse complement strand
AAACGAGATAACCAACCGGGGATGCTGGTTCTTAAGCATGTAGATTTTTATGCCTTTCAGTGTTCTTTTTTTTCATTCCACCCCCTTTATTTGATTCAAAAGACATAATTAACGTGATAATAGAAACAGAGGACAGCTTTCTATTTAGTGCAACAATACAACAAATGCTTCTGCTAGTCTGATATCCAAACACGGTCAGCATTTAATTAGGTTCTCAGAGAAATGCTTGTCAATATAGATGCTACAGCAGACTGACACAGTTTACGGACACAAGAGGACACATTGCATTTAAGATGATTACTCTTAAAAGGAACTAAAAGACAGAACTAGAACACAAATTTCAATTGATAAAAAAATTATTTGACCGGTATTTATTTATTAAAGTGCTGCCTCCACTAGCAGTGACATTTTCATTGATTGAAATTTCCTTGAATATCATTAATAATGTACTAAGAATGTTGTTTGGAAAGAAAATGTAACAAATTATACAACTTCTTTTCAAATGTTGATATTTCATAATGTTGATTAAAATTTGCAGGACCTATATATCGTTTTCTACGATAAAACGAGTGATACATCAAAGTTTCCGTTACCAATTTTGATTGCGATTTTCTTTAAGTTAAAACAGAGATACATTTCTGGGGTATTTTCTGGCTATAAGCGGGTTTGCGAGTTGTCAGAGCCTGAGTTATATCGTGTATATAGAGTGGTGAATGTCTATATGCTCCAAGGACTGCTTAAGGCAAAAGAAACTATAATTTGATTAGCAGACACCTGGCCACTACGGAAAGGTCACAATCTAGTTACGGTCAATTTAAATCAATTCATGTTCTTTCATTTTAATGAAGAAGTTACAGTAAATCTGAGCCACTGTGCTCGTCACCATGTGCTGTGACATGTGCAGCTCTGCATGTGCATTTACGTTACTTTTGATTTATGACAAACTCAGGAACACATCTATGGCATAAATCAAGGAACACCTGTATCCTGGAAAGCAGGTAGAATGCCTAGGTTACTGCTACATAAAATATGACAGGTTTAAACCTCATCTCTCCCTAATACTAAATTAGAGTCAATTCTTTGAATATTTTGATGTGATGTCGATGAAGAATTTTACCATGTACCACCCGAGAAAATACAGCAATTTATTTTTGTGAAGATCTCTTTAAAAACTGTACGTGTTCTACCATAATCTTTTATTTTATACACCATTACAAACTTATAACATCGTTACCATATATTTCATCTTGTTTCACATTTGTTTAGATGGGTTCATATTTCTCAAATGTGTGCAATTCTTCATGTTTACATTTTCTGAACCTCACTTTTACTTGGGACCTAATAGCCATTACTGTGCTGAGGTACAGCTAAATGCTAATAGATACGTACATGTACTAAAGGCTTTGAAGCCATAGTACATGCTGCTTGCTAGCAGAACTTCCGTGACATGTTTAACACAAGGAGTATCTTAGAGTGGGGTTAGATCAAGAAGCGTTTTTAAAGGGGTAACAGTTTAAGGGGTATTCAACTAAATGCCTCGAACCCATACAAAATCTGCTTAGATTCAATTTGGTAAAAATGTTACCAGGCTTTTAAAGAATTAATAATAAAATTTACTCCTACAGAACAGAAAAATACTTCATCTCAAATGTGGGCACATTCGTACATCTCATCCAGCAAAAGCAGAATCCTAATTTAACAAACTCTGCCCTGCAATCCAACATCTATTGATCAGAGATGGCTGACAGTGGCCGTTTTCTGCTGGGTAAATCTATGGCACAAATATTAGCCATTTTCAAATTAATCTGGCCTGCTGAGGAGACTGCTTAGATGAATCTGGTAATAGGCAGTGTTCAAATTAATCAATGTCATGGAGCCATTTATATTGCCTACCAAGTATCCATCACAAACTCAAGTTTTCCGAATCAGACAAAATCTTAACCACCAGTCTATAATGAGCATGAAAAAGTATCCCAAAACACTAGTAATTAAAGACTTGTCCTTGCTTTTTCCTTTTGGTATAACAAATGTCTTGATTCTTGATGAAATCAATTAAGAGAAGCAAATCTGATTGCTTCTGATAAAAGTTCTCAAGGAACTTATACCATGTCCAGTTAAAAAAGTAGAAAAAAAATATCATCCTTTTGCAAGTCTAATGGTACCCATAATAGTATAATTTTCAGTACCAAAACTCTAAAAACCACCAGACTGTGACTGGCATACAACAAGCCAGACTGGTTCTTGTTTTTCAAACTCCAACTTTACCCAAAACAACAGTAATTTTAGATAGGACCCATCTAGGTCTATTGCTTATATGAAACTGAAACAACAGTTACTTTTCTAATTCTGCTGTGATGCAGATAAAAATCAAATTCACTTTATTCACATAAATGTGGGATACTTAATACCTATATATTAACCATTTATTCACTTTATACTTCATGAACAAGCACTATTGTAAGAGTCAAATGATTTCATCAAAGAGTGTTGATAAGTCTGAAATCTGATCAAACAACATAATAAACAAAAGACGACATTTTTGCATAAACAAAAGTTTATTGTAAAAATTGAGATTGCTTATTGATAAGTTTTCCTTCTTTCAAGTTTTAACTGCTATAAATCTAAGATATAAAAAAGGGTTATTCTTTAAACTAGGGTCTGTTTAGTACAAATGGATGCTTGAGTAAAAGTGCAAAAATGAAATAATTGTCTTAAAATTTGATCTGACTGCAAGAAGTGTAATCTGAACTTAATAATAAACTTGAGAAGATAAGACTCAATTTTTAACAAAGCTAATAAATATTCAACAATAGCGGATTGACAGACTTTCCATGAAAATCTTTGGTTTCATAATAAAAACTAATCACTATCCTCACAGCAAGTCTTTCAAACTGACAGGTTCTAAAAACTAATCACTATCCTCACAGCAAGTCTTTCAAACTGACAGGTTCCAAAAATTAACCACTATCCTCACAGCAAGTCTTTCAAACAGAGGTTCTACTGTACAATAAGTATTTCCATGAATACAGGAAAAGACTGTTTCTTTTTTAATTGATGGAGAGATGAAACAACCTCTGATATTCCTGAGTGACTGCAAGATTTTGAATTTGGTTCTTTTCAGGAGCAGCAGTAACAAAATTCTCAAGATGCTGACCACACTGGACATCAGGTCAACACTAACTTAACATCACAAGTCTTTTGGGGAAACCCCAAGGTCAATATGACCATCCATTTAGGACAAGCATCTAAAACATTTGTTTTAAGATGGCTGCCACAGAGACCCTTATTTGAGGTCACATTGGCACCATTTTAATTTAGGACCAAAAAGACACCATAAGAAGTTTTCCAGTGAAATGCCCATGTCAATATGATGTTCTTTTAAGGTGGACTTACAATAATAAGCTTCGTTTCCATTTAGGACTGATAGGCCTTGGGATGAATGCAGATAAAAGTTTCATGGTAGTTTAAGAGGCGTAGCAATAACCTGTGCTAATGGACAGACAAACGATGAGTTACAGACATTAGACTTTTCTGGTCCATGACCAAAAGAGCACCTAGGTCCCATTTGCTCTCTATAATATTGCTTATAATGTGTTAAAAATGCCATTAAACCACTGAAAAAATAAAAATTTGCTGTTGCTCTGATATGATGCTGCTGTAGAAATTAGGGTGACCAAAGGCAAATCAGTTCATACAAACTCTTGTATTCACACATGGGTCATGATACAGAAAGAATGCAATAAGATTTCAATATCCAAAATTGATCTGATTTTATAGGATTGCTTGGCAAAAGTCTCTCTCTCCTCTCTCTGTGTCTCACAGCAGTCTAAGGCACTCAATTTTACTGACCACTCAAATCTCACATCCATCCTGGCATGTTTGAGTCTTGGCATGACCGACATAATTTGTGAGAAAGCTTGCAAATAGCTTCCCATGGGTTGGTGGTTTTCTTAGGTTCTTCATCCACCAAATATACTCTATTGTCTATCATGTGCTGAAAAACTGGTGGTGTTAAAATCCCAAAAATAAAACCATCTTAACATAACTTGTGGTGATCTGAAAATCAATGCATGCACATATTCATTTAACTGATGGGCCAAATTGTAGAGAAGTATATGCTTGGTAAATGATCCGGATAATGAAATGATTACCCATACTTTCATGTGTTTCTATAACTTTGACCCTAAGGTCAGGAGTAAATAATGTATTGCAGAATGAACTGTCTTGACTACAGGCTTCACAATGATCAATCCAAGTATGAATCAAGTCCATAAAGGTTTATAAAATAGAGGAAATTAAAACATATGAACTACAACCTTCATGTAAATTTTCTATGACTGGGCTTGGCTCCAAGGTAAAAAAAAACGGCTAGCTAATACTGAAAAATGAATGGTGCCTGTTTCATAATGACTCATCCCATGAATAAATAAATCCATCAAATGAGTTAAGGATATGTTAAGCAAATGAAGACACTCTGAACCAAAACCTGAACACCACTTTCTCCGACTGTGACCTTGACCAAAATATCAAAATGGCAAGTGAGCACACTACAATACACTAAGCTTTGTAATGATTCATGCCATGTATTATAAGAAACTATCAAGGGTTTTATGAAATAAACGTATATGCAAATGAAAAACCAAAAACTAAATTGCTGACAAAAATGAAGAAAAGTAACTGCCATATCTTGTTTTACCCCTAACTGGTGGGCTCAATGAATATTATGAGGACTGTAACCAATGAAATGAATATTTTCTTGTGATAATTGCTGAGCTTAGGATGTTGATCAATACAACTGTCCAATTTCTTTGCTAATGATGCTCCACTTCACTGACAAGTAGACTGGGCTTATAATACAAGTAATAGCTTCAGGAAAGACTGGGAAAGAATTTGTCAGGAATTGTTTTCTACGTTTGGGTTTAAAAGGGGACCCCAGTCCAATTTGTCTTTTTTGTTGATCACCTAACAAATATGAAGCTCATTACCATATTCACATTTTTGTACAACTTGTCTCTGAGGCAAATAGTTCTGACATTTTTGTAGAACTTGTCTCCGAGTCAAATGGTTCTGACACTTTTGTACAACTTGTCTCCGAGTCAATATGGATCTGACAGTTTTGTACAACTTGTCTCAGAGTCAATATGGATCTGCCAGTTTTGTACAACTTGTCTCAGAGTCAATATGGATCTGACAGTTTTGTACAACTTGTCTCAGAGTCAATATGGATCTGACAGTTTTGTACAACTTGTCACAGAGTCAATACAGATCTGACAGTTTTGTACAACTTGTCTCATAGTCAATATAGATCTGACAGTTTTGTACGTCTTGCCTCATAGTCAATATGGATCTGACAGTTTTGTACAACTTGTCTCAGAGTCAATATGCATCTGACAGTTTTGTACAACTTGTCTCTGAGTCAATATGATTCTGACAGTTTAGTACAACTTGTCTCTGAGTCAATATCGATCTGTCAGTTTTGCACAATTTGTCTCTGAGTCAATATGGATCTGAGCATAAACATCATGAAAGTGAGAAATTAAAATAGCATATTTGGAGATTTACTGCTATTTTTACCAGGGGTACAGTAATAAAGCAAATTAAGCTTGATTTCAAGTCTTTATTTGGCACCATAATGCTACTATTATGCTGTCATGCCATTAAACCCTAATATATAATTAAGTATAAAGCTCATTCAGATAACATACAGTCAATTTAAAAGTCAAGAGCAAAATTTGAATATTTTGAATGCTACAAATTCAAGCAAGAGTAGGTCTTTGACAACTTGTCCATTTCTCAGAGACAGCAATGTCAGTGTCAGAGTTGACAACTTGTCCATTTCTCAGAGTGAGAGCATTGTCAGTGTCAGAGGTTTATAGTCCCCTTCATCCTGAAATTGTATCACTTGTTGGACACCATTTTTAGAAAATAAGCTTGACCTCTAAGGTATGGTTCCCAGGCCAACTCCACTGAATCTAATACAAAACCTGGATCCAATTCAAAGACAAGCAAGCATCCAGATTTTAGCACAAACAATCTCATATTTCCGTATTCTGTGCTTTTGTTCCACAAGTCAGGGTAATTTCTGTAAGGCTTATAGCAAAATTGTAAGGACTGGCAAGTCTGTTATTATTGTGAAAGACATCATACATTAAATATGACTATTAAACATGGGGATTTTCAGGAATTTTCTACATGATGGTTAATATATGCAGTTGTTGAGTGTGGAAACAATGGCTTTTTGCTGGAATCATAATCATCATAATTTTCATCTTTTTCAAATGAACAAATTGATGATATTGATTTAGAATGTGTTGGCAGTGATGGTGAATTATTGTCTTTGTCAAGTTTGTCAGACTCAGATAGAATCAGATGGTCAAAACTGTGCAGTGTGGCTAAGAGTCGCATGCTCTGCAAGTCTCACAAATCATTCTCAGAAAAATTTAACTTTTTTTATGTACACAAAATCAATGTCGATGCTGAATGAACACTGATAAAGGTTATGTAAACATCACCCACCTACTTTTGTCTTGATTAAGATGGGAAAGAAAGATTTCTTCAAAAATATATCTTCATCTGGTATCAAATGAAAGAATTCACCTGAAACTAACTATACAACGGCATAACGCATAAAGGAGAAGCTTGATGATGTTTGGTAGAAAAAAGGCAGCATGAGGATTCCATAATGTGGAAGCAATGTGATGTATATCTTCGTGAAAAACAGCTGCTTTTACAGATATCACAAACATAAATTTCTGAATTGAACATCATGACCAATCAAACATTTTACATAATTATCATACAAATTTGACAAATAACTTTGTATAAAATAATGGAAATCAAATTTCTGTCTTACAATAGTGTGTTCTGTGTTCAATTCATTAATTTTCTATTCGATCTATTGGAAGTCTGTGAGATAAAAGAATGCCATGGACAAGGTAGTGGTTCCAGTTGATCTGGGCAGCTTGGCAGAGCATTAGGTCACTAAAGCAGCACCAGTAATTCAAGAGTATTAAATTGCTGCTTAAAAGATCTATAATTATGGACATTTAGAGCAAAAAAAAAAAAATTGCAATTATTTTTTAACACAATTTTATGATTATTTTCATTCTAGTCAAAGAGCCTAGTTAGATAATTTTCTTCCAAGTCTGAGAGAGAATGAGATAGGTATGGGGTAGGGGGGTTGATAGGCTTTTGGTATGGGGTAGGGGGGTTGATAGGCTTTTGGTATCGGGTGGGGGGGTTGATAGGCTTTTGGTTCCTACACTTGTTACATTAACAACTGAGAACTGTTAAAAAGAATTTTGTACCAAACTCAACTACCAACAGTAGTACACATTTTAAACTAGTTTCACTAGATTAGAAGTTCAAAATAAAAAACATTATACACACTTTTCATGTTTCTGTCAATTAATATATACAGTTCTGCAATAACTGATTATAATTTTGACTGACAGCATATCCCATTACTTGCTTCATTTCCACTAAAGTAATTATTGCTTGTCTGGTACTTCCAAAGCCTCCATACATATTGTTGTAAGTAGAAACATGCTGGATCAAGTCCAATCCACTGATCTGACAAAATTTGACAATTTTACAGGTCACATTCCAATATTACTGGTATGGCAGGTCTAGACTACCATTTCACCACCTCAAGTTTATAGAAATGCTAAACCTCCAGCTCTATGTATATAATGAAGTTTGATGGGCTAATCCAATCATGGAGTCTAATGTGCCAGAGCCATCATAAAATTGACAAACGTGTTTTTCTTTTGGACCAGAAATGTCCTGCCTTATCTGCTGTAAAGAGCATATCATTATATTTTCTCTGGGACTAGTTATCACCAGAGCAACCATTCACCTTATAAACCCACTTCTGGAAAAATTTCAAATCCCCAGGTACTTTTGTTAAATAATGGTTAGAAAGATAATGACCATGTGTGTGGATGCTTCATTGCCTTAAGTACACATGATTAGGAGGTTTACACCAGCTTCTCTTAAAATAATTACACTATCCAACTTGCCTGAATCATGAAATGATGTGGCTCAGTGGTGAGTGTATCTGAATGGCAACTAAAATGGAGCAATTTTAAATCCTAACATTGCCCTGAAGTGGCTACTGTGTGTGTCCCCCCTTTACTCCAATTATCAAAGCATTAAATAACCAGTCTGCATTGCTATGCCAAAGAACACCAAAATCCAATGATTCATGTTTCTCAAGGGTACAAAAAATAACACTTGGTCTGGTGTTCTACAAAACTGTGACAAGAGCTTACATCAAGTAAAATGACAGGAGTTTGTTAATTATTTGGACATACAGTTGTATGCCAGACAATGCCAGAGGATGATTTGCCTGATCTCGTTTCTTGGTCAAGTGTGATGGACTAGGATTGGAGAGAAGATCAATTTCGGCGATCCAGAAAGTCTGGAGAAGCCAGGGTAGGAATTATGTCCCCCAAGAGGATCTGTGCTCCAAAAGGAGCAGCCCTTAAAAGCAATACCTTCGAGGAGTCCAATGCAATGCCACAATGGATGTGAACAAGTCCGCCAATAATGCCATTGCCACAAAGTGCATACTTAGATACCTGTACACAGCATCCTTCACACACAATAAATAATGTGGCAGGATTCAGATAAGTATAGTAAAGGAAGTAGCTAAGAAAGAATAGGGTGGCATGCAAAACTATGGTTACAAGAAACCAATTTCCTGCTCCATGGCATCAATTGTTTTCATGGGAAGGTGTGCCCAGGCTCCCATAGAAATACCCACTTTGGCTGCATTGGTGTACAAAGGAGGACGTTTGATAGGCCACTTCGGGGAATGTACCCAGTAGCTGGAAGAAGCAATAGGGGGTCTCAATGTTAAACTATGAACAGACAGTCCTCTATATTAGTGTGCTACATTGGCCTTGTGAATACCTCCATATTTCCTCAGTAGTGGATAAATGTGGGAGAAGTAAGATTCTGGCCGAGCTGGTACTAAGAAGATATTTCCCAAAATGGAAAGGATTCTTATTGACTGTGTGCCAAGCATTTGGGGGCACAAATCTGGGGGTAACAGACTGTAAACCTCATTTTACTGCCTTATCAAAGGACCAGGCCTCCTCATCTTCATCCATCTTAGAAGGGATGGGCCTGAAAGAAGGTGTCATTGCTACAGCTTCTGTCATGACCTCGCTGGAGGCAGAGAGAATGCATCATCATCATAATAATCAAGGAAACTCACCGCTGGAGAGTGGCTGGGCATCACCGTGTACCTTGATGAAATGGGCATAGGAGCACTCTGTGTCATCATTGGGGATGCAAGAACGTCCATCTACCATAGATGATGTAGCCATCTGGTAATGGGGTGATGGTGGGTCACAAGCCACAGCATCACTTCAACTATGAGGGCAAGGTCCACTAGCCCAAGGGCGCATAATGGACCAAAGGGCCTGAGGTAGAAGGCCCCACATCCCACTAAGGGTTCAGATGTATAATGGGAAACGGAAACACCAATGTGGTCCCCATCCCTAGCCTGAGTCCTGTGTACAGATTGCAAATTCTGCAGAGGGTGGGATGTTAAGGGGGGGGGGAGGGAGGGGAAGCTCCGTCCTTGTCCTGTGCCCGTAGCTAGAGACCAATCAGTGATACATGGGGAAAACGTCATCTTCAACTGATTTATCACTTGTGCATCATGGGTCCTGTGTTTTGCCTCCTAAACAGGGGGTGGGGGCAACACGTTGCCAGAAGTACAATATGTATTGCGGTGCTCTACCTCTCTGAGGGGTGGGAGAAACCCAATGATGGGTGCTCAACCTCCCTAAAGGGAGGGTGCAACCATATGATTGTGATGCTCCACCTCCTTCAAGGCCGGGTACAAACACTATCACTGTGCTCAACCTCCCTAAAGGGAAGGAGCATCCTGCTGTCATGATGCTCTACCTTCCTAATGGGAGGGCACAACCCACTGTCACAGTGCTCTGCCTCACCAAAATGAGGGAGCAATCCAAAACCTAACGCATGCACACTAATAGACACGAGACATGTTAATCATCTCCCTACATGGGGAAGTCAATTGATTTCTCGAACGTCTAGACATTCTTCGGGAGCGGCTTCACTGGCCTCCAAAGATGTTTGTTGCAATGTGTGAGACCTGGAGGAGATTCTTTTTTGGAAAATTCTGAACAAAATGGGGAGGGAAGGGTCCCCCAGCCTTGA
Source organism: Sinohyriopsis cumingii (assembly GCA_028554795.2). Lineage (NCBI taxonomy): Eukaryota > Metazoa > Mollusca > Bivalvia > Unionida > Unionidae > Sinohyriopsis > Sinohyriopsis cumingii. The sequence continues at coordinate 52,336,910 of CM068842.1, read as the reverse complement.
TACAAGACCAAATGCACAAGAAGTGTAATTATTCTTCACTGTGCACTTTGAGCACTTACGAAATTTGTACGAGTATCTCAAGGGCCCTTTCTGTGGCCCCATTGCCCCACAGATTCTTCTAAACATTGTCCTGTAATAAAGAAATAATTAAATTACTTGTTGCCTTGTTGTTCATTTTTCCGTAGTTTTTGCTTGTATGCCGTAAGTCAGTATTTTAAGTGTAATTTTGTAAGACTTAAGCAAAACTGTATGGGTTGGCAGGTCAGTAGACCAAATGGAAAAGTTTTATTCAATGCACATTCATTCAAAATATGACTCTAAATTTAAATTTAAGCAGACCAAAACAAGAATTTTTTAAAAACTAATATAAAGTACGTGATGAAGTTCAAAAATTGCTGGGTGGTGCTATGTAGAGATACCCAAGCACCAGGCTACCAGTTGGCTTCTTTACCCGGGGCCCCTCTAATTTTATATTGGACCCATTCTGTATTCCATATGAAGTGCCCGTCGGGCTAGTAGAAAAATCAAATTTGCTGAGAAAATATTGATGCACTCATGAGATGCAGAAATTTTCAAGATGCTGAAGGACTCGCAGATTATTAATATTTATCTCCCTGTAAGCCTCTTACCCTTATGAAGATCCTCTACTTATCATACTTCTATCAAAAGCTGCAAACTTTTTGTTCAAAGTGAAGTATGTGATTTATGAATGGGAAACAGATTGCCTGGGTTACTATAACATGGGTTTATCATATATGTGATTCTAAAATACTGTTTTGGATATTTAATGTGCCAGAAACCAGCCAGAACCAGTCTAGTGTATACTGGAACTGTTTCAGGAACTGTTGCAACTGGTACAATGATGTTTGGCCGTGTAATACAACTGAGGTTAGCGTGTATACACAAGCTGTTAAATAGGCCAAATGCAGGATGTTTTTTTTTAAGGTATTATAAATAATAAAGAGACCAAATAGTGCTGTGCCGGTTTTTAAGACACTGATTAAAAATCAACTGTCTTTTGGCAGAGCTGAGACAAAAAGGAAAACCTGACTTAAGATGATTTCTGCAAAACCACTTGATTAAGTCTTTTATTTATGGTCTTGCTTAATTGCTATTGTTCAAGATGTTCTAAGTTTCATGAAATATAGTTCACTTGTACTGTGCTCATGCTTAAACTAGTGTAATGAAACACTGGTTAATCATTAAGCAGCACTGAAGAATTGAATAAATCAAGAAATACTTCAGATGCTAATGTTGCTCCATTGAGTCAGAAGGACATTGTTAGACAATGGATGACCTGGTGACCTGGTGAAAAAGCATTGCTTTACATGAAAGTTTATGAGATCCAAATAAACAGACAGGTCAATTTCATGACTTTGTTATTTTTTCATATATGTATTGTAGGAATCACAACATTTGTGGCAATATTTAAAATGGGCAATTTTGGGGCTTATTTAAATTAGAGTCCAGGCTTATGAAATTTGAGTCAGGGCTTGTGAATTTTTGTTAGTCACCAGCCGTAAGCCTGTGTCCCAAAAAATGTATTGGAGCAATGGAAAGGTGATGTCTGTTCAATGGTGAAAAATTTTACTTCTGCTTCCAGTGACTGGTCAAGTAGGTTAATGCATATTCATGAAAACCTGATCTCAGAACAGGCAGCCCATGAGTGATAAAGAAGCACAGCTGATTGCTGCCTGTGGCTTGTGGTAATGCTTTGGCACAGACAAGACTGATACACAGCACAGCCTGACATACTGTTTGTGCAAGCAGATCTGGGTCAATTCAGATCGTTAGTAATAATCAGTGGAACAAACAAAATACCCTAATCTGCTAGTACAGTATGTGATGGCAAATCAGGATCTATTCTGTTTGCAGCTGAATTCATCTTTTGAGAACATATGGTATTCTTGAATACTAAATTTGGACATGCCTCTTGTGAAACATCATTCTGCAGTGTTCGTGACTATAGTGAACAAGATGCATATCTCCCCCTCGAAGTCATCGATCATCATGTCTTCATTCAAAAATGCTGTGTAATGTTTATCAAATATGCAACACAAAGAAATACATAATCCATTTTGCTCTGCTGTTGTAAATTTAAAATTGCGACACAAGTAGAGCATCATATGTACAGTGCAGATATATAATGTACTGGTGCATTCATGTAATTATTTGTCTGTCTCCAAATTGCAAGTCATGTTCTCCTCAAAATCCTTCTACCTCTAAACTGAATATTATAACCACCTGTTATTAATATTAAACAAGAATCCCTCAAAGGAACTGATGCTCTACTGGAATTCTGGATGAGACCATTTCTTCCTTTTAACTACTGCGTTAAACCTATAGCCATATTCTTCGGTGATAAAATGATTTTAAAATTGGCGGCTAGGATGGACATTCTGAAGGCCTGATTAGCAGCACTCTACCCCCTCTGGAGCATTTCATTTTTTGGCCATGCATGTTGTTCAAACTTTTACCAAACTTGACAATCCTCAGAGCCAGTTCCTTGCCAAATCAATAACCACTGGACATTTTTGTGTAAGGCTCTGCTTCCATAATCCTTGACTTGATTGCTTCAAATTTCTGTGAATTAATGCTGACTGGAACTGTGGAACCATTTATTTCGTATTGATTTTCAAAGGTGTTAAAGTTCCAGCAGACCATCATTCATATCAGCTATCAAGCAATCATTGCATACAAAAGAACTGTCTGAAATGAGCCTCATTTTCATTAAAATTGGGATCGCCTTCCCCATCATATATCTCTGAAACCGAAAAACATTTGATGAGATGTGTCTATTGATGCGTTGTTAAATAAATATTTCTTCAATGATTAACAGATTTCTTCTTACTTAAAGCCTTCCCAAAATGAGATAGATCACAACCAATCATACTGCAATGTCATTAATTAAAACTCATTAATCCCTGCTGCCACAAAAAAATTGTGCTTTACCGTCCTCATCTCCCGAGTACCACGATAATGTGGCACAGTTTAACTTGCTTGTATCCTGGGCACCGCTTTTGAGTGGCAGTATTAGTCTATGCCTGTATCCCACACAATGAGTTAAAATAGCACAAACCATTGGTTGATTTCTAGCCATTTCCTCATTATGCAGGCAGATTAACCAATCAAATTTTGGCTTACATAGATACACGACACTAGCACAGCGGGGAAAAATTCAACTTCAATAGCACCAGAAATAGTTATTTAGATTTGAAAATGACATAAAATGAGGAGAATCTTCTACTTGGAGTAGAAAGTTATCTTACAGAATGTTGGAGAATATTCTAGATCTTTTAAAGAATCGATAAATAATGTCTGGGATAGTGAATTTAGTTAGTACAAGTGTCCATAATTCCGACTTCATTCCAGCATTTTCTTATTTTTTAAATGTTCAGTGGAGAATTCAGTTGTCAAGCAAGGTTAAAGAGACATAACTTGTAAAATTTCAATCTACATAAAATAAAATTGTTTCTTGTGCTGAAAGTTTTAATAATTCACTGTACATTCATAACGAATTGTATGATTATAAATGACACGAGAAGCAATTTGGTAAGTAAATCATTTATTTTTACTGTTATGCCAGGTTTTATTTCCTCATGTTGCATGAAATTTATACCATAATGTACATAATTTTATTGAGAACATCTTTGACAAATTTCTGTATAACTAGGAATACAAAGCCAAAAAAATAACTAATTTATTGCAAACAGCCCCTCTGTAAAAATCAGAAAGGTGCTGTCTATGAGTCTAAGGGATACAGGCACTGTTTGGGTTAACATTGCTGCTCTAGGTGAACCCTCTGCATGTATGATGCAGTGGAACACCTATATGTTTGCCTCAAGGGTTAACGAGTTTTTAAGAGCACCAAGTATCATGTTCAGACATCAGTTTCAGTTAGGAAATGCAAGCCAACAAACAAGTCTGGTCCCTTATTAGTGTATCTCATAGCCAATATATAATATACTAAAAACTCGCTTATATTACAACATGCTTGTCTGCGTCTTTTGTTAAATAGTTGTCCCTAAAAATACTTATTAAATTCAAGCTGAAAAGTTTTTGTATGTTATTTCCTACATAATGGTGACTCAATGGACAGGGCTCTGACCCTTGACAGGATGAGTGCAAGCTCGAATCCCACAATCGGCTGCAGTGGTGTGCTCTTGGTCAAGACCCTTTACTCCAGTTGCCACAACATAATACAACCGTCAAAGTGTTGCAGTTTTGTAAAACACCACCGAAATCAAACAGAATGAAGCCTGCAATAACTGGATACGAGTTTACATGTGGGTCTTTTCATAAAGAAGCAAATCAATGGGTTAAAACAAACCCTTTTAGTAACATCACATGAGGATTATAAACCACATTGATTATAAATTAACCCAAGTGAAGACCACGCTGACAGATGTAAATCAACCGTTTTTTGTTGTTGCCATTTTCAGCCAGTCGTACAGGGTCAAAATCAGTATACAAATTACACTGACAGCAAACCTGTTTCCTGTTCTTTCTTCAGATGTATAATGCATTTTCCTTATATACTCAGTGGTAAGCTCTCTGTCATCTTCTAACATGGCCACTGCAGACATCATCTTAAAAAGCTCTACTGTTTTACTGTTATGCTTAGCAGACATTGGCATCTGCCATGCTAAAGGACAATGAGGCAATCAAATGATTAACATCTTTAGTTGAGCCAGTTCTGGGGGAATGAACCAAGCACAAATTCTCACTACATTTCCCTTGAGATTTTATCATGATTTACAAAAGTACAGTGCATACTAATGTATTTCTTAAATAATATTAGCAATAAAATAAAAACAAGGGTAATTATATTTTACATTGCCCATTAGAGACTGCCAGCTTACCAAACCAGAACAGTGGGGATAAAAAGAAAATAGAAAACATGATTGATCTCTGACACCAACAGATGGTCATTAGACGCGTTTTTTGAGCCTCCAAATTCCAAAAGCAATCATTTGTACACAACTATACATAAAAAAATTCTTGTAGTTTCCCAGTTTGTGAATCTTGTACTGGCACTGGTTCTGCAGCTTAAAAAGTGCTTTACAATATCTTATTTGTTAGTCCCAAGTCTCTTGTTATGGCCTGGACAAGCAGGTTAAGTACAGATTGCAATAAATTCTCCCTGCTGGAAAAAACAGAGGTCAATTGCACTGTTTACAGAAGCACTAAGAATGGCTGTAATATCTGAACATGTAACATGCTTTCTGTAGTTCACTACTTGCAAACATTGCCAAAATTTGTAAACATGTAGATACATGCAACTGGCCATCAGTGACAAAGGAACTACCTACTTCAGTTATTATTTTTAACACCATTTTTCAGCACAAGATAGGCTATACATGGCAGCCAGTATAATTGGTGGAGGAAGGAACCTGAAAAAAACCCAGAAGAACCATGGACCCAAGAGAAACTACTGGCAAGCTTTCTCTCATGCCCATATTAGCCAAGCCTGAAACACATTCCAAAGCAGACAGAGGTGAGATAGGAGTGATACGGTAAGGAGAGTGATTTAGACCATTTAGCCACTCAAATTATACTTCACATGAGAAAACATCATTCATCTGGTTGAAATACAGAATCTTGCTGATGAAAAAAAACAAACATTCAAAATACATTATTTACCTCTGAACATGTTCTTTAAAGAAACTTTCAATGAGTAAGATTATATTTTAAAGAAAGGACGTTTAAAGTTTATTAGCCACAATAGTTTCCATGCCATATTTGAAAAAATCACAAACCTGTGAGAACTGGACTATACCAATGGTTAGTTCTTCTAGAGAGGTCTCTGGTTTAGGACTTATTGAAAATATTGCTGAATGGAAATTTAAAACCATTCAACTCAGAAACAGGTTTCGTCAACTCCTTGAGATTTTTGAAATGCAAGTAGGAAACTCATTTTTAGGTCTGCTTTAGAATACACCCAAATAAATCGGCTTGCAAGAGATTTTAGGTTTGCCTGTTGCCTAGTTGTGTTAGAAACATTTTTTGTTGGCTATTTACAGAAGGGTAAAAGGTGGAGTTCTTTTTTCTTTTTTTGTTAATTGGACCTATCATTTTCGTGTCCTGTCCCATTTTCACTACAAAAATTCCCATCTTAATCCACTTTTAGCAAAGGTTCTCCTGTCTACGTTACGTGCAGTTCAGACCACTTCGCCTCAGATCTGAGGCCAAAAAGTCTAAAATCCGGGCATAAAATAATTCTGACCATGAGTGCATTTTATTAAAATTAAAAAAAAAGTTTCAAAAAAATGTTTTCCCCCTGTGTTCTGTAATGTGAAAAGAAAGTCCAGATTATTTGGATCCATTATAGAGCTACATCTATCTACTTTTTTGTAATACAATAAAACCTGTCTTGAGAGACCACTGCCACGAGAAACCACCTAACATGGGAAACCAGAATCTTAATGCACAGATTTATTGATTATACAGTGTTATGACCTGTTATGAGAGACCATTATTTTTTGGCAGAAGGGGTGGTCTTTCAAGACAGGTTCTACTGTACCACCACTTTAGTGTATCCTTGATGCTACAGAGCTTGGAAGTAGGATACTACCTCCTGACGCTTAAACAGGGCACCAGGGTTTAATGAGTTAATGATAAAATTTTGTGGAAAATCTTAATAAAATGCTACGTCTTACAGCAGATACTGATTGTGCCAATATACTAACATTAAGCTCATTTGGCTCTTTTATATTATAAAGGCACTGCTTGATAACCAAGATCCAAATTAACTGGACGCAGTTTTACATTTTTGCTAAAAATCTATCTTCAAAGAATGAATTTAATTTTTAAGAAAAAATATGGGGTGCAAAATTAAAGGTACAGTTATCGGGAAGAAGTATGATCCATCTTATGCAAATATTTCTGCAGTTGAATGGGCAAAATAAATACTTGCCAAAGCCTAAGAAATCATCATACATCCACGCAGTATGTTCAATTGCTTTTGTCAATTTTGTTACCATGTAGATGTATACTGTGGTAGGAAACAATATCAGAACCATCCAAACGATGTTTTACCTGCATGTCTTGTGTATTCAACGAATACGTGTCTTGAGAACTGAATGACACGAGATAAATGATATACACCAGTAAAACAATGAATTGTGTTATAGCACGAAAAAGAATTGCAAGTACGGCATGGCGCAGCATACTGGTTTATGTATAAACTGCCTTCAACAGATTAGGGAAACGCTGAGTTTCCAATAGTTTAGATTAAACAATATAGCACCTGTTGCAACATACATGTTCAGAATATACTGATGTCAAGAAACTATACACAATTGCAGTTAAAAAGTAAAATTACCTTTATTTTAAAAACTCATGTCCAATAAGGGTCTTTTATAAGTGGTTAAAAACCTATCAAGTTGGACATGCATGTATGTACAAGAGTGTGTGTGTGTGTATGAATCTATGTGTGCATATGTGTTAGCACGATGCATGGTATTATTGATACACCTGTTTACCACTATTTTTCTGGCTGGTGCTACATACCACTGTACTTTTTAAATGTATCTGTATATACTTTCAGTACTTTTTTTACAGTAAAGATTTTCTGAACATTGCCGAGCAACTTTGTTAAGAATCTGATATTATAAAGCATGTTTTTATTTTTCTTAACTATTCCAAAACTTATAATCATCATTATTTTGTTTAGAAGATAGTTGCATTCATCACGAACTAAACTTTTGTAAATTTAACCATGTTTGGCATGTGTCATGTATGCAAACATGGCAGCCGAATGAGATGTTATTTTGGAAAACATTTGGATTAAAACAAAGCAAGAAATAATGATAAATGTGCTGTATTCCTTCATCTGACTGAGAACTGTCCTAAAATATTCAGCATGGCAGTTTATCTCTCTTTGAATTTTACACAATTTCTCTAGCACAATTTTTTGGGGTTTTTATGCTTACTGGACCTCGTGGATAAACCTTCCTGCCCAGGTGTTGGCATCAAAAGCCAAGTTTCCCTGCCTATTATATCAATATCGAAGCTAGCAGACTGTAAGATTCCAACACTTACATTTTTATCAACAAGTCCTCTAATGTCAGCTACAAACTACATTGCAAGTTGAATAATTCCACTTCAGTTACATGCTTGGGGACAATTTATGGAACAAGTTACATACATGTAATGGGGGCCCTGAGTGGCCGAGTGGTTTAAAGTGCTCTCCATTATGGATCACTGCCATCTCACCTCTGCCTGCGTGGGTTCGAGTCTAGGATTCAGTTAATGTGGGTATGTGAGAAAGCTTGCCAGTAGCTTCTCATGGATCGGTGGTTCTTCCCGGGGTTTTCCCGGGTTCTTCCTCCACCATTAATACTGACCGCCATGCATAGCCTAGCATGTGCTGAAAAATGGCGTTAAGCTCAACAACAACATTAACATACATGTAACAATTTCATCTACAGTACAGTATTGACCATTTGTCTTGTCTGTGGGGGGGGGGGGGTGTTTGCTGCAATTTTCATTCTAGCCAGGATAATTTATTTTCATTTACCTCAGGATAATATAAGTTATTCCTTCAAATAAACTGGCTATATTAGTGGGCTTTTTTGGGGATGGGGTGAGGGTATAATAATAATAATAATAATAATAATAATAATAATAATAAAGACTTTATTTTAAGAAACTAACTCAATTAGTTACAGAACTAATCTACCTTGAGGCCTTCTATCTGTTATGTATAATATATACAGTTTATACAACGATGTGAAGAATATGGCTTGACACTAAATAATTAGGTGATTTTAAAAATCAAAGTATCAAGCTTGGAACATATGCACAGGCATCTGTGAACACATTAACATATATTAAATATAAAATATCATCCTGCATTGAAAAATGCAACCTTGAAAATGATGCAAAATTACAGAAAAGCAGGTGGCATTCATTTTGCTAGAACTGTTCAATTGTGTAAAGATTTCATCCATTTGAGTATGAAAAAAAGAAATGATAGGAGCCTGCCTTATGTCACTGGGAATGTTGTTCATACCAGTGGACTAGTATATTGAAAACTTCTTTCAAACAATTCCTTCTTTGGCCTTGGTATAATGTAATTTTTTCTTCTTATGGACCATAAATTTAGAATGCCATCAGCATCTCTTTGGTGAAAGATATTGTTTAGATAGACAGGAATGTCTTTTCTGGATACTTTATACATCAATTTGGCCTTTCTAAGAAATATTCTTTCATGTATTGTTAAAATCTTTGTATTATTCATCGCATCCTGGAAAATGTATACACAGTGATCTAGAATTAAATGACATGCCCTCTTTTGGAGTCTTAAAAGTGTTGTTATGTTTAGATTAGAGGCATTACCCAAAATTACGTTACAATAGTCCATATATGGCTGAATATAACATTGATAAAAGATGACCCTATATTGAAGAGGAATGTATAAATTAGAGCAAGATTTTTTTAAAAAAACTATATGAGGGCTGGATATTTTTTTCCATAAATCTCTGAAGCTCCTCCCAAAGTCAGAAATATCCAACTCTCTCTCTCACACACACATAAGTGTGTGTGTGTGTCTCTCTCTCTCTCTCTCTCTCTCTCTCTATATATATATGAATGACCCATAAAAAACATTTACATCATCTTAAACTCATTAAACCCTGGCGCCTCATTTACACTTCAGGAGGTAGTAGCTACATGCACTTCCAAGCTCTGTAGTGTCAAGGTAATTTAAGATACACTAAAGTGGGTGGTATTATAGAAAGGTAGACAAATGAAGCTCTACAGTGATACCAAATAAGCAAGACTTTCTAGCTGAACTAGAAATTACAGAAGGGAAAACATATTTTTTTAACCCAGTTGTTTTCAACCAAAAATTTGCCCATGGTTAGAATTCGATTTTGTGTCCGGATTTTACACTTTTGGCCTCAGATCTAAGGCAGACTGGTCTGAACTGCACACAGGTGAACCTTTGCAAAAAGTAGGATAAGATGGGCATTTGGAATAAACAGTGGTCTGGATATGAAAATGATGGGTCCATTAAGAGAGAGACACACACACACACACACACACACACAGAAAATCTCTTGGAAGTCAGTTTATTAGGATGTATTCAGAAATAGCCACCAAAATGTGTTTTCTACTCGCATTAGCGGTGAAAACAACAAAAGTCTCCAATGGTTAATGAGTTAACAAACCCATCTTCCATGGGATAAATGGTCCCAGCTTCTTTTCCAATCTCCAAATAATCAGAAAAATGATGCCATGATAAAAAGCTAGGTGAGACAAAAAAATAAATCAAACTGAAAGAGTAATCATGCTGCCAAGTGGGCTACATGAGAACACTATGTGAGAATGTTTATTCTGATATTTACCAGGGAAACACATTTCTGTCAGCCAATGATCTCAATGCCCCAAGCATGAGCCCTGCAATGTAATGTAGGTGTAAGCTAAGGATTATATCCACAAGATCTGTATTTTTTTCCAGTTGAAAGTAAGCACTTCACCTTTTGTGACCTCCACAGGAAGATATAAACCACAGCCAGGAGAAAAGCTGATATTAACCCATCCAGTGTCGGGCACAATGTCTTGTCCATGTTTTTGTTTTAGTGTGTGTGTGTGTATGTGTGTGTGTGTGTGTAGCATTTATTGGTACATTAAGAACAGTTACAGTGTGAACATGTGCAAGTAGAGATCAAAAAAAAAGCAAAGACATATGCCTGCACCAGTATTGCAAGTCTCTCCCTAAATAAAAATGGACACAATATACTTGTCTAAACAGTTAACAAGGCATCAGTATACATGACTGATAAAACAGGACAGTCCTGTATGAAAGTTTTATCTGTTGGTTTAAGGATTTTGTGTGTGCGCAAAATCACATAAAATATGATATTTTCTGCAACAAACCACCTCTCTCTAATCAGACCCTTGCGAAGTCTGGATTACAGGAGACTGGATACATATTGTATGACTATTGTATCTATATATGACAATATAATTCAACCTGCATCAACTTAAGTCTAACTTCAAAATTTCTCTTTGCGTCTCTCATTCAGCTTGGAGGATGTGATGAAAGCCTTTTTAAGCACTCTCACACTTCTTTTCTTTAACTGTTGCTTACTAAAGCAAAGACATTTTCTCATCGGGTCCAAAAGCTGTCACACAGAAAAAGGCCCAAGCAAATTCCATCCTGCAGTAGTCTCCTACTCTTCAAGGTGAGTATTCCTTGTGTTTGTTTATTGTCACCAGTTGTGGGATCATCAGCCTCCAACCAAACTGACAAATTCAAATATGCAATAGCAATGCAGTTATAGCAATGCAGTTATAGCAGGCAGTTACAGCAATGCAGTTATAGCAGGTATCACTAATATTAAAAGGCAGTTTTTTTATGGCAGTGTGTGTATTCGAATGAGTGTGTGTAAAACTAATTTCAATGATGTGATACCTGTTGATATTGCCAGATTTCCTCCTCCCACCCTTCAATGATATCCAAGCAAGTAAGGTTGCTTCCTTGCAAATGAATGAAGGGCATTATGCATGGCAAGTGAACATGGCAGTGTCTGAGGTGTGATCCAATGTTGCAGAATCTTCTGGTTAATCCTAATGGGAGGACAAATTCTCATTCTACGGTCAGGGTTTTTTCCACCAAAAAAGTATGAATTACATAATAGCACGAGGTAATAGTTGCATCAATAAAATTTGTTTAACCCATTTCCCCAAATAAACAACAAAAAAGAATACCCTTTTTCTGGCGGCTCTTGTTTAACACATTAACTCCAAGTGACAACTTAACAGGGCAGGAGGTAGTAGCCAACTGCCGAGCTCTGTAGCATCATGGTCATGCATGATACACTAAAGTGGTGGTATTATAGAAAGGAAGACAGATGTAGCTCTACAATGATACCAAATAATCTGGAATATCTAGTTGCACTACAAAACACAGAGGGAAAAACCTAATTTTTTGGAACCGATTTTTTTCTACCCAAATTTTGCCAGTGGTCGGAATCCGATTTTGTGTTCGGATTTTATACTTTTTGGTCTTAGATCCAAGGCAAGCCAGTATGAACTGCAAACAGACAGATGAACCTTTTCAAAAAGCAGGATAAGATGGGCATTTGGAATAAAGATTGGTCTCGATACAAAAATAATGGCTCCATTTGAGGAAGAAAAAAAAGAAAAAGAAAGAACTCCATCTTTTACTCTTCTCCTCATGCGCGAGCCAAATAGCCAATGAAAAATGATGTTTCTAACACAACTAGGCAGTATGTTATTAAAAGATCACCTGGGATTTGGTGTTTTTGCGTCCTTCAGAAATAGCTTTAAAAATGTGTTTCCTGTTTCTGTTGATGAAACTGTAGTCTGAGATCCAATGCGATACAACAATCTCTTCTTGCTCTACTGAATAAAATATTTCCACCCAGACATACTAGAATGAATCTTCTCATTGAAGATATAAAAAAAATTGAATAATCATGTTAAATGATCAGTTTAAAGTGATGTTTGTACTTTGTGCACTCATGTTTGTGTACAAGGTTATTAAATGTAAGGTGTTATTTGTGCCAGACCGTTTGGTGATAATAACTTATCACGTATATCTGAAGTAGTTTGCTTAGGAAAAGGAAGTCCCTTTTTGATCACAATTATGTACAATCAGTTTATCAGCTATAGTTTTTCCGTGGTCATTTGTTGAAAGTTTACGTTGAAATGTAGGTCTTATTATTTGCAATCATTCAATCTTTGAACCAGTTTTCTTTTCGTTTTAGATAAGGGATCTGAACCTTTGCATAGGATTGAAGTTACTGATATGCAAATATCTTAAGTACCTCTTATTGACTTTTATGTTCTGGTCCAAGTTTTTCATCTTAGTAGCCTTAGTGATTCAAGAGAATTTAATTTCATCTGTAGTAGAGCTCTTGAGTGAAATATATTGCTTTTGTTCCTGATTTTTTGCCTTTACAAAATGAGCAAAATTCAACTTGTATGGGTCATTACTATAACAGCATTGAAGTACTTGGTACATTCAAAAATTGTAGAACATATAAATTTTAAAAGAATTCTTAACACAATTAAAATGATCAAAACGTTTGCTTGTGGAAAAAGGACATACATGTTTTCTTAGTTTTGAGATAAAATGCAAAATATTGTTACAACACATATCTATAAACTAGATTGCTTGAGCTTGTTTTTCACTACAAAAAATGATTTCAGTCTTTTTTTAATACTAATATTTCCGACATACCAATTTTCATGAATGCAAGATTTGGAGCAAGTCCCTAGGGCTATCCACCCTTGTCCATAGGAAGAGAGAAAAACCAACAAACTTCCTCCCTTGGCCTTTGCAGAATGCCCTTTATGGGTCCGATTGCTAAGGGAGGGCACTGAAATGGTGTTGTTGCTTTGATTGAGACTGTGCTGAAAAACAAAATTTTAGCTGATGGTTCCTAAGGGTGTTCAAGATGATTTTCTTCTTGGCAAGTTTCAAACTGATAGGATTAGCTGCAAGGACCCCCTTCTTGTTGGTCTCTCAAACCATGAGTAGCAAAAAATGGGGATAAGACACCTCAAGAGAGTCTCAGCCTCCTGGGAGTAGACCTCATAGGATTCTTACTGTGCTCCAGCAAGGCCTTCTATGTGTCCAGAGCAAAATCCCTCTGGAGGTCAAGAAGCTCTGCTAAGAAGGCAAAGGAAAACACATGCCTAGAAGTTTCTGCCAATGGTTCCAGGAAATAATGATGAGCCATTGGCAAGTTTCCTCTTTCAGCACCCTGACTTGCTCTCTGCCCTCAGTAAATGGGGAGGTTGCTGCTCTTCATGACATGAGGGCATGACTCACTCTCCATCCCTCCTATACTCATGGTTTGTTTACAGCTTTCAATGGCTGATCCCCCCTATAGTTGTGGTAAATGAGTGGTTGTAAAGACATCTCTGATTGGTTATAGTGGTTTTCCACGACCATTTTGAACCAACCAGAAATGAGTTTACTTCTCTTTGTGTAAATCTGCATTATTCATAAGTCTGGATTACTCTGTACAACACTTTTAATTACACGTTTCATTCACAACAAATTGTAAAGCAATGGCAGTTTTCAGAGTGATAGTTGATCATCATGAGAGAAAAAGTAAAGGAGTTTCTTGGGTTCGATCTTGAAAATATTGAGGAAGGTGGGTAAAGATTTGTTCAGCAGTTGGCTATTTTACGCGATTTAGACTCGAACATCAATATTTCTGAGACTGAATAGTTAGAAGAAGATGATGATGACAGTGAAGATGATACAGGGAATAAATAACTTGATTAAGTCTTTGACAGACAACACAAAAGGTATATTACTGAAGATAAATTTATCTGGGACAACTGGTGAAAATTTCATGGATTTTTATTGGATATAAGAAGAGAAATGAAGGGATGAATGAACGCATGTGTATGATATTTACAGAATTTTCTAATTAGCTAAAAACTTGGTGGCACAAGCTGGCCAACAGCTTGGTGGTGCTGGGGCATAGCTGCAGCAATGCTGCTAACGGTCCTGGAACTGAATCAGTTACGGTAAGTGGTGTGTAACCTGCTTTGCCAAGAATAAAACTAGCACAATTCACTATAATAGGAATGGGAATTGATTTGTACAACAATAAAATCAATGAAAGATAAAAAATACACTAAAGTTGCTTGTTAGCCCATGAAGCAACAGCAAGTCTTTAATATAAATAATGTAGACAATACGACCATGTGACAGAAAAGAATGAATAGGCAGCACACATGAGCAAGAGTCTATGGCATTCCTGTAAGCAATTCAGCATTATGGAATCTTCTGGTTCCCCTAATGAAGACAGATTCTCATCATATGGTTGAGATATTTTCCACTTGGAAAAGCATCAGGAATGCAATAGCAACAGGTATGGTGATACTTATATTAAAATGAAATTTGGAGAAAAAGTGTATTTTGAGGCCATAATTCTTCCAAAATGAATATAATTAAAATCCAACCCTTATTTAAGGTCTACTGAACAAAACAGTGCACAGTAACTTTTGCTGAAATACAAGATCCCTTAATAAAGTTTTGGCATGGAAAGTAAAACTAAAGCAAAACATTATATTACTCATTCAAGGTCTCATCAAAATCTGGTCAAAACGTAACAAATCTTAGTAAAGTTATTCTGTGAAAAGTCAAAGGATGGGTATCCTATACAGAGCATAAGCACCTGATGGCTCCTTTTCATTTCAACCCGTTTTTTTTTCTCCCTTAATCTTGCTCCAGTTGTATCTCACTCTCTTCATCTCCTGCTCCAATTCTCAGCAAAAGGTGTGATATGGCCTCCATCTTTTCCTTTCACCGCGTTGTCTCATGATAAAAGTGTTTTAGTTTCTTCAACACGTGTCCCATCTATTTCCATTCTGATAGCAAATCTAGACTCCTCTTCCTGCATTGTACTTTTCCTCAGCGTTTGTCTCGAGCCAAGATATGCTGAGTATTTTCATGAGGCATCCATTTTTACCCATAGTACATTTAGTGCCATTAAATACTGGCACTACCTTGACCACATGAACTGCGCTTAGCAAATGTACAATCCTGGATCTGAAAATTGTGACAACTCTGCCACAAAATGCACCGAATAACCTTCATTCTAATTTGTCCTCCAGCAGATTCATTTGCAATGTTTTTCATAAAGAGGCCTTCTAATTCATCCCAAAGGGGAGCCCAAGCGAGTGATCATCATTGTTGCGAGGAGAAAACCCCATCAGTAGTATGAACATGGGATGTTTCAGATAATACCGCCAACATCTGGCTTAGAAGAGACATCACAAAGCTTTTCTAGTAACAACACTTTTATGATTTTTCAAACATGAGCATGTACTATAACAGCATTTGAAATAATTCACAGGAAGCATTCTGACACTTGCAACGCTCAATATTTCAATACTGGTATTTGTCCCAGTTTTCATAGTTATGACCTCATGTTATTTCAGTGTGTAAACAGCATACTTCCTAAAAATGGACAAAGAGAAATGTCCTGCAAACATGGAACCCCAAGAGTGACTCAAGTTTGTCTATGTTTAATGTACCCTGAAACCTTTCTATGGCTGTTTAGCATACACAAACCTAAAATGTTATCATCAAATACCATATTCCAGAGTTGGATTACCATACATTCCAGATACGTCATCTGTTTCAGTCCATATACCTCTGTACAGATACACCCACTCTTGGGAGTGTTCTCTGATTTGAAAGTTCAAATATGGCAACCCTATTCTAGAGTCATAAACAATTAGGAATAATGTAAAACCAATAGAGCATATTCATTAGTGTTTATGTACAATATATACATTGATCTGAAATTACAAATTCGTAAATTGCCATTTAAAATTTTATGATAGTTTTGGTCCATGTTCACAATGTGAAAATGAAATTAAAAAAAGAAAAAGAATTCTGAAAATCAATATTTTGGGCAATATAACAGTTCTTGAAGCAAAATGAAAGTGTTCAATGGCTGCTGTTGTTGTAGGGTTTAATGCCATTTTTTTCTGCAACAAGATGTTGAATTGTGGAACTGAAGAAAGAAGGAAGTGGCTCAGAGGGGGTTCTCAACAAATATGCAAGATTATTATGTTGTTTAATTGAGAAACGCTAAAGAGCAAGCCTCTGTTATTCATTAGGACAACATTCATATTGAAATTCACAAAGAAAATTACAAGAATTGGGTTTCTATCTTCCAAATTCAGGAAAATTGTTGAATTTTTACCTCTGATTTTGCCTATGCTATATATGACAATGTTCAACTTGCATACTAGTGTGTCCGGATGAGAATCCCATCCAAAGACTGGCCTGACATTGATAAAATCCCAGTAATTTTCAGTCATGTATGTCAAGTCTAGCTCAAAATTATATTACACACATACATAATAAAAATGAAAGAGTACATTAATTCAAACTTTACTGGTCTGCAAATCTCCAGGAAAGTCAGAAGAAAATCTGCTCTAGGGACAACAACTGGATGCAATATCAGGCACAAAGTAAATTTGTTTCCTACTGGTTTCAAAATTAGGGAGGTAGGTAGGTTTGTTTTTTAAACATTATATACAACGATTAGTGTGTAAGTGTATATATATATATATATATATATATATATATATATATATATAATGTACCAAGATCTTCGAGTTATATACAATGATTAGTGTGTAAGTGTGTGTGTGTGTGTGTATATATATATATGTGTGTGTGCATATATATATATATATATATATATATATATATATATATATATATATATATATATACCAAGATCTTCGAGTCTGGCAAAATTGGCTCAATTAGATACACAAATCAATCTGAGGAATTCCTTTTATTTTTTTCTTTATTTTTTAAATGGGGGGAAAAGTGCTAGGTCAGCTATGAAAAACGGGGATTGTTGGCTGGCCAGAAACATACATATTTTTTGGGACTTTAGCTGACTGGATCAGTTAGTGTTGCAATAGCTGAAACTATGGGTTAGAATGATCTACAACCTAGTCCCAACAATGTTTCCATTACAACCGAGGTTGTGAAAATGTCCAAATAATGACTAGAGAAGAAACATGCTTTTGGTCACTTTTGCCAAAACACAGCTTTGAAAACTGCCTGATATTAGCTGTAGTGAGAAGGGTAACCAAGATATTATTTCCACATCAAGCATTAGTCCAACAGCCTCAGGCTTCCATGATACAATAGGAATACATATTACCAGCAGACATCATAAATCATCTTTTTTTTGTGATGCTGCTTGGAATGGGATATATCTCCTTCCTCATTACTCCCATACCTCAGAGTCAATAAAGGACATATTGCCCTCCATTACAGTTGCCACCTTTTTAATGACTGCCAACATGGTGCAGAACATAGTAAGCTCATCAATACTAGTGGTACTAAATTTCTATGCAAGGTCTCAAGTTTATCATCAATTAATGATCTGGGATATCTGAAATATGCAATACATGTTTCCTTTTTTAATGACATACAAGGTCAAGACTCCCCCCCATCCCCCAATGGATGGAGTCTAGAGGGGCAGCGTCCCCTATCTGGGGCTCCAGGTGGCCGAAGGCCCCCAGCCAAAAACTCATTTTACAATCATAACAAACTGCTCCTGGTGCAACTTATGATCATAAAATAAACCAAAATAATCATTTGAAAAACTAACAAACTTACCACAAATGTTCAACTTAACAATAATTTCACAATATTTATAGTCAAATGAATTTTTCTCCAATACTATTGATGCTGAAGTTATTTTATGTGCATGTCAGTGTTCACATCATATATATATATATATATATATATATATATATACACACACACACACACACACGCATTTCACAGAAAGTAACATTTCCTATTACAGTATATAATAAAAACAATAAAACAAATAATTAGAATCTTGTCTTGTAATGAAAAGAGTTTAACCCTGAATTTATCTGTGCCAGTAAAACCCCAAACAAGATTTTTCAAACAACCTAATCTCCTTAAGATAATCTGGTTAAAAATCCATCATTTAAAAAGCATTTTCAAAAGGGCTGAATTAAGTTTTGACAAAAGACCTTCAAAATTATATACTGTTGTATAAACAAGAACTGAATTTTCTGTAAAATCAACTTGGCTTCTAGTAATTTGTTAAACCAGTCCCCAAACCTGTATTGATACAGGGGCGCTATTGTTTTTAATAAATAATATAAGTAAGGGATGACAATTTCTCATTTCAGCTCTGAGCTTTAACAATTTGGACTAAAAATTTGGCTTAAAACAAATAGCAATCCTATTCTAATTCAATTTCCCTCCAAATATTCCCACCACATTTATCATATTTGGATATTTACTTTGGGGTGTGGGGTCATTGCAACTGCATATTGAAAATTTGGAATTTGCCACCACCGTGCAGTAGTGACATTTGGTAGTCGCTTTCCAGTGGGCAGAGAAAATCTAAACTTATACCGACTCATACCTGCATGAAATCGATAGGAAAATTACTTATTTTCTCAGAAATTGTGAGTATCAAAATCATTATGTCTTTACTCTGCTGAAAGACAAGAAAAAACTACATCATTAATGAAATGTGACCGGGTACTCGTGATTTCCATTGCTAGTCGCATGAGTACACAAATCTAACAACCCACATTTTCAAATATTGTAGAGAAAGAAAAAAATATTAAATGAAACTCGCATACTGGTTGTATTAAAAATACAAAACTGAAAGAACACAAAAATTTTTGATTTCATTAAACATGTTGGTTTCACATCTGTTGTAACATCTGAGACAGTGACTATATGTGCCGAAAATATAAATATATAGTGTGAAAATACTTTTTCTCTTTTCACTAACTTGTTTGACCTTTGACAATTTTAACTCCAGGCAATGGACAAGTTACTGTACAGAAATGATTTAGTAACAGATGGAAAGTTGTGACCTAATATGCTCCACTTTGTGGCAGGTAAAGGAGTAAAATAATTCATTAAATCTAATGGTACTGCTCTGCCAGAATTCCACATTCTTCCAGAATTCCATATTTTTCTGCCATTTTCCAAGCAATGTATCACTTTCAGTGACTGTTATATAATTACCTACATGAAACCTTGCCTCATTAACAAATTGAGTTATAATTTTGATAGACAGCACTATTTATGCCAATGTGTACAAAAATGAACAAAAAATAAATTCCCACAACAAAAATAGGGGCCACTAGTTGCCAGTAACAAAAGGAAGTCCATTTGTTTTACACTAATTATCCCTGTACTTAAAGACAAGCTCTTGATATGGCATACAAGTTATCATACAATCAACAGCATTAATAACTTCCTCACATAAAAAATACTCCTAGACTTGTACATAAACCAGTCTTTCCAATTCTAACATGCCCTCACGATAGTCACGTGATATGGTTAAGATGTATTTTTACTGCTAAAACAGTTAAACCTGACATCGATATTATGCATTAGCCAAGGTTCACTGCATCTTTTCTGTATTACATGCAAACATTATTTTAATACTGTTCTTATGTAGAACTTTCTCCAGATGTAGAATGGACCAATTCATCTCAAATTCCTGGTTATGTACAAAAAGTAAGTAGACTATAGACAAAGAAAAATCTGAAAAATCTGCTGTGTCCACTGAAACATACATTCTCGGACTGCTGATAACTATTTCAATGATGAACATGTGACCAAAATCAAGGAAACAAATAAAAGAATAATAATAATAATAATAATAATAATAATAGTAA
Source organism: Sinohyriopsis cumingii (assembly GCA_028554795.2). Lineage (NCBI taxonomy): Eukaryota > Metazoa > Mollusca > Bivalvia > Unionida > Unionidae > Sinohyriopsis > Sinohyriopsis cumingii. Next base: position 52,316,690 of record CM068842.1, on the reverse strand, counting down.
TAATAACAATGTGAATAACAATAACAATCTGGGTTTAGTATTGTTAGTCTAACTGAGTGAAGGAACTGAAACAGGTGCTGTATGAAAATGTCTGTAGAAATTATAACTCAAAATGACCCGAAACAGTACACTGTGATTGTACACTATTTATTTTGTACAATTTGTAATAATTACAAGGATTTTGCAGAAATAGTCTACTCTTTACTCCAAAGGCTGACCTGCTCAATCCATGCTAATTAAACCGGCTTGATTTGTTCCAATCTGACAAGACACTTGCATCTCATACATATAACAAGCATTAAAAAAATGTATACAACATTAAACTCTTTACAACCAAAGTGTAAATCAGATCTGCAATAAAAGATGGCCAATTCTGCTTTATCTGTGTGAAAAGAGCTTAATTATTCTTTGTCGGCAGAACCTCAAGTAATCTTTTTTATGCAACATTTAGACATCAGAACAGATGTGTGGCTGTGTACATGTGTCAACACACGAAGTGAAATGCCAGAAGGCATTTGGTATGGGTTGTCTTTGCTGAAAACGGTAGAGAAAACTACAAGTTGCACTGACAATATATGAAGAAGTCGAGTCTTGGAATTTTTGTTAAAATGGAAAGTTGTACAGGTGGTTTGATTCTGATCAGGAATCAATTATTGTTTTGTTTAGATATCAATTATTATTTTGTTCACAGATCAATAATGAAAGATTATAATCATGGAGTGATTTATTACTCTAGTTTATCTAGTTTATGCCCATTTATATTCAATAGTATCTTTATATATATATATATATATATATATATATATATATATATATATATATATACACACACACACACACACACATATACATACAATCTTTTTGAATTCTAGTTTGTAACATTATATTTAAATAAATGTGACCATTAATAGACTACTTCAATCATGTATTAGCATGCTTTGCCACTATTTGTCTTTCCTTTCATTTGGCCCAAGCCAGATCAAAGCAATTGGTCAGGACAAGTAGTTTCTGTATGGACTTCCCGACTAGGCAAGCCATTTCAAAACTTAAATAGTCATGCCCAAAATGAATTTCTCTGTATTGAGTCTGAAAAAGAATTAATGAACTAAAAGAGCAATTCTAAACTCAAAGGAATTTATATCAATCACAATACATCTTGCCTGATTCTGTAGGTTCTTTTGTAACCGCCACTATATTCAAATATCAGAATTTCACATATTTTCATAGTACAATGTTATTCAGCATATAAAACACTCTTTCCTGTGCTATTTGTGTACTTTATTAAGTGATCATGTAATGATCAAAGAATAATTTCTGTCATATGTTTTTGTCACTTGGAAAGACGTGCTCAAACTCTTCCCTTGTGCGCCAACAAACATTTGCACACAGCAAACTAATGATCACTATATATAAATATACCTAATATTTCAAGTTGAAAAACCAACTCCAAACAACATAGCTCCTGATCTGCATTCATATTATGTGCCAGCAGATCAGTTTCGATGTTTTCTTCTGATTAACCCTAGCAAAGTGCATAGACCCTGATTTGCCAGTGAATTATGCAATGATAGATCTAAGTCTATACTGTCTGCAGTGGGATCCAACAGACATGCAAGTAAATACTGTAGGATATCTGTAAAATGAGCATGCAATAATAACTTACATCTAACATGCTCCAAGTTGTGGCAACAAAGACTGAACCCCGAGGTATTTTAATTCTGAAGAACTACGGAAGACCATGATCTGCTGGTACATTATGTGATGACAGACCTGGATCTAGGTTATCTGCAGTTTCATGCACATCAGATAGGTAAACGACACAGGTAAGAGGTATTAATAAAACTGTGTTCTGGTTTAAACACAAAATAAATGTTCTGTTCATTTTTTCCCCTCACTAATTTTCCAAACATGAACAATGATTTCAGTACCTAATTTTGATCCTTTGAGAAAAGACCATGTAAGTACTACTCAAAAACAAAATGTATATGATCCAGATGCACTCCCTAATTTTTTCAGATTAATACTGCAAAACCTTTGGGAGTGAGTTTTATCAGAGAAAATTAGTTCATATTTTCCCATATAAATGCTGTTACCTTTTAATTATAGATTCATTTTCTTATTCTACCAAAGACTTAATTATAAAAATACACTACAAGAAACAAAGTAAATGAACTTATGCTGTATTAAAAATAAATGCACAACCATAGATTCATCAAAAATCAATAACAATATTTATGCACACACATCACTAGCCAGCAACCTTAAAATTTCGTCGCTCAACAGTAGTTTTAAAAATAATAGTTGTTTTTGTCTACTTGAAATTTAGAGTGAATGAATACACATTGCAAGAACTTTTCCATTTGGTCTGGAATGGATGGATTTTGTATTCATGTTGATCCAACTCAAGTTTGCTTTTCTCATTATGATGGACTCCATTTATTGGGTCAAATCTGTGCAATAAGGATAATGTGATTTCACTTGGAAATGTACTCGAAAAGTTTCAGTGTATATCAAGTATTACAGGACATGTCCTTTGGATTTGCAGAACTAAGAAAGTACATTTTGTGGAAATTCAAGATGCATAAATCTAGGTATATTTATTACCATTCTTATTACTAGCTAAAAAAAAAAGAAAGAAATATGTTTATTCCCTGTCACTTTCATCTCGCTGTTAGAGGGACCCCAGCTATGACCGTTATCATATGGTGTACGTCTTCTATCACTAGCCTAACAATGTATCAAGATAGTCACACAAGGAAAATTGCAAAGCAGCTGTTGTGTTGAAGTCCATTCAACCAGCAGAAACAATACTTTTTCATCATCCTGGCTTATTGGCTCTGATGCTCTTTGTTTCCAAGCAAAATACCTTCAGTTGTATCTTTTTTAATCTCGTATTTTTACAGACTTGTAAAACGGTGTGTCTCTGACAGACATGAAATGGTCCTTGGTCTCAATATGCTTTCTGTGCTATATGTTTTAGACCCTAGATAGCACCAGTAATAGTCTGACCCATTCTATTTGCAAAAAGATACGAACATTTCTCCTAAATAACTGTTTCAATGATCCGAACGGTATTTTCAATTACTGCGTCTCTCACATTTGTTATTGACATTGCAAACATCACTTTCATTTGCATGCTTGTCTGAAAGTTTCATTTCTGACTGTGTGAACGTTATCATCTATACTTTCAATTGGGTGAAAAGCCCATTTAGTTCATTCACAAACAAATCTAATCAACCAAAACCTAAAGCATCTACTACATGAGTGTACATGGTTTGCTTACAAGGTAGTTCCTGATATACTACTTTATTTTTAGGCATATGTGTTGTGCATGTGTGTGCAATACCAAGGTGTTCAGTATCGTAAAATACTTCATAATTTTAATAAAGTTAATGGTGACAAAAATGAGCATATAATAATCGATAATTTACATTTGTCTGATATCACTTGCTGTATATTTAAAGGTGACCATGATTAGTGAACAACATGCAAAGGTAACAATACCTGAATTATACCACCATTAAATCGGAATAAAAATAAATAGGGAAAATTAGTGTCTTAATATGCATGAGGACTAAAACAAAATCTTAACCTCTTTTTTAAATCTAGTTGACTTCATGCCTATAAAACAGATCAGCATCGTAAACATGTGTCATATGGAAACTGGAAACAAAAGTCATATTTTGCTGTTAGATCCAACACGCATATTTTGAATAATTTGTTTTTGTGGGTATTACATTTTTGTGGTTTTGTAATAACTTATATTTTCATTGGTACTTAAATCTGAAGGAATGTGGAAGGGACACAATAGAAATTACTGGGTCTTTAATATTGTGGTTGTAAAAACCAACAAATGCATGCAAATTGCTAAATCACAAAAACAAGAGTGCTGCTTATATTATATCTTACATCTGCCCAAGTTCAATTATCCTCTTCTTTCAATCATTGACCTTGACCTTTGAATGGTTTGACCCCAAAACCAATAACTCTAGAATATACCATTCAAAAAGTATTCTCTCGGTCTGTGCTGCAGAAGTAGGTAATGTTATTGTGTTAATACCATTTTTCCTCTTGCAATCATAGTGACCCTATCTTTTGACTCCCAAATCAACAGGGTTCTTCCATACCAAAAGTGCAAACCATCTACAAAGTTTATTAACCACAGACGGAGTACTTTGTGGAAACTATTCTTCTTCCTTCACCGTGACTTTCATCTTTGACCTACAAACCCCAAAAGCCATATGGTTCTTCCTAGACCTCAGCAAAAACCATCTACAATTATTGTGCAGAAACCATTTTATCTTCTTTCAGTCGGAATGACACTGACCTTAGAGTGTTTGTCTCCACAATGGATACAATTCTTTCCCTGTACCATGAGAAAGCCATCCAAATGTGCGATAACTTTAAACAATGGAAAACCGAGTTATTGTGTTTAAAATGATTTTTCTTTCTTTGAGTGATCTTGACCTTTTCCCAAATACATGCCAGCCACAATGACTGTAAACCGTAGGTGGTGGACAACTTAAGTTACTGAGACAATACTAAACTGGTAATGGATGGACAGATGGACATGAGAACATAAAATCGCTCAAGGAAAACCTCTGAAATAATCCAAGGGAAATTAAAATGTCAAGAGTAAAGAGATATTCAAAATAGAAAAGGGTACTTTAATTTATTGCAGGGCCTGTTACATTGGGTCAGGCTTGGCAAACATGTGAAGAAACTGAAGCAACTGTCATTATTTCATACCTTCAAGAAGCAGATTTAAAAAAAAAAAGAAAAAAAAAAGAAAAAAGAAAAATAAGAGTCCCTCAAATGAACTTATGCTCGGATAACTAAAAAGAATTCCTGGAACCCAAGATAAGACTTATTTGTCCTTTTTACCTGTCAAGTTTTAAAACCATGTTTGATCTTCATGAGTAATTGAGTAATAACAAAATTTTCAAGATCTGGATGTCAAAGCTGCAAGATTTCCAAGATGGCAGCAGGCCTGCACACTTAAACACAACCTTCTCAGTCTCTAAATATCTAAAATTGGACCAGTTTTCAGTGAGGTACAAAATAATATCATGTACTGCTACTGTCAACATGGAAAAAGCACATTTCAAATATCATAAGTGTGATCTGGGGCCGATGCATTGAAGGCAAACATTAGATTTAACTGAAGAGCTTACATAGTACACTTCAACCTTAATTAAAGACCAGGACAGTCGATTAACCAGACAAGCACCAAGTCTAACGACAAGTCAGGAAAATCAGAATTTTACTGCACAAGGCAAAAATATTTTAAAGTGTAATATCTGAGATTATCTCATAGAATACTTCTTATTATACAGGTAAAAATTATACAGGTAAAAATTATACAGGTAAATTTGTCAGGCCTCAAATGATTATTGGCCTTTGAAGACGGCTGTGATATAATAGTACACAGATGATTTTCTGTGTAGGATCATTTAAAACCTGAAGCAGCAGAAAGCTTATCTTGTGCTTAAATGTCCTTACCTCTGTGTCTGTTCGTTGTTTTGTCAAACATCAACATCCCTTCTTCAATCTGAAAATAAAGGGAAGAAATGCAATTTACAAAACAAGTGAGTTTAGGCACAAGATGCATGGTTGAAACATTTTGAAAATACAGATGTTAGATGATGTTTTGAAAATACAGTTGTGAGATGAAAAGTTTTGAATATGTCCCTGTGAGATGAAAGGATTTGAAAATACACCTGAAAAATGAAAATACACCTCTCAGATGCAAAGTTCTGAAAATACACTTCTGAGATTAAAACAGAAAAACATACTTCAGAGATGAAAAGTCTTGAAAACACACCAGAGATGCAAAGTTCATTCACCTTTTATAGTAAACTAACTGCATTCTTAACCGAGTAATAAGCATCTACTAAGCAATTCAGACTACTGTGCGAATCAAATGAAAAAAAGTGATATATAAAATGTAGCATTTTAGTGTGCCAAAACACACTTCTGTCACTGCCCATTACTCCTTTTGTTTTCTTCTCAGCATCCCATATTTGTATGCAGGGGCTGATGATCTCTTATCTTCATATTAGCAGATACTTGTGTTGTAACTTGATCTAATTAGACATTCTGTAAGCAGCAACCATATCTACATTAGTATTCCTTGTCATTCCTCAAAGCAGCCAAAGAATATTCTTCCTACTTGCTAAGGGCAGATTTCTCCCCCATTTGTCCCACAAATTCATGTTTACTTTTTCAACTCTTCATCCTGGAAAGAGATATTTGTTATCCTGTTGCTATTGCATAAACGAATTTGTCAGTTAAATGGGTAGGCTCATGCTCTCGTCAAAAATAGAGCAATTGAAATGTACTTGCCACATAGCAGGGAATTCCTTATCAACCAAGAGTTCTGTGATTTACCTGGCTACTATTACTTTACACCCAGCTACTTAAAAGAAACAAAACAAAAACCTGTGTCCCCCTATGGAGGCGGCCCCCCTGCCCCGCCTACTCTGGCAAACTTTAAACCTAATGGAAAACCCTGTAGAGGGAAAAGTCCATCTATCAGACATGATACTGGTCTTCCATAAAAAAAAAAAGCTGAAAAAATTTGAAGGGGAGTTCAGGGTGACACACCCCACCCACCCCGGTCTCGAGGTGCAGCACCCTCAAACAGGGGACCAAAGGCCCATGGCCAAACATGCATTTTACACTCATAAAAAAGTGCTCCTGGAGCAAATTATGATCATAAAATAAACCAAAATAATCATTTGAAAACCTAATAAACTTTAAAAATATTCAACTTGACTTCAATAATTTTACAATATTTAGTCAAATGAATTTGTTCTCCAATACTATTGATGCTGAAGTTATTTAATATGCATGTCAGTGTTCACATTATAATTAAGTCAAAATAATTTGTCAGTTTTTGCAGCAAATATGTTATACTTCTCTCTTTTCATAACAAATCTGTAAAATAACACACAAGGACATTAACTATATAGAAAAATAATCCAATACATTCACGTCTTTTTTTCCAATGGACACAACCTGTTGATATGCCAGTCAAGCTCTTTTTGCGGCTTTGGCATAGATTTCTTTAGCCTTCCTTTTTGTCACCACTGACTTTTTTGGCTCAGTGTGCAATTGTTTCTTTTCCTCCTCAATAAGAGCCTTTTTCCTTTCAAGCTGGTGCTTGTATTGGTGACATGCAGTGTGTATATTCTGACGGAGGGCTACATCTGTTCTCTCATGCAAGAAATCTTTCTTCTTATAGTAATTAAATGCACTTTTTCCAGATGCCTTCTAAGCTTTAATTTTTCCATATGCAGCTTCTTTTGTAGGTGATGTTCCAAACTCTTCCAACCATGATTAACGTAATTCAGGTCTTTCTTGCAGAGACCACTAAATGCCAGTCCTATGATGTTCAGTTTTCTTATAAACTGACTAACTAAATTTCTGTCAACTTTTGCTCCAGCTATTCCCATTTCCAATCATTTTTTAAACCTTTATGTAAACTTTTCATGTCAACTCTTAACAACTCAGGATGCCATGTTTTGCAAGCATGCTTCTTCTTTCCAATGCCATCAGTTTCCATTACATGAAGATTCACTGGATGAATTTAAGCCTTTGACCAATCGGAATACTCTTTACAAGAGTCATGTGCTAACTAATATATGTCATGAATATTTTACAAGGGTCGCTGCAGAATGGGACCAGAAAGATCGTTTCAAAAAAACCTGATCGGAGATGATATTAAAAAAAACGGACTATATCAAGAAAAATCATATTCAAGTCACGAGAAAAGTAGAATTCCGCTTTAAAACGGAGAAAAATCATGTCTGATCTAAAGAAGGTTGAGTGAGTGTGCATGATATTATTTTTAACGTAGCTCTAACAATTTTTCAGTCATATCACTACAATGTCTGCAGTGTGATAGTTTATAGTGATGTCTAGCACTGGGGCATCATGCCGCAGACATGTAGTATGATGTCCCACCCAGTCACATTATCCCGACTCCAGGCCGACCAGTCCTAACACTAACCTCTTAATGCTGAGCGCCTAGCGAGGCAGCTGTTAGTACCATGTTTTTGGTATGACTCAGCCAGGGATCAAACCCACGACCTCCCGCACACGAGGCGGATGCTCTAACCACTAAGCCACCGGAGCGGTCAAATTTCTATGAGTTAAATTAAAGAGATGAAAATAAAATGACAAAAACATTTTTTATTGCTTTATTTTAATTTTATTTTTAATGTAGCAAAAAAGCATAATCCATATGCAGTCTCTCGGAAAACACAATCTGATGGGGGGAAAAAAAAGCATAAAGATTACATCGAAAGTGTAACGGTTGGAATGTATGTAAAATCAAGGAAATGTATTCAAAACTAATATTGAGAAAAAGCTGTTTTCAATAACAAACCATGCAAAATGAAGGTAAAAAAAGGTATTCAGTTTGCTTTACTGAGTATAATATAGACCAATGTACAATATTTGGAACATGACTCATAATAATTTGTAATAATATTATGAATCAAGGAAAGTCCATAGAGTGCAATTATGCAAGGGAAAACAAAATACCTACCTTAGCAAGAAAAATATACAAATAAATTATAACACTGACATCGTACACAGTGAAAACAAAACTAAAATGCATAGCCATACACTACAAAACAAATGCTAGTAACTCTCAAAAAAGCATAGATTAACAGAAAATTTTTGGTCGAGGTATAATCCAAGTGCTTAGAAAGACAATGAACACAAAATACATTTAGTTTCTTTAACCCATGAAGCAAATTCAAAGTTTTTCTAACATAAAACAAGACAGATATCAGAGCCGTGTCACCCAAAAAAAAGACTTAAGGACGGTGTGCATGGTGATTTATCTATGTGGTATCCCAGGGGCGACTCAGTGTACTGAAATCTTCTGGTTCACTCTCCTCTTAAATTAGGGTTAGTATTGTTCAATGAGGGTTAGTATCGTTCAATGAGGGTTAGTATTGTTTAATGAGGGTTAGTATTGTTTAATGAGGGTTAGTATTCTTTGCTTTAATGTTTTCTGAATTTTTCAGTTCTGATACCAGCAGCCTCTTGTCAAAGTGACAAAGGCTATGCAATAGCTACAGGTATGGTATTGCTAATATTTAAATATATTGTGGGGGGGACATACTTGTTGCTATTGCCAGATAACCTCCTCGTGCTCCAAACTGATGTCTCGGTAAGTTTGGCTGCTCCCTAGAAAATGAATGAAGTTGTAGTGTGCATGGACAAGGGTGTATGGGGTGTCCCACAAGCAATCCGCTGATTTTACTCTTCTGGTTCAATCAAAAGAGATGACTAATTCCAGCTATGCAATACCAACAGGTGTGTATGGTATTACTGATATTAAACTGTCTTTGTTATTTAAAAAAAATTGAAAATTGAGACCCAAGAAAATAAACGATACCACAGTATTCCTTTTCAAGGCAATACTTAGTGTAATTTCCTTTTATTCGTAAAGCGAAATCTCTCTCCTCTCTTTGTAAAGCACTACATGTTCCCACAGGATTCTATTTTATATTTATTTTTTATTTCTCGCAATAAATATATTTTGAATGAAGTTTAGTCAGCTAAGTCTCTGAGTATTAAACAGCATTGTGAACAAGTAAAAATGTTTTCTAATCTGTCTACTGTAACTCAGTCAACAGGTAAGTTCCATACAATGTAGTTATTATCAACTATTTCATGATTATTCTGCTGCGCCTTTCTAAGTGAGTCAATAAAACATAATTCATCCACTATTCGGCTCAACATGGACATCAGTGATGACCACTATATCTGGTCCAGGATGGACAATACCATGGACAGATTAATTTTCACCATGGAAATGTTGATTTTCCAAAGTCTGTAATAAGGAAATTTGTCTGGGTACTTAACTCTCTCCCAAATAACACTGAACAAAACACAAAATTCCCTTCTAGATCAACAAGAAAATGTTTACATCAGCGTGCATCAGAATACGTTCAATTGTCCTCATGCTGTTGACAAGGACCTGTTGTAGTTCAAATTTAAACTTGATGCAATACGGGGAAAGAACACAATCAATAATTGGACATGAAAATATTAAACCCCTACATAGTGTATCTAATCGTACTAGTAATAGAAAATTCGCCTAAGAAATGGCATTACAATTTTATATACAAAGGTTGCATAAATCTGAAGGTTGCAAAGAAGTGTGAATGGATGGACAGATGGACTTAAAGACAGACGAAAAAGTTATTACTATTGAGCCCCTGCATATTGATATAGAGCTCTGATTAGTGATAAGAAACCAACCTGGTACTGTATACTGTACTTAATTTATAAACATATAGATTACAGAAAGGGTTTCTTGTTTCTGTAGAGAAGGGGTCTCTTGTTTCCATAGAGGAGTCATTCTTCATTGAGCTATTACATCTGTAGTTTATAGCACAGCTATATCAATGAAAATTTGCTGCCCTTTGAAAAATGGCGAAGTCTATATTTATCACAGGTTTCAAGATTTAATGTTGCCATTTTACCTATTTGAACATTCAACTTCTGCCAGATCTTGCTCACCTTTCATACCAACAAAAGCCTGATTCATTCAATAGGTGAAGTCAGTGCTAGATTGCAAGGTCGACTGCTTGTTTTTAGTATTTTCTCATACAGGTTATAATATCTCTCAGATTTCAAACTGAAGACAGTTCAGGGTCTGAGAAGGGTAACACGTACAAACATCTCCATTATGTTAGAAGTAAAACTAAAGAGACTTGAAAAGAGAAAATAAAATCACCTGCACGGGATCTGCTATCAATGCACAAACAAACTTGCTGCATATGTTTATCTGATCCTTTACACTTTTACAGAAAGAAAAGGACTTGTTCTGTATTAATATTATGGAACAGTGCTCATCTTTAAATTACGCATGAACAGAAGAGAATTCTTATTAGACTGATTACCTATTGCTGTTAAGATTCTATCCAGTTATCTTTACATTTATGGATCTTGTACCATAGTACCTGCCTGTAGTCTTGTATTCAACAGCCAAAACTGTCAAATGAAGGATCTATTCTATAATGCGTAGTACAGGATTCAAGCTAATATTTCAACAGCCCACACCAAACAATATTCACCTGAATGCACACAAAATGACTTACCATATTTTCAAGCCCCACCTTTCTATTTTTTAAAATTTCTACATAAATTTTCAGTTCTATAGATCAAGTCAATGTATATAAAAATTTGAAATATTTAGACAAGCCAATCAAAATTTCAGGAATCCAGAAAAATGTGTTTGCCAAATTAAGGAAGCAACTTTGCTAAATGACTAGCAGTATATAAATAATTTGTGGATCACAGATTCTGCTTGTTAAGCATTTCTTCAGGTTTAACTGAATCTGGATTTGGAATAAATTGGTTCTGGCATTGCAGTATTTGATGCTTACCTAATCACCTGTGTTTGGCATACCCTTCCCCTATTTTCTCCTACTCTTTGAATAATTAAACTTTTCAATGACCTCAGACCCGCATGGTTGATAGAGATGAAAACACACCCATGTACAGTGGAATCTTAACTGCACGTTATTGAATCTATCTACATTACAGAATTATCCTAATATACAAGATGTCTGTATGGTTCAAAAGATCAAATGCAGCTGAAAATACTCCAAGTAATAGTCTCTTCTATTCATCCGGTAGCCTAGTGGTTAGAGCATCCGCCTCGGATGCGTGAGGTTGTGGGTTCGATTCCCAGCCAAGTCATACCAAAGACTTACAAAAATGGTACTAATAGCTGCCTCGCTTGGCACTCGGCATTAAGAGGTTAGTGTTAGGACTGGTCGGCCTGGTGTCAGGATAATGTGACTGAGTGGGACATGATGCTACATGTCTGCAGCATGATGCGCCTGTGCTAGACATCACTATAAACTGTCACACTGCAGACATTGTAGCGATATGACTGAAAAATTGCTAAAGCTATGTTAAAAATCCAAATCACACACACACACTTCTATTCAACCAGTCTCTTAAAATATAATCAAACTGTCAAAATGTGCAAGAAACTGAAATCCTTGCAGAAATAGAACTGTTGGGATTTTTACTGTTATGCCTCCTAGGTACTTGAAAGAAGTTTAAGTATCAAATAGTAATTTTCTTAATTTCAATGCAACCAGCTTTTGTCAAATGACTTTAATGATAACTTAGTGCTATAGTAGCAATAAAGAAATTTTAGGAATTAAGAAATCCCTTTCTTCCCTCATTTTATCATTTTTAGTAGAGTATTGAAACCATTTTGGATATTCCTGAGAAACTCCAACAGACCAAAAACACATAAAACAAATATATATTTTTGACATGTCTGAATTGACATGTTAAGTGCAGTACAAAAACCTGTCGTGGATTTTTGACATTGAACCTGGCATAATGGATAGAATAGAAGATCGCTTCTCTAATACTATCAATATATACCTACATATTATATTTGGTTTAATCTTTGAATGGGGGATCACATATTTGCAGAGGCATTATTCAAGGTAGTCTGCTGATCTATCTACAATCTGAGATTTGCTTAAAAAAGAAAAAAACATCTGACATATATCTGTGTTATCATGCTTACAAGATAAAACTTTTAAGTCTGTCTTGGACCATGAAACCCATACAGTGAAGTTCAAAATGAAAGCAATAACCTCAAAATCTAGTAGGTAATTTTTCATAATGCTTTTTTTTGTTGTAAAAGGCATTTAACAGCATAGCAACACATTCAAGGTTATGTCATGGTACAGCAAGTAAAGTGACTTTCCCAGGAAAACTCCATGGCAGCTGATCTAGATTGATACAATTAGACTGATACAAACTTAGGAACTGAAAACCATACACTTTGGGTCGCAAGTCCAATGCATTAACCACTGAGCCACAATGCCTACTTGCATAGTGTCTGTAATGGAGGAAAATATTTGCAAAAATAGTCATTAATGACCAAGTACATACTTCAAGATGGCAGTGGTACTGGAGATCAGATGAGCATCATATTCATTTCGGATAAACTGAAGGTCATAAGAAGTTTTCATTGCAAAACCCATGACACTATGACTGTCTTTTCGATAGAAGCAGTAATAACACAATTTTCAAGAATTTCAATCAGACCCATTTTCATTTGGGACAAAGCAGACATCACAAGCAGTCCTGCAGTGATAATCCTTTGTTGATATGACAATTCATTCGAAGACGTGATTACAAGACGACTGCCATGGCAACCATATTAGAGGTCTAATAAAATCAGCTAGCAATCATAACAAGTCTGCATGTGAAAACCCCATGCCAATGTTATCATCCATTTCAAGATAAATAACTATTGGACCTAGGGTACTAATTGTATGAAAAAATGGGAAATGGGTGAAGATAAAATAGAGTATATATGGTTTTGGCTGGCCAAGATCGGTTGATATTGAAATATATATTTTTGTAAAAATAATCTTTTGAGACCTTATCCTAGCTGTAACTGAAAAAAAAAAACTTTTATTGATGGAATTTCAGTCCTTTAACTCATTAACCCTTGGAGGTTTTTGTCGTTTTCGCCTAAAATGCAAATAGGAAACACATTTTGGGGGCTATTTCTGAATACATCCAAATACCTCGACTTTCAAGAGATTTTCCATTAGCCTAATGTCTAGTTGTGTTAGAAACATCATTTTCCATTGGTTATTTTGCTTGTGCATGAGCAGAAGGGTAAAAGTTCTTTTTTAATTATTTTTTTTGCTTAAAAGACCCATCATTTTCGTATTGAGACCACTCTTTATTCCATATGCCAACCATATCCTACTTTTTGCAAAGGTTCACCTGTGTGTGTGCAGTTCAAACCAGTATACCTTAGAGCTGAGGCCAAAAAGTGTAAAATCTGGACAAAAAAATAGATTTTGGGTGGAAAACAAATTAGGTTTTTCCCTCTGTATTTTGTAGTGCTAGTGCAACTAAAACATTAAAATGATTTGGTATCATTGTAGAGCTACATCTGTCTACCTTTCTATAATACCACCCACTTCAGTGTATCATACATGATCTCCGTGCTGCAGAGTTCAGCAGTAGGCTACTACCTCCTGCCATGTAAATGCGGCACCAGGAGTTAATGAGTTTGGAACACTCATTACTGAAATTAGCACCTGACTGGTGCGGAATTGAAACCATGTGTTTCAAGCAAACACAGATCCATGGCACACATAGTTTTCTCTTCACAGAAGCTGTCATCCAGGATGCATCTATACTTATAAATATATATTTGATAATGAGCACTCAAAAATTTAAAGTTATTAAATTTTTAATACCATGGTGTTTATAAAGGTTTACTACAGGAACTGAATTAATAACGTAGCCATATAGCAAGATTTTCAAGATGGCCATATTGCATGTCAGACTGGCACCATTAGGACAACTAGAGCATGGAATAAATAAATGTACAAGTAAAGTTTCATGGCAATTCTCCAAGTACTTTAGAAGAGTAGCAATAATACACTTGTGCTATTGGATACATGCTGACAGGCAATCATACAAGCTGATCCATCTTTAAGCAGTGAAACTAAAAATATTAAGATGGGGCGATGTCAATGGGGTAATGTCAGTGAGAAACAAGTTGTTTGACAAACTTGGAACCTCACTATTAATGTGCTTCAGATTTATAGACCCTACACCAATCTTCACTTTTATAGTTATAATGTGCATTTTATATTCCAAGTTCAATTTATCCCTAACCAGCTGAGTAACAAAATACTGCCATACAAATTTTATACGAAAAGTAGCAAAGGAATGGGCTAATCTTCATCACCTAAACTGGTTAACAACTGCTAGACACCTAGCCATCCTACAGTATAACCTGTCTTGATAGACCATTCCTTCTGCCCAAAAATAATGGTCTCTCCAGACAGGTTATAATGCTCTATAACCAATATGTGCAAGGAGAACCTGATCTCTCAAGACAAGTGGTCTTTCATAGTAGCGGTCTCCCAAAAAAGGTTTTACTGTATTATGGTTGGGATTCTTCAGCATAAACAAATATACAACCGTGTTTTACGGCTTTTATAAGAAAGAGGACTCCAAAACTGGTCCAGTTGAAAAGAAATCTCTCTCTCTCTATATATATACACATACATACACCATGAACAAAATTATCCTGATGTTAGTTGTCATTAGTTGTACTGCTACTGATGTTTTGTTTTCTTTCTTTAATTAGATTGGTGTTTTTTCTACACACATTAATGGGGATCAAAATGGACAGCATCTGTAATATTTAATCGTGCAATTTAACAGGATATTCAATCTGGAACCCTTGTGCTTTTGGAATTGTTTTTTATCAAGTGTCATCAACATAAATGATCTATTCTTGTAGAGTCTATCCTACCGTAATGGTCACCTGGTCACAATGACCATCTAATTCTCCCACCCACCCACATCTGCAACTTTCCTAAATAAATGTAATGAAATCAGTGGTCACCTGTCTTCCATGGTCAGCAGTCATGTCTGTCCTAACCAATCAGTGGTGTCCACCCTGCCTTCTGTGAGAAGTACCCATGTGTTTTTTAACCAAGCAGTGATAACATCATATCTTCAAATGTAGGTGGCCATGTGTTTCTTAATGAAGTACTGGTTTCACCCTGCCTTATGTTTTCAATGAAGCATATCAGCAGTGACCACTCCAAGTATGCAAATTAAGGTGTATTATGTGAATCAAAATTTAAATGTTTCATATTTTAATTGTACTTACCGTAAATATATGTAATCTCCAAGTACAGGTGCACTACATTAGTGATATCCCTTAGTTCTGGTGCTACTAACAATAGCCCCAGGAAGATTCTTTTCATTCCCTAAGGTCTCAAAGAAAAGCAGACTGTCTTTTGATCTCCAAGAGTTTGAGCAACAGCTTAACCCAACAACCTTTAAAGTGTGAACACCTGTTTTCATGCCTAATTATACCAACTGCCCTAACAAAAAATCAGCCATGTGTTTCACAATTTCAGGTAAGCTGTCCATAAGTCATTTTCTTTAGGAGTCGACTAAAATGGAGATAAGTTTACTTTGATGGGGATGTATTCAAAGTATCAGATTGGTTTTTGAATGAGAAGCGGTCAGGTACTGATAAATGCATACACTATTATTTCTCTACAGGAAAGAAGATAAAATCCTTGTCATGGCCAAGTCACACACAAAAAAGTTTTAATATTCTCTGTAAAACGTATTATAATAAACTTACTTTTATTTTTGTTAAATAACAGAACCAAATACATGCATCCTGGCAGCATATTAATACTGCTAATAGTAATAAATGTGAAATAATAATAATGAAACTACTAATAAAACTACTACTACTAATAATGCAAAAGCTATTCAGTTCATAGTACATAAATTTGTCATAAATCAAACTTGAGAGCTGAACCTGTCTTCTAAGGTCACTTATCGACAATGACAATCACCACTTTAGCCTTTTCCCAACGGATGGCTGCTGTAGACAGGTTGGACGGGTAGTTTTGTTTTGGATTTCTTGTAGTTTTTACAGGTATTCTGAAACCTTTTAAATGTCATTTCTGATATTCGGATAGAAACGGCTCAAGCTCGAGAACCACCTTCCCCTGAAACCAATCATTTTTTCTCCCTTCCCATGCTGCTCAAGGGACAAGTTCTGTTACCAAAAATACCTCCCCTTTTATTATCTACAATGGATTAAAGCAGAAAGATATAATTAATTTGTTAAAAGCTGTGGCAGAGCAACTCACACATCACTGAATAAGCAATAGTTGACAATTTGGGGGGAAAATGCTCAATTCAATTGATAGTCATGATTTGCTATCAAAAAGCTATTCAACCAGGATGAAAGAGGGTGTTATGTTGTGTTTAAGAGCCTTCATTCCAACAAGAAATAGCATACATCTTAATATAACATAGTTCTCATTCAAAGTGTTGGGCATTCACTTCCTCCCTTGCGTGAGAAATTATTTCTTAATCGAAAGTTAACCCAGATGTATGAGCTATTAATTGCCTTGTCATGGTTATATCCTTTCATATGTTAATTAGACACTCCCATAACTTGGATTAATCACTTTCATGGGAATAACTCTCACAAAAATGTATACACCACAATGATCTTCTTCTGATGTATGGTAATTCCTGGAGCATAATCAAGATATATATATATATATATATATATTAAGACGACTTTTTGGCACATTTTAAATTTTAAAAAATTGAAATTAAATACCTTACCTGAAATGGTTTAGAAAAAGAAAATTACGAAATAAATATTTTACGATTTACAAAAAGGAAAATATGCTCCTAATGCTTTTTGTCCACTGTTTTATATAGAAAATGTGCAATATTTCATTGGATTTGTCTATCCTCTGTCCATCCATTCTACTTTCATTTTCACACAATAATTCTATTGAATTATTATTATTTTCACATTTCCACCATTTTTAGGTATAGATGGTGGTATCGAGGTGCTTGATTGTCATCATTTAGCTGAGTTGCAGCCACTGGCTGTCAGATCCAATCACTTTCATTTCTGCAACTTCAAAATGGATTTTAGTAGACAGTGTACACCCTGATGACCTTAGCATGCTTTGACTGTCAGTGTCAACAATTCTGAGCAAGCCAAGAAATTACCCTGATGGCTACTTACAAACCATCCTTTCCACAAAATAACATGTTTATTCTACTACATCACAATTATCACCTACAAGGTTGCATCTCTATTCTTAAAACTTTGGGTTCTATGCCTCCCACTCATCTCCCCATCCTACCCCTCTAGAAAAACGGGGCTAATCGAGCAATCAAGCAAGGTAATGGGGCTGAACTTCTTACCAAAAACTTCGGGAATCAAAATTTTCAGAGAAAGAAAAATTGATTAACCTCCCACCAATATGTTAAGTGGAGATATTGTTTGTGTATATATTATCTGTTTATCATCACTAACTGTAAGCTACATTATGTGTATATATTATTATCTCTGTTTATCATCATTAACTGTAAGCTATTATATCTGTATATAGTGTTATCAATGTTCCCTCTAAGCTGCGAGCAAGTGCAGCCCCACACCTGCTCAGACATATCCACGCATCGCAATCGACAAAGATCTAAAGATTTTGCTCAAGTCACCATAATGCTTGCACAATGCAGCACGCGCACATCTACCATTCGCTTAGAGGGATCGTTGATTGTTATGTGTATATAACTATCTCTGTTTATCAACTTTTAACTAGATACTTTCAAGAACAGCAACTGAAAACCTTAAATGTCTTTTTTTTTCTTCATCCTTCTCATAATATCAACTTAATTGTTGACGTGTCTTCCGCCCCCGAAATATTGAAATATAGCACAATTCTTTCAATTACATCTGACCGACAGTATCAACAGTATTTTGCAGGCACAAATGTGAATACTTGTAGTGAATGCGTACAACACATGCACTTACCTGTATTTATATGAAGTTTTAATCCTCAGGAGTAATATTTCAATCTTTATGAGACATTACTGCAGGTATAGATCCATCCAAAGTGAAACTTCAGTTAATACAATATACATGTTGTGTGTATATAAACTAGAATAAATGATCAAAGCAAGGATTTGATTGGAAAGCTTGGTACACTATCCTGTCCATCCCATTCTCAACATCTAAACTTGTCTAATCTTGACACTTTTTTTGCTATCTTCTCTTTCTTTTAAAGAAACAACAAATTCAGATATCTTAAGCACATCCAATATTTTTTTTTAATTTCCTTTAAATTCACAGGTGAATATCAAATGTAAGTTTCTGCACTGTTTTCATTTAAAATTATCAGAAGCGCATCTTTTAGTCATTAAAACACATCCAGTTTAAAATAGAAACAGGATGACTAAAAGATCCAATTCTGAATAAATTATCCGATTTCAAACTAGCTTTCTGGCATTTTGTCTCCTAAATATCAGGTACATTATCCACCCAAGTGAATCAATTAATAAGCCCAGAAATTAGTGTAATGGGTTGATATAAAAGCACTGAAAAACAGATTTAACTTCCTTATGTTTATCCTCAAGGCTTTAAGTCTTTTCATTAGAATTCTCTTCATTAAAAACAACAAACAAACAAAATACAGTAAAAAGATTATCGACTGTTCCGCCATTCTACCACACAACAAACCTGGGGCACAACACATCCTTAGGCAAGATGGCCAATCTGAGCTCTGTGTCCACCAATTACCTCAGCATAAAACTAAAACAAGGTTTGAAAAATGTATGGAAGAACAAAGGTAACACTACATCCACTACCACGCATACAAAAAATGACTTTCGCAGGATATTTACTGACACTGCTCCCTTCTGTAGCAGTTTCTCTCCAGACTAATTTAACAAACACTTAATAACAATCATATTCATACTAAAACACTTTGCACATGTAACAACACATTGTTTCAACAAAATAAGTCTTGATCTGTTCAATACTCAAAAGACAAAAAGTTTCAATTTTTTTAAAGCCCAACCTACTCGTTTCATGACTATAGCAAGTAGCTTCAGCATCATCAATAATTGAAGGAACTAATCAGCGGAATGCCGTCTTCATTTGTAATCAAGAACTTGTCTTGGTACAATAATGAGTGCACAGTAATATATTGGTTCTTCGTAAGCACAATTAAAGGATGAACATTTATCCACAGATAATGCTACACTAACATCAAGCTGATGACAATAAATGGCAATCTATATATCATTATCAGACGATACCACTCCAATGTCATAAATCTGATAGCAAAATTGTGAAGAAAAAAAAAATAGATCTTGCATGATACGTGCACTTTAGCATCACAGTCACGCATGATACACTAAAGGGGGTGGTATTATAGAAAGGTAGACAGATGTAGCTCTACAATGATATCATATAACCTAGAATTTCTAGTTGCACTAAAAAATACAGAGGGAAAAACCTCATTTTTTTTACCCGATTTTTTTCTACCCAAAATTTGCCTGTGGTCAGAATCTGATTTTGGGTCCGGATTTTAGACTTTTTGGTTTCAGATCTAAGGCAACCAGTATGAACTGCAAACAGACACATGAACCTTTGCAAAAAGTAGGATAAGATGGGCATTTGGAATAAAGAGTGGTCTCCATACAAAAATAATGGCTCCGTTTAGCAAACAAACAAACAAACAAAAAAGTTTACCCATCTGCTCATACGCGAGCCAAATAGCCAATGAAAAGCAATGTTTCTAACACAACTAGGCAGTATGTTATTGAAAGATCACCTGGGATTTTGGTATTTTTGGATCTATTCAGAAATAGCTTTCAAAATGTATTTCCTACTCGAATTTCAGACGAAAATGACAAAAACCTCCAGGGGTTAATGTGTTAAAAATATAATGAAAACTCAATTTGAGACCCAACATTTTAAGCTGAAATTATTTTTTTCAGAAAAAGAGTGAGTGCCTGTTTTTTTAAGGAGGGGATGCAATCTGAAGCAGACTGGTCTGAACTGCACATGGAAAGATGAACCTTTGCATAAAGTAGGAGGTTTGGAGCAAAAGCAGTCAAGACACAAAACCTGGGGGTCCCATAAGAAATTAAAAGTTTAATTTTATAGCCAACTGCAAAAATATTCTGCAAAATCAAAATCTCTCACTAACAGTAGTGTTTGGAAGTGAACAAAAGTAACCCATATGTATTTCATAACCTTTTTTCAGGAGAAAACAAGTTTAGGGTTAAGATAGTGGTGTATGTAATAACCTTTGATACAATTTTTCGTTAGATCTAAAGGATCTATCCAGCATCATGTAGCCCATTTCTGCAAATGCTGTCTTTTGAAGTTGTAAAGCTTTTTCAATTATTCCTAGTTTCATTCAGCAATCTCTGCATCTGCTGAGAAATATTGCCAGTGGTGCACTCTTGAAATCGTAAACTCCCCATATTAATGGCACCAATCTACCTCAACCTGAAGCTAGCACCACAGCTAAAATGAGAAGCAGTTGGCTATTAGACTTTACTTAACAAAGTGTACTCCCTTCCTGCCTCCCCTTCAGTGCAGGATATTTTTTCATATTTTATTTCCTTTTGCTAATTTATTGCTTCCTCTTATATCCCCTTCAAGCACTTTCCTGACAGAAAAAAAAAAAGAAACAAAACCCTTCACCACTCTTGTGTTATAACTAAGAATGACTCTACCCAACAGAAGAAGAAAACTCAAGCATTAAAATTATGGTATTTCTTGCAATGATAAGATCCTGGGACCAGCCTAATAAATTTGTTAAAAGTAGGTGGTTAATTATGGTATTCAAGATTTTGTCAAGTCCATTTTCACATCTGCTACATACTAACAACACTGACCAAATATTATGCATGAACAGACCTATGTATGGATATGACAAAAATGTGACCATTATGTTAAGCCATGGCTGCAATGGAGGACACCACAAATCTAATTCTTATATCTGAAGCTGTCTTTTAGGAAACGAAAATATGACCTGTCAGAAGATGTCAAATAATCACCGCTATTCCAGTGTACTCTGGACCAATCAGATTGCAAGCCAAGCTCAAATCATCATGCACTAATCACACTGGCCATAATAAATCTAGAATGTCATGGTTCTGCAATATGCTCAAATATGCACAAACATGTGCAAATCTTTTTCTGTGCATGCATAAATGAAACAAAGTCAAAAACACAATTTTTCAAAACAAAAACTACATTTCATAGCTAAATAATGATTCCTGGTAATCCTGATTTAAGGAATGTGACTAAAATTTTCTGAACCTGTACTCAAATTTTTCAAGGATGCTTACTAATGCCAGGTGTGCAAAATGATTGCTATGTAGATCATTCATCAGGGCTGGCTCAAAAACAATTCCACTTCTCTACTTTTCATACCATAGTTATCCTTTATTGACTTAAAAATAACACATGCCAAGACAATTTTTTTTCTTAACTATGTCTTTTGGGTGATCCCAGTCTAACCTAACCCAATGAGATTACAAGCTGTTTTAGTGCTATCATTACAAGTCATTTGGTCAATGCTCTGGAATGAGGATTTGAACACCCAGCTAGTTTTCCTGATATAACATGCATGGGTTGTATGTCCAAACCCAAGAAATGCCCCACAGAAAACTGTCACAAGGAGAGATTACTTTAAAATTTCACAACATTTTCATGTAACTTTGCTACTTTTTTTTAATACATATGATCAACCTTAATCTTTTCACATTCTTTGAGTAGTGGACCAGATTAGTGGTCATCATGGACTGTCCATCTTGTGGCTGTAGTGGACAGGTGTTTTACTGCCACAATTCCAAAATGGCAGTAATGAAATTATGTAAAAGTGGACATCCACTACATCGCAAGGAACTTGCCTGTCAGCTCATCTACAGTACACAGTGCAGAATGCTCTTTTGAATTTGTATAAAATGTCATCTAATATTCAAATATGCAAGAAAATATGTGTATTGCACAAGATGAAAGATAAATTTTCAAAGCAAAGAATCTGGACTATGTGTTTCATAAAATATACAAAGTTTAATGATAGTGATTTTAATGAGTGGGATAGAGAAAGAGAGAAAAGAATTCTTCTTTTAAACACACAAAAGGAAACAAAAGTCACATACAAGTATTAGGTTTCATTTTTTTATTAAAATTAAAACCAAATACGATAAATGCTTGTAATTTATCTTCTCATTCCCGCAGTCACTAATAAATCACTTGTATGTTGTAGGTAGACAATTTTTCCAATCATGTCATGGATAGGGTGGAAAGTTCCAGAGAATCTAAAACCTTGTAATTTGTTTTTCTACATGATGCTAATTCTTCTTTACATAGCTAGGCCACTGATCAATACCACAAGGAGTTGTCTCCACTGTATAGTTTGTACAGTTTAAGGAATAAAACTGACACCTGCCACTGTCAGGAATAAGGCATCTGATTATTTAGAAAGCCAACTCACAAAGCAAATACAACAGAATCAGTAAAATAGCCATAAAACCAACAATAAAATCCATGACAGACTTCCACTACACTTAGAAGGAAATCCTCCAGATTGAGTGGACATCCACTACTAATAGTGGCCCCGTAATCCCTTTACCCTCTGTCCATGTCCATCACACTGAATGTGCAATACATTATTACAACTCTATGGTCTTAAACAAAGTAACAGAAATGAGCAAAAAACCAACAGGATTTGTAATATTCAATAAGTATTTTATTACCCTTGAATACAAGTGAAAAATGTAAAAACAACTTATGGTAATATGAATTAAATTCCAAATAATCCTAGAATTTCTAATACATCCTAATTATTGAAGTTTTGAATAAATTATAGTGGTATTCCAAATTAAATCCAATTCTCAGGTGGTGATGTGGCTGTGATGGTCTATGTTATAGTGATGTGCCAAGAGTCATTTTATAAATCACAGTAATACAACCCCAGAAATATATCCTAGTCTCCATTTCCACGAACATTATTTTTGAGCACTATGTATATACAGAGAAGAATATCCTGAATTAAATAATTTGAATAAATAAATTCCAGCCCAATGAAATACTGGATACAACAATAATACAACCATTTATGCTCAGATTTAACAGAATGAATGAATAATTTCTAGATAAACAAGACTATATAGTTCTCTACTAGACCTTGGGTCTCAATAAGCATTGTTTTGAACAAAAAAACATTATCTAATGGAACTATTCATTCTGGAAGGCTTCTAAATGGTTACAAGACAAAATCAAAGTTGTAATTAGGTCTGTAACTAAAATTATAACATAAAATCAAGTAAACAAAAAGTAGATCTGGCATTTCATGGGGAACTTCCAATGTTCTGGACTCAGAATGAGATAAACATGTTGTTTACAAAATTAAAATCAATTATTCTGGTCAGGTACAAAATGAACTTGATTTTGGACAATGTCAAGTCCAAAATACAATTATCCTTAACATATAATAAATTTTTAAAAAACTAAATTAAATATACATAGCAGCATTATCCATGATGCACGTACAGTATTCTCATTTTATTCAATTGTGTAAATTATGAAGAAAAATTCTGAATTTGTTCAAGCTGATATTTTAGTGATTATGCAGCACCAAGTTTTAGTGAAAATGATTTTAGGCTCAATTAATTCAAAAACTTAAATTTTTATCTTTTTAAGGAAGAAGCTACTACCATGCAGTGTTTACAGCCTTCTGACTAATTTCACTTGAAATCATAGATTTGACATCATCTTTCACTTTTTTGGACACATTTATTATTTTGTTTGCACAGAAAACTTCCAAAATATTGGTCATATGATGTAATGCTTGAACCGAGTTAATTGTATGTGGGTACTGTAATGTAGAATCTGACTTGGCATTGATCTGTTGTTATTACCACCTCTACTATGCATGAAC
Organism: Sinohyriopsis cumingii; assembly: GCA_028554795.2. Classification (NCBI taxonomy): domain Eukaryota; kingdom Metazoa; phylum Mollusca; class Bivalvia; order Unionida; family Unionidae; genus Sinohyriopsis; species Sinohyriopsis cumingii. The sequence goes on along the minus strand of CM068842.1, from coordinate 52,292,340 downwards.
AGGGTACATGATGCAACTCCTTTTGACAACAGCTCTGGATTATCTTGCCATCAGATCATTAATGTAGCACTTTATCATGTAATCTTAAGGAGGAAGCAAGATTAATGGACTTGACATCTTACAAGATCTATCAACTGACCACCACCCTATCAACTGACCACTGACCATGATACCACACATTTATCCTCTGGAAAACTGATTGTGGTAATACTACCCAGATACTTAGCTGCCTTATCCAAGCTACATCTGTAGTAGAATTGGGTTCCTGAGATCCATTGTCATGGAATGATGATCAGAGAAAGACCAACCCTGAATTCAACCTTCATTAAGTGCAGCAAAATAGCTAATTTGTTGCAACATTCTTTTGTTCCTGTGTAAAATGTCTCACATTTGGACATTTTAATAAATAGTTAATATCTAGAACTATTTTCCCTTGCATGGAAACGTATTACAAGACAGAAGCTATTATATCAAATTAACTTTATTAACTCCAGGAAGAGTCTGTTAAATTAATTAGGAATGCCTGGCAGCCACAACCACCTTTGGCAATCCAAGAATTTTTTTCTTTGAAATATCCCCGTTTATTTATTTTAAAAAAAGGAATCTAGTTTTAGTAGTTATTCAAGTTTGCTGATTTAGGTTTGCTTGGTAAATGTGCTGTAAAAGATACATATCCTTTAGAACAAAAAAAAAACAAACATCTGAACTGAAACAAACTAAAGATACCATATGATTAAAGAGCTCTTTTATTACTAAAACAACTTAAACAGAATTCTAATGCAACCTAAATTCATATTAAATATGATGAACAGATGCACTTGTTAGCTGCAGATCTTTAGTCTCGTATTAAACGTTTGTTTTGATGAGGAAGGAAAATCTGCTTTTGTACCTCAGAAACACAACGATTACTACAAAATGGAAGCTTCTCTACAAAACAAGAACAGAATTATATCTCTAGCTTGCACTACAAACCAATAAAGAAAATATGCCATAAACAGATGTATGTCTTTAAAAAAATGCAACATGTATTACTGCCAATAATGGATAAGAGGTTTGAAGCACCAGAGGCCTGCATGTTAAAATTTCCCAGAATTAGAAGTACTGTACTCATTTCAGAATTTAAAAAGAAATCGAAAGTTTGTCAATTGGGGCCTTCAAAATTGTAAAAGCTGGAAACATCCCCATTAACAAAATGTTTTTATTGAATATAAATTTTCTGAAAAGGCTGCATACAATTAATGATAGCCTAATATCATAGTATGGATTTTGTTACTTTGCCTTTTGTTTCTTTATTCAGACAAGGAATAACATTTTTTGGTGTAAGTTTAATGGCAAAACTAAAATATATGGTACAATACTACTACTAATACTGTCAATACTAAAAAAAATATGGTATTAATACTACTACTACTACTATTACTGTAATTGCAAACCTTTTTCATCACGTAAGTTTAGGAAATCTTAAATCTGGGCATACTGGCAGCATAAAGATAGGCAAATTGATGAAGGGCAGAAATTAAAATTATTGTTTTTAAATTCAGCTTGCTTTGTTTTAGAAGAAAATAGCAAAAATCCATCTCCTGGTTGAAAAGATGGCAAGTATTTCTACAAGTTTCAAAACTTTCACTTTTCATTATGTTTCCATTATCCATGTTATGATATTACTAACATGTTTCCATAACAATAATTTGATATGCAAATGAAATTTGCAAAAATTTGTTCCCTGTAAAATTTTGCTGGTTTTGTGTCTCTCGGGTTGGAGACTACTGGATATCAGTGATCAGATGTATGTAACACCTTCACTTCTTACTGCCTCAGCAACTCTCAAGGACAAGTGGTCATATGAGATCAACATACATGTCCAATTAGGTGATGGGAGGTGTGAATATCTGCAGATGTTTATACCCCAACAGGATTACAGCCAAATTTGTATGGACTGAATATACTACATTTACTGGAGGGGAGGTGAGGGCACCATGAAACTAATGATAATAATTTACATTTTGCTAAAACTAATTATATACAATCATGGTACATTTTAACTGCATTGGACCAATTCCTCTGCAAATGTTTTTTTTTTTGGGGGGGGGGGGTAATTTTTGCAAATTTTCATTCAAGATTACTTTCTGAGTATAACCATACCCCAACTTTTTCAAAAGATCTACAGGGTAGGCTCCATTTCACAGAGAAAAAAATGTACTTTGGCAGAGGGGAAGGGGTAAAATTAATCTGAATGATGTAATACCTCCTGCAATTGCATGACTTGTCCTTTCCAGGACATGACCTGACCAAACAAAGGAAATTTCATCCTCCTATTAGATGGAACCATAAACATCCAGAACACTGAATAAGCCCTTGCAAAAGGAGCCCATATATTTGGCGTGGTGAAGGGCCATCTTGTACATTTGAGGGAGAAGCCCAAACTGAAACATCAGTGTAGGGACGGAGGAGGGAATCTGGCAACAGCAGCAGGTAAGTATCACATCATTAAAATGAGTTTTACTCCCTCACCCCACCCTAAACAATCTACATTATAAGATCAGTAATATCTTACCACCTTCTATTACAAGACTTAATTTGTCAGTTTGGTGTGAGGTCAGATTACCCAAACACTGGTGAATAGAAAACATACAAGGAATACTCACAAGAGAGCAGCAGACTGCAGCAGGATGGAATCTTTATGTACCCTTTTTTTGAGTAACAATGATTGGGCTCAGTGAGAAAATGCATTGGCTTCGAGGGACAAAATAGCGAAAGTAAAAGGAGAAAGTAGTGTGCATGTGCCAAAAAGAAGCTCTCATCACATCCTCTAAAGATGAATGAGTTAGACAGGCCCATGAGGTAGCAATGGAACAAACCTCATGGGCTTTAATTTTCGTAAAAGACAGGTCCCAATCAATAAGGGATTGATAAAGCTCTCATGATAGTTCATGTAATTGCACCTATAATGGTGGAATATCAGCTGAACCTTTAATGAGCTGGAAAAGACATTTCCTACCCTTCCTTCTTTTAGAGGCTGCAAACTAAAATGCTCCAAGTCGATCTTGGTCATCTCCAGCCTAGATTCAATTAAGATCTCAATCTTTGCTAGAAAACCTAGTTGGCAAAGGAAAGAAACTGAGATGTTATTCCCTCTGAACCTGATACAGACTGCTCTACGGATAGCACATGCAGCTTGCTCCTGTAACTCGCAGACGCCAAGGCAAGCAAGGAAAGGTTAAGAAACTCAAAGGATGCTTCACCCAAAGGTTCACAGGTGGTTTTATTTAGAGACAACAAGACACCAGAGATTTCATTTAGGCATTAAAGAGTGAGACACTGGTCTCAGCAATCTGAAATACTTGATCTGGTTTGTAGAGTGGAAATCCTTTCCAATGGCAGGGCACATTTTATACCACAAAAGATTGTCCATTCTGCATCATATATCTTGGAGTATGGACTGATTGATGCATTTGGCACCTTAGCTTGATAACATTTCTTTGCAGAGAAATAGTTTGAGATGTGCCAAGCGTGAAGGTGAGGAATCAGGGGGCTATTGTGCAGGAGACAGCACCTGTGCTGTGAAAGATAATCTGCCCTCTGAGACAAGGCACTCGGATGGTCCACCAGGTGATCAAGATCACTGAACCATGACTGGGCTATGGAGGGGCAATCAAAATGAGTTGAGTCGTGGAGTGCCCAACTTTGTGAAGGACTTGTGGGATCATCCTGAGGAGCGGGAAGGTGTCAGCAAACAGACAATCACACTGAAGGCATCCGCAGCTCAGGCACTCTGGCTGGAGACTGGGGAAACATAAAAAGTAAGCTTGTTCTTTACATTGGTAGCAAACAAGTCCATAGAGAATGTTCCCCAAAGATGGAACAGGGAATCTGCTAAGGATTAGTGGAATAACCATTCTTTATAAACTATTTTTTCTTTTCTTGACAGGCTCTCTGTCAAAATGTTCTTTGTGCCAGGAAAGTGGCATACTCCAAGGAATATTCCTGTTGAATCTGATGCATCTGTGAATGAGCAAGCACTTTTAAATCCAGGTCGGACTAAAGAAATACGTCCATGGAGCAAATCAGATCACTCTATTCGAAGCTAAATTATCATTAATTTTCTTTAATAGCAGGCATTTTGCTTAACACATTAACCCCTGGAGCCTTTTGTCATTTTCGCCTGAAAATCAAGTAGGAAACACATTTTGAAAGCTATTTCTGAACAGACTCGAAAACACCAAATCCCCGGTCATCTTTCAATAACATACTGCCTCGTTGTGTTAGAAACATCGTTTTTCATTGGCTATTTGACTCGCGCATGAGCAGAAAGGTAAAAGTTGGGAGTTCTTTTTTCTCTTTTTTTGCTAAACGGAGCCATTATTTTGGTATGGAGACCACCCTTTATTCCAAATGCCCATCTTATCCTACTTTTTGCAAAGGTTCATCTGTCTGTTTGCAGTTCATATAGGTTTGCCTTAGATCTGAGACCAAAAAGTCTAAAATCCTGACACAAGATTGAGCGAATTTTGGGTTAAAAAGAGGCCGGTCCAAAAATGAGTTTTTTAAAAACTGTATTTTGTAGTGCAACTAGATATTCCAGATTATTTGGTATCATTGTAGAGCTACATCTGTCTACCTTTCTATAATACCACCCACTTTAGTGTATCATGCATGACCATGATGCTACAGAGCTTGGCAGTAGGCTACTACCTCCTGCTCCATTAAGTTGTTGCTAGGGGTTAATTTGTTAAATGCTGCTTTCCACCAAATCCCACTGCACTCCCAACAAACATGCATAAGTGGAAAGAAGACAACAGATTTTAGTAATGTAATGGGGAGGTGGAGTTGTTATACCATGACAGTCAGGTACAGCATTCTCCTATTATAATGTAATTTTGACATTATTCATGATGGGAAAAGTAGTCCAATAGTCAGGTACACCATCCTGTTTACAGAGTATATCCTATGTACACCAATTTTCTACTTTGGTTGACCTTTAGGCCAAAACAATATGCATTTCCTATTGTACAGTTATTAAAATTAGGGTTGGCATGTCCCTTTTTGTTTTGGTCTTTATCTTTTCTTTTTTTTGCTAAACATATAAAATATATATAGATTTTTTAATTTATTTTTCTCTTCCAAGGGGTAAAAAAAGTGCTAGGTTCAGCACTGTGAAACAGGGATGGTGTGCCAACTGGAATCACATTTTGTTGACCTTATGACTCTTTGAAAAAGACAGTCCAACTAGGAAGTACTCTTCCACTTCAAGAAATTAAACCAGCCTAAAATAGCTGCACATCCCCCCCCCCCCACAAGACCATTCCATTCCAACGGTAACTGGCTAAAGGCTTTAATTAACGTAGTCTTGATAGAAATAACAGACATTAATGAAAGTGAAAGTCTAAGCTTCAACTCTAGATTTATTGTCAGTATTGCACAATCCCAATCAAACCAATGTAGCCGAATCTGATGACGCACAAGGGGCAAAAATTCCTTTTATGTTCTATAATAACTCAAAGGATGCTCAAAGTATGACACAGATAGTTACTGACTTCTGCCAGCAAATGAGTTCCTTGAGGTTTGCTCTATACATCCATGCCTGTTACGATCTAGAGTACCTAGTTAGGGAGACGTTTAGTTTTCATTGCAATTAACATTATCACAAGCAACCTTGCAGGAACTGCAATATCAATGTTTAAACTGTGGAAAATAGCACAACTAGTTTCAGAGGCAAATGTAGATTCAGTGATGAGAAGAACTAAGATCATAATTAGAACCAAGTGCTTGCAAATCCAAAAGACAAGTGCCAACTTTCATTTTTTATGTAATGAATCTTGTATTATTATCTCAGAAATCAATTAGGAAAATCCCACTATCAATTGAAGGAAGTATTGCCTCGCTCCCCCATTCACACATACTCATGCATAATTAATTACACTGGTCAACAGTGTAATCATTACTGACTTGAAAAGGCCCTAATCTGTAGTATTTTGGTGTGCCGAACACGAATATAACCGTGAAAAATTTGTATTGGCTCTCGTTTTGAAGATATTCATATACCTCATTTTCTATGTTTCACTGTGTAAATTTCTCCAGTAGGACTGCAGCAACATCCGGAATAATGATGTAACATTGCATAATACCATCATGCTCACATCATCCACAGTTGATTGCATCATTTTCTGATGCAATGCAATACTAATGCCATGCGGCTGCTGAAGTAAGTTGACGTCAGCAGTGTACTATACATGTGTAGGCCTATTATACTAATGCCAGGCGGCTGCTGAAGCTGACGTAAGCAGTGTACTATATAAAGCCCAATCAGATAGGTTCAGCATTTAAAATATTTTAGACGTTGTGCGAGACAGTTCAAGCTACTGTTACATAAAACTTATTATTTTATCCATTTACGTACAATAAAGAACAGTAATGCCTCGAAAGTGTGTTAATACCGCGGACAATTTTTGCTATATTTGTGGGGAAGTGACATTTGCCAACCAGAAGAAAAGTATCAATTCTCAAGTGAAGAAGGCATATCATCTTTACTTCGGATGCAAGGTTGGTGACCAAGACAAGCCTTGGGCTCCGCATATATGCTGTGCTACATGTACAACACAGCTTTCACAGTGGTTGAATTGCAAAAGGTCATCAATGCCGTTTGCAGTCCCAATGGTGTGGAGAGAGCCAAGCAACCACCTAAATGACTGTTACTTCTGCTTGGTTCCTCCTCTTTCCGGCGGAATAACGAAGCGAAAGAAGTCTAGAATAGTCTACCCAAACATTCCGTCTGCATTGAGACCAGTTCCACATGGTGAGGGACTTCCTATTCCAGAACCTCCAGCAGAATATTCTCTTGATTCATCTGACGAAGACAAAGGTGAGTCGACCTGTTCTTCTCCTGGTCCATCAGCATGCAGTGATCCAGATTTTCACTGTGGTGCATCATCAACCCCACACAGAATAACACAGGAAGAACTAAATGACCTGATTCGTGATTTGGACTTATCAAAGAACAAGGCAGAATTGCTAGGATCAAGACTCCAACAATGGAATCTTCTAGAAGAAGATGTCACAATTACTGCATATCGAAAGCGCCACCAGCAATTGGAGCCTTTCTTCAGAAAGGAAAGTAATCTGATATTCTGTTCCGATATTGAGGGCCTCATGAATGCTTTAAAAATCACTCATGACCCACAAGAATGGAGACTATTTGTGGACTCTTCGAAACTGAGTCTCAAGGCTGTGCTTTTGCACAATGGAAACATTCTTCCATCTATTCCAGTAGCGTATGCTGTCCACATGAAAGAGACATACGATAACTTAAGGCAGCTACTGAATTCCATTGAGTATAACAAGTACAGCTGGCACCTCTGTGGTGATTTGAAGGTAGTTGCCCTTTTAATGGGACTGCAGCAAGGATATACAAAATACATGTGTTTCTTATGCGAGTGGGATAGCCGAGCAAGGGAAATGCACTACATGAGGAAGGAATGGACTCACAGGCAGAATGTAGCCATTGGAGAGAAGAATATCCAACACCCAGCTCTGGTTGAGGCTCAGAAAATCTTGCTACCACCCCTTCACATCAAACTAGGTTTGATGAAGAACTTCGTGAAAGCCATTGACCGGACTTTGCCAGCATTCCGATACCTGCATGAAAAATTCCCTCGACTCAGCGAAGCAAAGATTAAAGAGGGAGTTTTTGTGGGTCCTCAGATTCGAGAGCTTTTCAAAGATGACCGGTTCAACAACTTGCTGGAAGGTGACGCGAAACAAGCATGGAATGCTTTTCGCCTAGTTTCTACAAACTTCCTCGGAAATGTTAGGGCAGAAAACTATAAGGAACTAGTAGAAGACATGTTGATGAAGTATAAGAAACTTGGCTGCAATATGTCTCTAAAGATTCACTTCCTTCATTCCCATTTGGATTTCTTTCCTAGCAACTGTGGTATTGTTAGTGATGAACACGGCGAACGTTTTCATCAAGATATCGCAACAATGGAACAAAGATACCAGGGAAAATGGTCCACTACAATGCTGGCTGACTACTGCTGGACACTCCTCAGAGATGCTCCCGAACAGCTGTACAAGAGACAGGCGAAGAAATCTAAGATGTAGTCAATGACTTGATTTTTTATAGGTAGGCTATTACAGTTGACCTTTTACTATTGGAATGCATTTCGTTATGTAAACATTAATTTCTTGCAGATTACAAAAAAACTAGAGCCAATTTTGCAATTTGACTGTCATATTCGTGTTCAGCACATAAAAATTGATAAGAATTGACTAATTTTATTTCAGTAACATGACTTTTGTAAAAATTTGTTGTCCAGTGTTATTTCTGAAACATTTCAGAAGCATATTGATGTGCCTATTATTTTTATATGTAGAATAAAGATGCTACAAAAATACACTAAAAATCAACGAATCGACAGACTATGAACTGCAGTATATTGGTCACTAAGGCCAATAAAGTATGTGTGTTTCCTATTGCATTGGTTTTAAAGTTAGGGTTAGTAGATTTCTTTTTTTTTTTTTACATTTTAAAACCTATATATTATAATGATTAGTATATAAAATGTACTAAGCACTTCAATATCTGGTCTCAATTAATTTCAGGAATTTAAAACAAAAATTTCAAATAAATTCTTTTAAACATGTATTTCATAATGATAAATATATAGTGTACTATGTACCAGCTTAATTAGATGCAGAAATCAATTTTGGAATTTTTTAAATATTTTTGTTAACACCCTGGGAGGACAAAGGGCTTGGGTCAGCAACAAAAAACAGACAGATGGAAAACCAGAAACACAAAATATATTGGCCTTAGCACTACTAAATATGTGTATTAGAAATGTCACAAATGTGAGATTATTCAATACATTAGATAATGCCATCGTGTTTCTTTTTTTCTTCAATGAAGATGTCTATGCGATGATTAAAATAAATAAAAAGTAAACTTCTGCCTGAATTTTTATGTTCTGGACACGGGTTGGGGGAAAAAAATCCACTTTTCAACATCGTCTTGATGACTTTTATGGTCTTTTTAAAAATTCTTTTTATTTCGTTTTTGGAACAATCATAGCCTAGTTTAATTCTGTGACGTATACTTAAACACGATATGATAAACATAATTTCTAGCCATATCTTCATTATCAATAATCAGCCTATGAATAATGGTAACTCGAGTTCATGTGGCAAAGTATTAAATAACTGAATTCGAACTTATTATTCTACACTGTGTATAAAAATAAGCATGTCAATATGACTTCCAAGCAGCGAAAGTTCATTTTGTAGAGATAGCTGAGCAGTGCATCTATTCAATTTAGGAAACATAAAAGCTATTTTCAAGTACATTGGTTTTAAGATGGAAGAAAAAAAAAGATGATATATGAGCTAAACAATGCAGACAAAAGTTGTAAATTTGCCAATGCTGTCTTTCTTTAAGAGACATTATTTGAAATATTGAGGCTTTCAAGTTATATATAAAACTGCTCTTGATCATGAATTGATGTTGACTTGGGAATTCATTGCTGTACAATCACACTGCAATACAACCTATTATAAAAATGAAAAAGTTCAGCTCCAACGCAAAAGGCAAACATTAGTCTGTTGTCAGGATTAAAATGGATTGGTCCCTCTAACCAGGTAAAATTAATTTACAAAGGTTAAAAAAAAACTGACATCTGAAAGAGTGCTATTTCATTTAGGTTTTGAAGAACAGCAAAGTAAACAGTTCCAAGTTGTAACCACACTACTTCTACAGGTATATGAACCATCTTGTTTTTAATTTTGATTTGGCCAGATTGCAAACAAAACATACCCTGACAAGTTGTTGCATAATGGACAAATCAGGGTCTTTGTTCTTTGCTCTACTGATTTCCCATAACAAACTTGACTTTTTAGAAAGATATGTTACTCTCTGTTGACCAATTTGCCAGACTAACCTTGTTACCATGTTGTAACAAAAACCTCCAATATACCATCCCTGATATATATGTACATGACTTAATCTTTTTATCAAATCAGTACCAGAATTTATCAACTAAAACATTCTTTATTTGTCTAAATAAAACATAGATGCAATAAAAAAGAGGCCAGAGACACCCTTTATAATATACCACCTGCACCACGATGCCAATGTGATTGATTGATTGCTGTTTTTATTCCACTTGACAAAAAGTAATTTAATCTAATATTTCCCTTACTCTCCATTACGACACAATAAAAACATGCTGAAATGGGATTTTGAATCTGTGAGATATGAAGGTCAGGGGTGGGGGAAGGAGAATTTTAAGTCCATGATACAATCAGAAGAATTATATTAAGCTTAACCTTACATTATTTAAGACTAATTTTCATAAATACGTATACTATTGATTCAAACTGAAACATAGCTTTAACTACCTGTTGCTGCAATACCATATTTCATGTAATTTTTCATACACAAAAATACATTAATTTCAGCGTCAGAAAAATTAGAGGTAAAATAAATAATTATCATTTTGTGTATGAAAAATAAAGGAATCATACCCAAACACGGTCCATGGAAAACAACGATACTCAATAACCAAATGGTACTAGTGTACAAAAATAAACATATAAATTTTGTCTCATTCTGCTCTCAACTTGAGAATCTGATTATAATAAAAATAAAAGTACTCAAAAAGAATTTAGTTGATATTAGTGAACGAAAGAGAGATGGCTGAAACGATAATATTGCAGTGTGCAAACTCATCTGTATTAAGAGCCTACTTTTTAGCTGTCATGGTGTGTTATGTTGGCAAAATGATTATCTGAACATGTTTTAGTTACGGGTATTAGCTAGCGGTAAATTTGTATGCAAATTTGTTCTCCAAAAATAAAGTGCAACTTGTACTCTTACAGCAAAAGTGATCTCATAATCAAATTGCAATAAAAAATAAAAGAACTTTTAAAAAATTGTTCTAGATGATGCATTTGTTTGTGTATGAGAGAGGGAGAGAGAGAGAGGAAACAATGTTGTGTCTGTGTGCAAGACTATATTCAAGGTGGTTTTTATTTGAAGCCTTTGGAAACAGAGAGAAAGCCAGGTTACAGGTCAATTGTAATCTGTATTTACAGTTACCTAACGATTGTGATCTTCCTCAAATGCTAGTTCATTACCAAATTCTATTATCAATTAAAACCTCTGAATCAACAATTCATTCTTGTTTTAATTACGACATACGTTGTCATAACAAACATATGGTTATACAGTGTTATTGACACGCTAATTAAATATGCTTAGAGCTTTGGTCAGGTTATACCAGTTGAACCAAAGTGGGCAAGATTCGACAGAGGTCAAATCAGTGTGGCTACCAGTAGGCTAAATGAGGCTATCTGTGGGGGAAATGAAAATCTGTCAATGTGCTATCATGGCCATTGTCCATACAGATGTTGCTACAAGCGATCATATGCATCACTTGGTATCTGCACTCACCAATAAAGATAACAATAGAGTGGTGTAATGTAGAATAGATTCACAATAATATGTTAATTATAACCGAGTCAAAACAGTACAAGCACTTAACAGATAGTATACATACGAATTGATTTAACTCATTAACCCCTGGAGGTTTTTGTTGTTTCACCTGAAATGCAAGCAGGAAACACATTTTGGGGACTATTTCTGAATACATCCTAATACATTGACTTCCAAAAGATTTCCCATTAACCCTAATGCCTAGTTGTGTTAGAAACATCATTTTACATTTACTATTTTGCTGGCGCATGAGCAGAAGGGTAAAAGTTGGAGTTTATTTTTATGGCTTAACTGACCCATCATTTTCGTATCAAGACCATTCTTTATTCCAAATGCCCACCTTTTCCTACTTTTTGCAAAGGTTCACCTGTCTGTGTGCAGTTCAGACCAGTCTGCCTTAGATCTGAGGCCAAAAATGCCTTACATCTGAGGCCAAAAAGGTGGACACAAAATCAGATTGACCACAGGCGAATTTTGGGAGGAAAAAAAATCGCGTAAAAAAATTAGGTTTTTCCCTCTGTATTTTGTAGTGCAACTAGTGTGTGGGTGTGATTTGGATTTTTAATGTAGCTTTTACAAATTTTCAGTCATACTGCTACAATGTCTTTAGTGTGGCAGTTTATAGTAATGTCTAGCAGTGAGGCATCATGCCACAGACATGTAGCATGATGTACCACCCAGTCACATTAACCTGACACCAGGCTGAATAGTCCTAACACTAACCTCTTAATGCTGAGCGCCAAGCGAGGCAGCTGTTAGTACCATTTTTATAAGTCTTTGGTATGACTTGGCCATAGACTGAACCCATGACCTCCCACATCCGAGGCAGATGCTCTAACCACTAGAACAGCCTCATCACCTGGGTAACCTCATCAAGATCATAGCCATCTGCAGCAGACCAAAATCTTGGACAATTTAAGTACATGTCAAGTAGCTGATTATGGACTGAACTACACAAGTGAAATTGTTATTATACAAGTGTATTTCAGACTAGTTTGACTATTTAATCACAAGCATGTATTTTTGTACCTGCTTTTATTACATACACACACCTCTGGCCATTTTTATGGTACATGATTCATTTTCTTCCACCAAGTGACTTGGTTGTTATAACACGGTTTAATCTATAATATAGTCAAGTTCTATGGACCCCAATCATCACGCTATAGGTCACACTGTATATGTAGTTTTTTATAATTAAAAAAAGCATACCTGCCAACTTTATTTTAAAACCAGTGCAACAGGAAGCAATTTTTTTTGGTTAACAACAAATTTGAGCAAGCAGATAGACAGAAAATGGACCATAATCTCTTCTGATGTTTGACAAGTAAACCTAATAACATAATAATAATAATAATAATAATAATAATAATAATAATAATAAAAATTATTATTATTATTATCAAGTGAATATTTAGCACATTAATAAATAGTGTACAAAGCTTCTAGGAATAGATTTGATTATGATTACTATATTCAAGTTACATGAAAAGAAAATGTTTATCAAACAACTTGTGTATTCAAGAGGTTTGACATGTTAGTCTATACACGTTGCATAATGTAAACACTGCCAAATTGCAATTAATCGTAGCTTCTCTGATGAATGGGAAATAATCATTACAAGGTGTTAATGCATTTTGGGGGCAGATTATTGCTGCAAAGAAATTACATCAAGCCCATAAGTGATCATATGTTAGCAAGACATAAAAGGGGCAATTTAAGTTGGAAATATAACCCATTTGATCATTGCTACTAACCAGCATGTCAAATGCTGCCCAGTGAATGGACACTGCTGAAAGCAGTTCGAATAAACAAAGACCTCTGCTTTTTACAATCAATGAAATCATATCAAGTGCATAAGTGACCATTTTTGTTATCAAGACACAAAAAGGGCCGTTTTGCCACGAGAAAAAAAAGAGCAAGTTATTAGAGGAAAAGCCCAATGATATGTGAAAATCACCTAGGCACAGAAAAAATGGTCAGGCACAAAAGAAAAACTGCCAGCACAGGAATCAACCTGTATGATATGGTGCCATCCTAAAACAGCTAGTGGTAAACACTAATCAATCCGGTTCAGGGGTCAAGCTAACAGGCAGCTAAGTCGCCTAAAGATATTGTTAACTTCACCTTCTTCTGTTAGGAAAGCAAAAATGATGTCCCCCTATGATTTTCTAGAGGTACAATGATTGACCATAGTTTTTTAAATGCCCCCTCGCCTTAGCCAGGTTAGTTCTAATGTTGTGTTGTAGCGTAATGTATTCATCAAGCCATCAAGTAGCTAGTGTTGATATCAATAACGCTAACAAACTCTTGCACATTCCCAGGCATGTGTTTGGATACCTGACTGACCATTACCCCTTTCCCAGTGGGTCACTGCCCAATTTCCACACGTCATCCTTTGGTGATGATGAAAACATACAAACTTTTATTTCGAAAAATTTAACAATAATATATAAACAGCAATTTGTGTTTTAAGAATAGAATTGGTGATCTGGATATTTAACTGTCTCTTGAAGACCATTTCGTGATAAAATCAGTTTGAAACAGTAAGTGAACCAGCAACGGGGAATAATGCTAGACATTGCTGTGCCTGTGAAGTAACAGTTTAGTAGATTATCAGTTTTCAGAAACCATTGGTCAAATATATTAAGAAAAATATACAATTCATAGAAAGCAAAGCCTTGGTATTATGTAAGATTTAGCTTTAAAATGCAATTATGCAGATAATAAAACCATAAATTTGCAATCATATCAATGGACTGCTGTAATGAAGCTATTTAAAGTGGTTACATGACAAAAAACCCTCCTTCTAAAAATAGATGCTCTCACATGTCTGTTGATTCAGTTGGAAAAAAGGGTTTAGTTCATATAACTGTAAAGGACCCATGTCTGTCATTTTATATACATTTCAGTGTGTTATGTATGAATAGTTACAATAATGTTTTATCCACAACAAAGTAATTAGGACAAGCAGTATGAACTGAAGACACATGTGCATTTGTCCTCATGTACATGGCATAGGGATGTTTCGAATGCATTTAGAAATCTTTCAAGCGATATTATTGCAAACCAAAAAGTAAAAACACACCAAAAAAAGCTTGAGTAGGTAGTTAAGCATTTTTACTAACTTGCAATTGCAATAAAATGATCTGCTAACTCGCTTAAATTCGTTACAATGTAGTCTGTATTATTATCTTTTAAGTGATATGGCCAAAATAACTATGAAAACTTTCTACTTGATAATGTCAAATGCAAATATGAATACTTGGAAATAGAGGGAATAATGCAAATAATATAACACACACACACACACACACACATAGATAAATAACCATGACATATTCCATCACAATTTTCTTCTTGCAGCTAATGATCAAATAATCTGTATGCACCATTGAGAGACAGACAAACAGACAGACAGAGAAATCTTCATTATTGTAAATCTGTATTGTTCACTTACCTGATGACTATTTTACTTGTGTACAAGTGCAGTATCATTTTCCATTATCAATTAATACTACTAGTTAAGCAATTCCTTCTAATTTTTGTTTCAAATTCCATTAATAAAAAGAATCACATGGCTTTGTAGTGATATTTATATGCTAATTAAATATGCTATGGCTGTATTCAGTCATTCCAAGGTAACACCTGTTCGAGGTCAAGATTCTGCAGACCAGATTAGATTAGCCAAGCTACCAATAGGGAAATGAGGCTACCCATGGGTATTATCAATACCATACCATATAGTTAAAGGAAATGCTAGGTGATTGCTATTGTAAATTTAACAGCCAGTGACATTTTTTAACTTGCTGACAGAACCGACACAAATTTAAACTACATTTAGCATGAGCAAAGATCAAAAACAATTGCTGCCTAAGTATAGTAAGAGTACATGCACTTTAAACAAAATCTTAATTGTTGTGAATGGAGAGGTCCTTATACTTGCAAAGAAAATTAGCACGCAAAATGATCATTCTTGGGATTTAACCTAATAGAGACTATATAGAAATAACTATTGTGAATATCTAAACCCTGAAGGAGTATGGTATGTATTTTCATAGTTTACATTTACTGTTTCATTTATCAATGGTTTCTCTCTTAGACAAAAACTTCAGCAAAACAGGAGCAAATAGTTATAAAAAAAAGAACAAAAAAATCCAAGAAGACCTGAACTTTCTCTCTCTCTGACTATATTTTATTTTGATCATGAGATGCAAAAAGAAAAATGCAATGGAATACATACACATTCTTCTCTCTGTATCTCTCTTCCCCTCCCCCACCCCACCCCTGGAAATGCAATTCAGTATTAATGATGCAATTTCCCTATTGCTGGTAATTTGAAATAGCATAGTGATACTTTTAATATTTATGATACTGGAAGTTCTAATTTAATCCCACATAGCATTGCGAGTTTTATCCTATTTGTAACTCAATAAATTTTCGGGTCAGCACCATTATGTGTAGCTAAAAGTACATAATACATTTAAAATACTTCTTGTGAAACAAATTAGGTACATTTAGTTACATTTAATGATCCTGACTGGAAAGGTTATTGAGTTAGGTGTAGGATACTCAGCATCAATTTGTATAAAGATGAAGGATGGAAAGTTTGCCAATTTGCTGACTGGACTTATCAACTTACATGCCAATAAATACGGTGTGTGTGTGTGTGTGTGTGTGTGTGTGTGTGTGTTGTTTCTTGCTTTGTTCTCCCAGTTGAGCTCTCACTTCTCTAAGTTCTGTCCAAAAGGAGAAGTCACTTCTCTCTAAAATTCAAGTCTATCTTGACCCCTGCAGGATTATGGAGATACAAAATCATGGCTTAAAGGCTGCCTAAAATTCAGACCTTTATCAATAATCCAGTTGACAAACTTACTTGGTGCAAACACAGAGAGCAGAGCACTTCACAAATAATGACTGTACCATTGTAAGCTTTGGAATGCATCATATTCCTGAATTAAAAGGTAACTAACAGAGGCAAACCAACACATCCAATCAAAATTAAATTGTTCAAATTTGAGCACTGTTCCTACATGATACAAGGAGAGCACACAACTTGAATGGACTGATAAATAAGCAATTTTCCACTCCTGGTCTGTATTTGTGCAAATACCTTTCACTCAAATAAACCTGTAATGGCTTCCATCTGGTACACATACATGCCAACTCTTGGCGAGGAAAAAGTGTAATCCAAGTGGACGAAAAGAGTAATCCGAGCAGAAAAAGAGTAATCGACATATAACATGATAAAAATTCAATGAGCATATGTACAAAATAATTTATTTATTCCTCTGGACTTTTAACATGAATTACTGCTTCAAGTTTTCGTATATAACACTTTGAGCTTTAAAAAGCAATAGACTTGTATTGCATTTCAAAACACTTTGTACCAGCCGAGACTATGAATGCTTTGCACAGTAGTAGAGCACTAAGTGCTGGGTTACTGAGCCTGGATCTGAATTCAGTTTTATTTTTGTTAACAATGCTTAACAATCTCTCACAATTATGTTTATTCAAAGCATTATCAAGCAAAGAAAAAACAAAGTTTTCTCCAGTGGAATCTACTGTTAATTCTGGTAATGAAAGAAGAGCACTCTAACTTTGCCCTTTTCATTGTCAAAGTCTCTTACACAGACTCTAAAAAGAGTGTATGACCTTTTAGCTCTTCGATACACATGTAGCAAAGTTACCCAGTGCAGTGCTCTATCAATAGAAAACCTGTTACCTATTCAACTCCATACACATAGACCTGCCTGTTAACTGTTAAGCATTGCAGTGTATATTAAGTTTAACAGCAATTTTAACCATTTTACATTTTATGTACACAACTACTAAGTAACGTCTGATCATTATAGTTGTGTAATTATTTTTAACAGAAGAATTTTTGGATGTGCTTTAAAATCTTGAGAGAATTCGTCCACCGTCAAGTCAGTGAAGCTGCGTGACCAACTGTAGCTGCCATTTCTTATACTCGAAATTTACAAGTTCTGCATCTACATCACTAAGTCATCTGAATTTGATAATTTATAAAAACTAATTGCAAACAACATCAATATCAGAGCCTTTACCTAAGTTATTGAAGCTTTCATAGTTGTGATTCTAATCGTGAAAACTCGAGTAAGTACTGAACGAAATTCGCGACCTCCATTTTGGAGTGGAGAATACAACCCAGTTTAAACAGCAGATTTCGACCAGAGCATAAACAGCGACCACGTGATCTGACATAATGGTCATTCACAGCAATGAATGTAGTATCTAACAGTGGTTTTTCCCCGAATATGGCGCTATGAAAACCCACTCGAAATGGCTGATGTTTTCAGCCGGTGTCGAAAGGCGCTTCCATGAGAATGGTGTTGTTGTTCTAGGGTTTAACGCCATCTGTCAGCACAAGATAGGCTATACATGGCGGCCAGTATAAATGGTGGAGGAAGAACCCTGGAAAACCCAGGGAAGAACCACTGACCCACGAGAAGCTACTGGCAGGCTTTCCCACGTACCCACACTAGCCAAGCCTTGGACTCGAACCCACGCAGACAGAGGTGAGATGGCAGTGATCCGGAACAGTGAGCGCTTTAGACCACTCGGCCACTCGGGGCCCCTGAGAATGGTGTACAGCCTTCAAAAAGTGCTTGTATGTGAATGGAGTAGAGGTTTCCAAAGACGCTTGTATGCGAATAGGGTAGAGGCGTCCACAGGCGCTTGCATGAGAAAACAAATTATTAATTTTTTGGGGAGGGGGATATACCGAAAATGCGTAATCCGAACTGATACACGTAAGACGTAATTTAGTGAGGAAAAAAGCGCAATGATTACACCAAAAGCTTAATGGATGGCATGTATGGGTACATAGTCATACTTTCTATGTTAAACTTACAAAGTATCCTTCTGAAGTCAATTGCCTCCACTATTTTTGACCTATGTACAAGGTACCACACTAATGGTTAGTTGGCATTACATATTAATGGAGGCTTCTCATGAAATCCAATATATGTCGCTAAGACGAATCACTAAACTATCTGTTCGATCCACCAAGGTGTTGATAGGGTTATCATATCGAAACCCTGGCCGGCGAAGATGGAACAATCTTTACCCTCACCTGTTTTGCTACTTAGCTTGCTCAGCATTATATAGATGAAAATGTGCTGATATGCCTATAAATCTTAAATACACATAAATTATTTGTCAAAGAGAGATCTGTGATCTTGTTTCACCGCTGATTCTGAACCATATAATATGCCGACAGGTTGGAATCTGTGGTCAGGTCTGCATATACAATAGTAGCACTTGTGCTACCATACACTGGATGTCAAAACTATAGTTATTAATGATGTGAGACCTTTTTGCTGGGGGGAGTGGGGAGGGCCAAATTATAATATGGAACACTGAAAGTGAAACTGAATCAAGATCTCCTAAATATAATGCTGCAGGCCAAATCTAGATGGTAATGATATGCCATATCTGGTTGGTAAAGATATGCCATATCTGGTTGGTAAAGATATGCCACAGAACTCCAAGTCAGGTGGATAAACCATCACAAGATTATAAAGGATGTAGTGGAATACTGGAATTCAAAATCATTCCAAGTCTCATCAATACAAGGCTACATACCATATTTGGCTGGATCTAAAACTTTGTAAAATAAATGCTGTGGAAACTAAAGACTGCATAACAGATAATCAAGGGGACATCACTGTTGTAAATGATGTTGTGGAATGCTGGAAAATAAATCCAATCATGGTCTTTTCAATACAAAGCTGCATGCCATATTTTAATGAAATCCACCAAACCTTGGCATGTTGTGCAGTGGAAACCAAAGCCAGGAGACCAGTCAATCAAGGCATCTTAGTTCATGCTGATGGTGTTTTTGGAATGCCAGATATTACACTCAATCAAGGGATCTTAATTCATGTAGATGGTGTTTTTAGAATGCTGGAAATTCAAGGTCTCTTGAGTAGAGAGCTGCTTGTTAAACTTGGTTAAAATTCAAGAAACCTCAGTAAGTTATGGAAACTAGGAGAGGAAGGACTGTCCAGGTCCATAGCTCTTTTTTTATCACAAAGAAGGCTGGAAATTGTTTGATGTCACACAAACATTAACCGGCATTAAAAACAATTTGTTAAAATCCAAAGATTCCCCAAAAAGTTATCTTGCTGAAACCAAATTGTTGATACAGATATACACAGAAACGTACAACCAGATGGTAAGAGACATAACTATAGGATTCTGTCTCCTTTATCAAGCAGGGTCCTAATAACAGTCTGTAGTTATCCCAATAATATGGAAAAATAAAATACAATGCATGAAACTATTTTGTTACAATAGTAAAAAATTTGCTTACTTTTCCAAACTGTCCAAAATACTTTTTGACATCTTCTACTGTTGTTGCTGCCGATAATCCACCAACAAATATCTTCTTTGTTTTTGTGATCATCTGAAAAAGAAGAAAATAGTATTACAAATATATGGTTCAGTTACAATATTAAAACACTTCCTCTGCCTGAAACAAAAATGTACTTTCAGCTTGGAGTGTACCAATTTTTGTCTTGCACAACAGTTTTGCCAGTTTCAAATTCATGAATATTCCTCTGATGAGGATCAAATTTGTTTTTAACAGAATGCTCATTGGATCTTGTAATATCCACAAGCAAGCACTAAAGTAAAAAGAAATCATGCCATTTCCTCAGACTCTCTTCTTCAGCCTTATAAGTAACAGGAAGGAGACTGCGTATAGTTGGAAATCTACATTGCAAAACTTCATTAAGTTCTACTTTTTTCAAAGTCTGCATGATTTTTGCTAAATTTTCTTGGAAATGGTTCCTACAGGCTACAAAGGTTTCTTGGGACAATCCCAAATTTAACATAGGAACCTGGAGTTACTTTTTCCTAGTTGTTACAACTCACAAACCCTCTAGGAGAAAACCGAGTGCATGTGTCACAAAGCATGATAACCACTGATCACAGTGAATTAATGATTTTAACATTCCTCAACATTTGCCAACTGCTAAACCCTAGCTAGGCATTTTCTCCTCTTTTGACCCTTATCTTGAATCCTTTGGCTTAACTAGACACCCAAATCAATAGTGTTACTGGGAAACATTCCAAACATAAATGTATATACTCCCTCTCTGTCCTTTTCATATGTACTTTATTGTTATTTGCAAAATTGGGAGAAATTATCCTAGGCAATGATGCATTACCTTACGGCTAGTTAATTGACCAAGACCTCTGAATACGTACAAGGCTTAACCCCAGCCTTTATAACATCTATCATACATTCAGGTTAATAATGACAATTTGTCTTGTAGGTGTCATATATATTCCTGTACAAATGTATATCCAACTGCAAACAACATACACCCTGCCAGTGCATAATATGCTGACACATCAGGGGCTACACTCTACTGATTACTTTTAACAGACTGCATAAACCTAGAAAATCTGGCACACTATGCAACATCTAATCTGGGTCTATGCAGTTGGCACTATGATGTAACTTGTATACAGGTAGATACAGCTTCTCTTTTTATGAGCAATACAATACTATAAAGATCTTAATTTCAAACATCCAAAGGCCAATAAAGTGTATCTTTCAATGAACTTACTTAGTACCACCATAAAGATTTACACCTGTCTTAGCCAAAGTCTAATTCAAGATTCCAAGACATCAAAATATATCACATGGAATCTGACAAAATTTCATGATTGATAATTAACTGATGATTAAATAATAGTCAATCATATTTTTCTGTCTTGTCTTTAGCAAAACTACTACTATTATTTCAAAAGCTTTTAGTCTGAAACAGAAGCAATGGCAAAAACAAATGCATTTTGACCAAACCTACTGAAGAGGAATCGTCAAATGCATAACCAACATGACAAATCAGAATAGTGCAAAAAAATAATCATGAAATAGATTCCATCAAGTGATCACCTAACTTCAGACAGCACTTTATCACCTCCCAGAAGTCACTGGTAAACAAGAGTAAATTTTCCAAAAATAGGTTTTCAAGCATGCTGCATGAGCACATTAGCAATCGACTTTGTCCACCACAATCTAACCCCTGTCTGGTACCTCAAAATGAAATTATTATCACTGGTCCTCTCTGTTGGCAATACTGCAATAACCAGATGAAATCACCACTGCTTAAACCACAGGGATTTGAAGTGTTTGTCAAATTTGCCAATATTGTAATTTCCATCCCTGGAGCCTATTTCCGAATTAATTACCCTTTTCACTGGATGCAGGATTATATTTTTATATTTTGGCATGAAGGTAAAATCTAGAAGAGATTAAATTACTGATCAAAGTGTATTTATGGGTCTCTCAGATGCTTCCAATTTTTTCCATACAAAAATCAAACCAATTACAGTGCGTGTGTGTGTGTCTATATATATATATATATATATATATATATATATATATATATATTACACAAACATACACACACACCACTCCCTCAATAACTCGTGAACCTGCTTATAATGCGGGGTCAGGCGTGGATCCCATTTTTTAAAACAGAAAATACTAAACAAATTTATCCCCATTTGCTGAGCTTGAAGAAAATCACAATCAAAATTGGTAATGGACACTTTGATATATCGCTTGTTTTATCATCGAAAATCGTAGATAGGACCTGGAAAGTTTAATCACCATTATGACATGTCAGCTATTAATAAGTCATATAATTTGTTACATTTTCTTTCCAAATGACATTCTCAGTACACCCTAATTAACGATATGCAAGGAAATTTTGATCAATGAAAATGTCACTTACACCTAGGGGAGGCAGACTTTAAATAAATAAATACAAATTAAATGAAAAAAAAATTTCAATTGAGATTTGTGTTCTATTTCCATCTTTTAGTTCCTTTTAAGTGCAATCATCATAAATGCAATCTGTCCTCTTGTAACAAAATGTAAAATGTGTCAGTCTATGAGTGTTTCTGTGAGAACCTAACTGTGTACCAACCATGTTTTTATATGTTGCATTGTTGCACTAAATAAAAAGCTGGCCTCCATTTCCATTATCACATTAATTATGTCATTTAAATCAAATAAAGTAGGAGGAATAATTTTAAACTTTTTTAAAAAAGTTACAAGGCATACAAGTCCCACCAGCGGCCCCAACAGTATGTCGTTTACCTCATTTCAGTTGACTAATCAAACATTGTTATAAATATTACTGTGTACATAATCTAATTAAACTACCTTAAAATAACTGACTTATTCAAGACTATGATCAAAGAAAGCAAGGCAACCAAATGAAATGAGAACTTCATAAAATAAAGAACTTTGTCACAGATATGGGTCATTGTAGGGAAAAAGAGTTTCAGAGAATTCCGGAATTCTCACATAGACATCTTCAAGGATTATAAAAAGTTTTACTATTACTTGCAATGAAATCACAGCACCATATTTTACTAGCTGAACAATACAAAAATTGAGTTTAGATGCAGACGATTGTCATACAAAACAAATGTTTCGCTTTTCTTTATAAAAAGGAATCTTGTTTGATAGTTTATCAACATTTCATATGGTTCCCTGCTTAGTAGACTTCTTGTTTCATAAAATAAATTATACACCACTTTGGGACCCAGACTATTTAACAAAACAAAAGGCTGTGACATAATGCACGAAATATTCGTGTACCTTGTTGGTTGTTGAAGCCAGGTGGAATCATGATATAGATCTGTCAGACATTTTGAAAATAAATGTACTTTATACACAATAATGAACGTCATAAATAATAAAAAAAAACTCTACCTATTAATAAATATTCACGTATGAATTCACAAAGTTTGTTATTAAATGTAATGTTTTCTTGAGTAGTTTTTAATGTACAAACATGGTTATTTCTTTCTATCTGACTACCTCGTTATGTAACAAGTATTAAATCTGTATATTTTGGATGGTCATCAAATATTATGGAAAAAGTTTATGTGTACGACAAGAATTAATTATCATTAGGCCTACATTTAAAATAGCTAGGTCAACTACCAGAGCCATGGCTTTGTTTCTGCTGCGTTATGTACCTCCTGCAAATATGCTTTTCTTTAAATTCTGGCTGATTCGTCATTTTGCATCATTTGCCGCACAGACTAATACTGCCACTGAAAATTGGCACCTAGGATATACGTAAGGTAGCTGTAAACTATGCTACATTATCATGTCACTCGGGAGATGAAGGAGGCAAAGCAGGACACATTATTGAGGTGGAAGGGGTTAATAAATTAATTAAAAAAATTTTTAGAAGTAGAATGAAACATTAGGACATGTAATTTTGTTCCCATTTCAGGCATTTTTCCATAGTCTTGCCTAAACAATCCATAGTGAGTATTTTTGGGCTTCATACATAAAAAATAGTGTGTGTGTGTGTCTGTGCGTGTGCCTCAATATTGTAAGATCAAAATCAGACTAAATTTCATGTTCTAGTGTCCCAGACTGACATATCAATCATTATCAATACCCTCCAACTGCTTCCTACCATGTCATAACAGAGATATCTGAGATCTTATCAAAGATGTAGAGATTAATTAACATGACAAATTTCATTTGCTCTTCCTGGGATCACCAACACTGTATTTGTGTTCGTGAAATTGTGAGGAAAAAGATCAGACATATCTATGAAAAAATAAGTTTACAAAATGTGTAAAATGATTATCAAAACTCATTTTTTTAAAAACTACACTTATTCCTTTATTGTAAATGGAACACTATATGATATAAAGCTGTAAATACTATGCAATATTCAGACTAAATCAAAATTAATGATCTCAGTTCATTTCTAGCAAACGGCAAACCAAAGCATGAAATTTTGTCTCTATCAGAAAAGAGCTAGTTGATTTATCAGTCTTATTAAAATCAAGATCTATAAAAATTAGCACATCTGACAGGTACCTATAAAGGTTGTGCATCTGACAGGTACCTATAAAGGTTCATGTTCTTGTGACCTTCCCAGTCCACCTTTTTTTTGTCACCTATCAAATAAAGCATGACATTTCTTGTTTATCATTAGAAACACAATTTGATTCATGTAATCATGTGTCCTGTGTTCTGCATGTTCACAATGAGCACGGGGCATTAATCAGGATGTATGGTAAACATCCAAGCCATGTATTAGGAAAGCACATGGTTATGGAAAGCAAAACCAAATAAAGGAAGGTAAACATTCTTTGAGATCAATCATTTAGAAACCGCAAATATGAAAGACAGCAAGACAGTGGACAGGGAAAGCGGAATAATCTCAATCAATGCAGATCTTTGGGGACGTGTCATTGGATGAAGTGTGTGTGCTTTTTTTGTAACCATGGGCAATATTGACACCCTCATTCTCAAACTCTAACTCGACTAAAAAGGCAGTCAAGTAGCCCAGTTTGTAAAGCGTCAAGCTTGTAATCCAATTGTTGCCAGCTTTAATATCCACCAATGTTGGCAGATTCAGTGTGTCATTCAGAAAGGCAATTAGCTCCAGTTTCCTCAGCAAGATACAAGCAACCAACGGTGTGTTAAAGTGCCGTTAACATAGGAAAAAATTCATCTCCAAGAAAAAAAATTGATCTCAGGTTTATGTCAATTTGCATCGAACCACATACCACTGAGGCTTCAGGCTTAAGTTTTGTGCAAGAACAGATTTTAAATAAACATTTTGTTAAAAAAAGCTGGAGAACATATTTATTTAAATGGTAAATTTATATTAAATGCCATCAAGTTGTCTTGTTATTTAAATGTGATGTCAAAAGATTATGAGTTACATCAATGTTGATAGGAAAATCCATAACATCCTACAAGCTGTGCTTATATTCCCATACCCAGATGGTGCAGCAAACAAGATATTAACAAAACTTTACACATGTCCAATCAATTAAACCTCTGTATATATTGATCCCGTTCTAACAATATTAAACCCTGGAGCAGACCAATGCTAAGATAATGCCCCATGTCATGCAACAACTTGTTTATCAAAAAAATAATGTTCATTTCCTTCAATGTTTCAGTTAGCAGTTGTTTTAGGAGTCGTACCATTTTCATTTCCTTCAATGTTTTGGCTAGCAGTTGTTTTAGGAGTTGTACCATGTTCATTTCCTTCAATGTTTCAGTTAGCAGTTGTTTTAGGAGTTGTACCATGTTCATTTTCTTCGATGTTTCAGTTAGCAGTTGTTTTAGGAGTTTCACCAATCTTTCAGTTTCAGCTCAGCTTCACTCAGATTTGGAGAAATATTGCAAATGGTTCAGTTTCCTTTTGAAGTTACCCGTAAAAGTCAACTTAACAGACTTCCCAATGGCCAACAAGGCTAGATCACATTGTACATCAACTGGCCCTGTACAATATCAACTGGTTCTCTCAACCAAATTTATTAACAACTTTGGACAATTTAACTGGTAGCATCATGTGACCTACTGAATTCTTGTAACTAAATAATAAACATTCATACAGTATCATGCCAATGTTAGAATTTTTTAAGTAAGAAAATGACAGACATTCTCCAAGGAAGGTACAAACTTCTTTTTATCTACTGACAAAAACTATTTTTTTAAATGTATTCCCAGAGTCAAGATTAAAACTTCGACATTTGGTACAAAGGCTTTTCATTACTACCACAAAAACTTAGATGTGTAAATATCCTCTCCTGCTATCTTGATTGATCCGAGACAACAGCTGACTCGTCCTGTGATCAATATGAATGAGAGCAAATACAGAATTCTTAAGCTTGTTATTTAGGCACCACTGTTTACTCTCTCTGTCAAGTTCCCATGAAAACAGCAGACTCTATTCTCTAACATAACAAAAAGTTCCAAAAGATACAAATACAAGAAAAATTTCCATTGAACTTTGTTATTATTCTCTGGGTATTCAATATAATAATCAAGGATAAAATTGATACTCCTTCTGAATTAATACAATTTTAAAAGAATAGGCAAATGAATATGTACTCCATGATTATACCTGCAATGACTGATAGACATCAGCTATCCACACAAAAAAATCAAAGGCAGTAACAGAGGTACAAAAATGCTTTTCCCAGGTCAGAAATTTGGCACTTTTTTTTAAAATCAAGGCAGTGTAACCCTTTCTTCATGTGTAGAATCTAATTATGATACTATTTTTTAAATAGCTACACAAATGTAACACAAGTCCATCTTTTAAAATTTTTGGTACACTTCAACTTAATTATTTTTGTTATTATTGGTTGCTATTTAATTCTTCTTTGTGTACATTACTAGTTATGCAAAGGAAATGGGAACTAAGTGCCTTTCTGAAAGATACAATGAGACAATGATCCTGTGCTGGACTGGACAGGTAGATAGAATGAGATAGCCATCCCACGCTGGCACGGACAGGTAGATACAATGAGACAGCCATCCCTGGATTCCCATTATGAAGTTCTCCAAACTGATGTTTGTTTTCACCAGGTTTGATAAGCAAGTCTCATTAAAGAACAGAACCCAAGTCGCCACAATTTCACACCTTTATGAACATATTTAGAACTATACCTTGTTTTGTGCCAGTTTGTTACAAAGAGGTTTCAGTACAAAGCAGAATCTTTCCAACAGCAGCAACCTGTCATTAATCAATAACTGATATTCCCACAGAATTCATCAAAAGATTGATTTTCCCCTGCAAACCTAAAAAATGTCAATGTATGATCCCCCAAGGATACTAAGACGCTACAGGACAGTCATGAAAATATGCACAAGACAAATTCGTTCTACTAAAGTAATAGGAGTATACGGCTGGCATCTCATTTGTTTTGGCACATCAATAAATGATGATTAAATTGTGGTAACGTATTTGGAGCCAAGTGCCTTGCCCAAGACACACCTCTGCAGCCAACTTTAGCCGATTTGATAGTAGGATTAGAACCTGTACCCATCTCATCACAAGTCCGGCATGGCAACTACTAAAATACAATGTACACACTTGGTGCTCATTTCACCAATCAATGGGAAGCCACAGTAGCTCAGCTGGTAGATCAGTGTGTATTTGGGAAAGGCAATTTGATACCATTTTCTAAGCATTATGTAGCCAATGTCGTCAAAACTGCCATTAAAACAAAATGGAAATCATTAAACAATGAAAATGCCGCTTGATTCATCAAATTTAGCATAGAATGGACAAATAATCTGATGAATTAAACTGGCCGCATTTTTTTTGTATGTAAGCATTTCTTTTTTGGCCTGTAGTTTAATGATAAATAAAGCCAATAAGGAAAGGAATGTCCGAAGATGTATGATGCAGAGAGTTGCATGGCTCAACTAGTGAGGTGCCTGTGCAGATGTAGAGTTTCAATTGCAAGGCACTGGAAAAAGCAAGTTACTGAACTGGAATAAACAATGAGGTGTAAAAGGTGTGCGTGCATGTGTGTCACACCCAGTCACACCCAGTCACACTATCCTGACAACATGCCTACCAGCCCTAACACTAACCTTTTAATGCTGAGTGCCAAGCAAGGCAACTGCATGTACCCTTTTTATAAATCTTTTGTTTGAATTGGCCGGGGTTCGAATTGTGACCACCGCCATTCGAGGGGTGTTGGAAAAGACCAATTATTAAGTATGTGTATACTGAAATACCTCTGCTTTAAAAAAAAAAACACAATGTACTCACTAAAATGTATTACATAATACAAAGGAATAAACAAATACAAGTGACTTTCTGTCATAAAATAATCATGGTATATTACAGTATCTGCATATGGAACCAGGTAATGCACATTCTTTACTCTTAGTTCTATGCAAAATTTGTCAAGCATCATACAAAATGTTTCTCCAGTGTTAATTTTACATAGTTCTCATTAAAAAATATACTATTCAAATTCATAAATAAAAATAAATGTAAGTATGTGGGAACCAGTTCCATCAAGAAATACTACAGTACATGAATTGCCAAATTTTGAATGTATACATTAAAAAATGCAGGGCAAAATATTAAATTCCACGTGTATTTCAAATAATCTCTCTCGTGTCTCCCAATATCAGACTTTACAAACATAAAAATCGTTAAATTTAACAGTGAAACCATTTGGATTCCACTAATAATCAAGGGTATATTATTTATAAAAAATTTCATCCTGTAAATCAGAGGTTCTAAACCCATGGGTTGCAACCCCTGAATGGGTCACCATGCTGTTTAGAGCAGGCCACCAAGATAATCTGAAATTTCCTATCTATGTGGGTTTTTTAAGCATTTAATGGATGACAAGACTAACACCACAAACCTAATCTGAATTGCTGCCCAAAAAAGTTAAGAACCACTGCTGTAAAAGTTGCCAAGATTGTGTTTATACTAACCAATACATAATTATTCTAAAGTTTTTTTTAAGGCAAATACTGTATGTAACAGATGGTGAAGATGAATTCATTCATCAATTAGGGCAGACTAATTTTGTAGAAACAGATATTATATTAAGCAGCAGCAGAAACTGTGGCATCATGGGAGATTTTATCTAACCCCAGCACAGGACACAGCTGACATAACAAGGACACATCATCACAGCCACATCACCAATATCAAATAGGAATAAAAGACAATGTGATAACTGATATAGCCCAATGACGTGTCTATCCTCCGTGTAATTAATCTTGGGTCATTATGAACCACCATACAAAATATTACAGTCTATACTTGTTTATCTGCCAATGGCCCTAACACTGAAATTCGTCTCATTAATTCCATTATCAAATTAACAACTATTGCACAAGATTTATAATGAACATTGCAGTTTGTATTTGTTTTATGTTCATTAAAAAGAGGGAACCACAGCTCAGCAGGGCTTTCCTTACCAGCCAGGAGCCAGGTGATTTGCCCATCTACATTACTGTACACCCGGCTACTTAAAAAAAAAGGTATCCTTGCTGGGAGAGGTCCCTAAGCCCTTTGTCTACTTTGACAACTCAGCCTCCAGCTTCAAATCTAATGGAAGGAACTGCTCAGTTGCAAGAGTATCATACATGTAATTCAAGAGTCGTGGGTTGGATACCCGCCCAGGTCAGTGCATCTGCATGTCATTGGGAAAGGCATATACAAATGAAACCAATACAGTATCTAAAGTGCCATATAAAATCAACCAACCAACATCATTAAAAGGAAGCTGATTAGGTTAACTGTACAACACCTGGACCTTCACCTTTGGCACACATTCCACGATACATTTTGTTGTGATCACAATGCATTATTAAGGTCAATTAGTCTTGGATCATATGGAGAACGATACATTGTTTAACAGCATCAGATTAATGAATATTTTAAGTATTTGGTACTAATCATTCATCCTTGGAGGCTCTCATGAAGGCAACTTTTTGGCATGTCTATGTTACATTATCCTCCGTTTACTACCCCGCATTAGCATAACAGAGTGCAACCATTTTTTTCTCTGGGGTCCACTGTTATGGCACAACATGTGACTCAGAGACATCAACCTTCTAGACTGCTCCAGTGGCCTAGTGGTTACAACGTCCACCTCAGGTCGTGGGTTTGATCCCTGGCCGAGTCATACCAAAGACTTATAAAAATGGTATGATCAGCTGCGTCACTTTGGTGCTCAGCATTAAGAGGTTAGTGTTAGGGCTGGTTGGCCTGGTGTCAGGATAATGTAATGATGTCCCAGTGCTAGACATCACTTCAAACTGCCATACTGCAGTCATCATAGCAATATGACTGGAAACGTGTTCAAACATACTTTTCTGTTTATATCTGTTATTTATAGATAGGTGGAAGAGTAAAATCTGATCTTTACCGTTTTAAGTAAGTTTCATGGAATGAATTTTTTATATGCTTTACAATCTTGAAAGAACTTGTTCATTGTCAATCGGTGAAACTTTGTGACTAACCATAGCCAACATATTTCAACCTCTTAATCAAGTGGTTTGTTATGCGTTACATAGACAACAAACTAGCAGATTATGTGTGCATAACTAAACCATTTGAATTTTGTTAAATTATCAAAACACAGCACACTGATATAGGAGTCCATATCTGCCTTACTGAAGCATTCATAGTCATAAACTGTAATCATTTAAAAGGAAAGTATTTGTCTAAATGTGCAGCTTCCATTTGGAGTGGAGAATAAGACTAACCTTAAATTACAAGCATGTCATGTGACAGAAACAGTCATCTACCTCATAATGGTCAATTAACCTCAATGCCTAATTGGGTGTTATCCTTGAAGCAGGTGCTATGAAAATAGTTCAAAATGATTTATGTTTACAGTAGCAGGTTTCCATGCTGATGGTATACAGACATCCAAAAGTGCTTGCATTTGGTAAAGAGTCATTCATCTTCACCATGACATCAATATAAACTAATGAGGATTCAGAAAGCCAGACTGGTTGTTCTTAGACTGTTTGTTGTTTTATGAAAAACAACACAAAGCTTTTGACATTTATTTTTGCTGCTTAATCAACCAATGAAAATATAGTTCCTGATCTTGATGAGCAGTCCCATATCATGACATCACAAGATGGAACATATTGAACGTACAGGTCTTTGTGGATCATATTATTTCCATTACACGACAATATTCATGCTTTTTGGATGCGATCAAGAGTAACCGTTGTTGTACAATTTCTACTGCATGAACCTAGCGTAGCCTAATTATCAAACAAATGAACTGGGATCATATAAAACCATGAACTCATTCCATGAAGGATGCATACCACTTTCAAGTCATGAATATTCCATGAAGGGGGTATAGTGGCAGCCTAATCATGCTCTCTTTAGTTGCAGCTTTCAGATGACAACTTACACATTAATATACACATAGCAAATTCATCTACTATATGATGTGGAGGGAGGGGGGACAAGGTAATGTTATTTCCAAGGCGAGATATTTTATTTTCTTTCACATGAAGATATTTTTAGTCAAATAATATAATGGATATAATCTGGTGTTATTTTGCAACAGATCAGAGCAAGATATTTTCTACAGCTATTTGAGAGCTGCAAGTTTTAAAACGAAATTCCTAGACCCTGCCACAGAAAAACAAGTTGTTGGTCCCTGAGGTAATTGTGGTATACCTTGGCAGATATCACATTATTTTCAGAAATACAATGATACTAAAATTTTTCATACCCAACTCTTGTGGATATACAGTAAAATCTGCCTTGAAAGATTACACCATCTGTAAAAAAAATGTGGTTTCTCAGGACAAGTGATCTGCTAATAAAGGTCATTACACTGCATAGCAAAGCTGGTCTGCAGAATATGTTCCTAAATGACAGATGACCATCTAAGTCAGACTTAAATGAAGTTAGTTAACCCTTTACTCCCCCAGGTGCACCTTTACCTTTGCCCCCCCCCCCCGCCCCCCGTGTATGCATTTCTGCATTTTACAGTGTATACTATGAATAGGTAATATCTTCCAGTTCAATGTTGATTCATGGTAACCAAAACGCAGGTCAAAACTAATAAATCATTTTTACTAACATCTGGTTTTAATGATGTATTTCCTAATATTAGACCATATAAACCTAAAGTTAACAACAGACAAATTATATGTACATGGTTTTCCAAGGTTGCAGCCAATATGTCAAGTCTTCTTCCATACAATGTTATGTATAATGGAGCTTTAAGGTGTTTAAAACACAAAATCAGCCATAATTGTGGGGCATTTAAAATAAAAATACAAAATTAAGAATATGTATTGTCAATTTCTTACATTCATTTCAACAACCAAAGTCTCAATCATATCATACCACATACAATACATCCATGAAAATGTTGTATTTACGAAGGGATTTCCCTGGTTTTGTCATGGTGATTTTGTCGTCTGTTGATTACAGTGATTTGTCTGGAAGTGAAAATGATTTTTCTGGATTCAGTTTCAGATTTTGCAAATAATGATGCCATTTAAGATGATGGATTTTTGAATTTTTTTATCTTATATCTACAATGAAATGTCATCAGACTCGAGTGACACTGATAATGATCAGCCAAATTGTTTTGTAGAAGTGCAAGATAATGACTCAAGTTCATCTACTCAGCAGTCAGGACGATCACGTAATTTACACAAAACAGCTCTAGAACTATACCATTTCCATTTATATTTTCCAGTTGGAATTCTTTCAAAGATTGTAACTTAAATAAATTTGCAGCTGAACAACAGGCGGATGATGAAGCAAGTGATCCAAACTGGACAGACGCCTGAGAAGTCCGACGTTCTAGGCATGGTATCTTTCAAATACTGCCCCAAGCATGGAGAAAAGTGACCAAAAGAAAACAAATTTGGCCGTGTCATTTGCAATGTCCATCTCTGCAGCCTAGAATGTCATAGCCTATTTCATCAAAGCATGTTCACCGTAGAGAGTAACTATGATGTGTTCCAATACAAATGTAGAAAGTTTTTGTTATTGTCATGTTTGGGTATTTTTCTTCAACAGGAAAGTCTGAAAACAAGAGATTTCCTTAACTCATTCAGCCCTCAGCACTGTTATCAGTATCATTGCTGCCATGCCCCAGCAGCACTAAGCTGTCTAGCTTCTTGTGCCACAGTTTTTACCTGTTTGGAAAATTTTGTAAACATCATGCACGGGCATTCACTCTTACCTTAATTTCTCTTCTTATATCCAATAAAAATCCATGAAATTCTCACTAACTATTCCAAATGAATTTGTCTACACAGTGATATAGAGTCTCCTATTTGTCTTTCAGAACTTATTTATACTCTAATCACAAAAAGAAAACAGTCTGGAGATGTAAAAAAAAACTGTCGGAGTAGACACAGTGTCCAAGATGAAGCAAATGTTCCATCAAATCAAGAACAACCCTTTGTCAAGATTCAATTCTGGATTGTTGTCAGTCCTTCCAGTGTAAACCTGAAAGTCCCCAACATATCCACTATGAGGATCCACTCTAACCCATACTTTGATGCCTTTCTTGGTTGGTTTTAAAGTCACATACTGCTTAAAGCCCAGTCGTCCTGAAAATCCAATCATTGCTTCGTCGATAGACACCTCACTATGTGGGTTCTATTCTCTAGTGCATGTGTTGTGAATACACTCCAATGATGGTCGAATGTGGGCCAGTTCGTTGTGACCAAGTGTTTTTTGAGGTGGGTTGTTGCTGGTGTCAGTCACATGAAAACTTTTCTGTAGATTTTCAAATCCTGCACGAATAAATTCAGTTCAATACTGGAAGGATGGAAAAAGTTTGTCCTTGTACCAATACATATCTAGGACTGGTGCTGGAAGGACTCCCATAACAACATGAGCCCCAATCAGAGCTTTTATCTCGTCTGGTGTTGTTGGATACCACATTTTGTTTGGTGATACAAAGATGTATTTTTGGACATATGCACTGGTTTCGTATACAATGTCCAAGTATAATTCCTCTGGAAATAACAAATGAAAAAATAATTGTCTCTCTTTTCCTTGTCCACGTTCATTGTAGGTCCAGGATTTAGTTCACTAAAATCATCGATTTGGACAGGCTGAATATGATCTCTGCAATCTGCTAGATACACGAGAACTCTATCATCATTGCTATCAGCATCCTCCTCTTCTGACGATTCAATCTCAGAGACTTCTATGTCTGAATCTAAATCTCTCAAAATATCCAAATGCTGAACATATCTTTCCTCTGCTTGCTCAATATTTTCGAGATCAAACCCGAGAAACTCATCATTTTCGCTCTCATCTTCATCAAAAATCACTCTTACTTCTGCTGTCATTTATGATTTTTCCTGAACAGAACACGTAGTGAAACGGCTCTCAATTAGTAACCCTTGGTTTCTGAACAATTCAAATTTTCACAAAGAAAAGTAAAATCATTTCTGATTGGTTTAATTTTGGACTGATTCTTGGGAAAAAAAAAACATTTGTAACCAATCAGAGACGTTGCATCTAACACACATCCACCACAACTGGAGACAGGATTGGCCAGTAAACAGTCCTGATAGGAGCTGATATAAAACTGTCCTTTGGGTACAGTGGTAATTAAAAGACAAAGAGGTCAGGTATAAAACCACCATTTTATATATTGCATAAATGGCTGACAACAGCAGCAGAAATGTGTTTTTAGGATGAAGTGGGTGAGCCCATTGTGCTAATTTGCACAGGTATGCTAAGGCATGGAACAATCCAATTTTAGGTGAATCAAAGAGATGCTCAATGCATGTAAGAGAAGAAAAGTTATATTTTGAATGAAAATGTTCAAGTCGTACAACATTGTGGGACAAATAATATTAAAATAGGTGGAACATTAGGCATATGGAAACTGGAGTTTGTGCTTGCAATTTTTTTAAAAGTCACCAGCACTGGGCGTGTCTAAAAAAAAATATTCTTTGAGCACTGCCCAGATTATATGTATTAATTTGTTTGAAAATAATTATTCCATGAAAACTTGGATGTATAATTTGCCACAAACATTCCTTAAGTCACAAGTATCCTAGGGGAAAAATTATTTCAATTTATGAAAATTCTGGTTTATGCCATAGCCTCAGAAAATTATATAGAATAAATCAAGCATTACCTATAAATTTGAAAGTACCCAAAATTCAGATTTGGCTTTCATTTTCAATATAAAATCCGGTACATGTAGCATAAAATTATACTTACCTGGCAAAATGCTTTATTTATTCAAGGGTACCTGGACAGTGGATTTTTCCAGCCCTGTCCTAATGAGGATGTATCCTCAAACTGCTGGAAGGCAACATAAATATGAATACAGAACATAACCTGCCAATGTCATTACATGATGATATCCCTGATAATGCAGCTGACACAGTTTCAGCATAACCTGTGAACACACCCTTATTAACCACATGAAACAACTAGCTGAGGCAACCCAAATGAAGTACAACACAGACATCACTGCCTGCATGAAAGGTGGTAGTCATGTCAAATTAATTACTGTTTGCAAAACAGAACTAAAGGGCAGCAAAAACAAAGTGAGACTCCTCATTTACTGGTTCCCAATTAACATCCAAGGTATAACAAAATATATAAATCAAAGCCTTAGGGAGACAAAAGGAAGTTTCACATCACTGTGCATTCACTTGGTACCACATGAAGTGCAAGTAACAAATCCACAAATGTCTGAAAACCAGCCGTACAAGGCAGACACAGGTCGCAAGAGTTGGCTCAACCTAAGCATGTAAAAGCACAGAGAAAACTGAAAATATTTACTACAATGATGCACACAGTACAATACAGGCTAACTTGACCCCTGTAAAGTAAGATGTTAAAAACAAACAACTTAAAGTGCCAAACTTCCATCAACGTATTTTAAGCAGTACAAGAGAAAGACAATGCCATATGGTAATCCTGTTGACTGAAGAAACCAGCAGCCATAAATGGATAAAAACCCTTCCAAGCTATCTGCCAATAAGGACTGGAAATGGATATGTCAGAGGTGCTAGGCAAGTGACAAGACAACAATGTTACCAAGTAATTAACATACCTAATACAATTTAAGCTGATATAGTAAATGGAAACATGTTCCTTTTTACATGTACTATGTTCAGGGGTCAAAAATTAAAATTTTGTCCCACTAGAACTGCAAGGATGACATGGTCTTGGAAATTAAATTTGCTGCTTTTTGTGGGTGAAATATGGGCTACTAACATGAAATTTCACTTGAACAACAATGATTTATAGATGTCCGGGTTATCTATACTTTGAGAAATGTTATTACATGCTTCAATAATGTTTTTTTTTCTTCAAGTTAATCTCACAATCATGCCTGGCACTGAATGTTAATTTTAATGCCATCTAGGACTTGAAGTTTGTCATTTTGGTAATTGGCTGCAGGTGCTTTCCCTAGCTTTCCCAATGAAGTTTCAGCTCAAAAGAGTAAAGAAGTATGGACATTGTCATTAGAAATTCAGCTCAATACAGTAAGTGTTCTTAGCAAAACTACAAGAATTTCAGATAGCCTGTAAAATGAACAAGTCTAAAGACTTTCTGCCAGAAACCTGAGCTACCCAAAAAGTGTGCCACATAGAAGTACAGCCTTGAAGATTCAATTCATCATAATAATTACCTCTGAATACTCTCTCATTTACCTCAGGAAAGTGTTGACCATAATTGCCATCAATTAAGAGTTTCAAGCAATAATTGCAGCAAATTTACCAAGTCTATAATGTAGTGATAGGTCATAGTTACTGAAAAGAACGAATCACTCAAAGATCAGAGGAGAAAAGAAGTCACTCTATAGAAAAGAACCTATCTTACGTTATAAAGGATGTTCTTGTTCTTAAACAAAACACAATACTTTGGTAGGAGACAAAATAAGTTTAATTATGTCAGACATGAAGAAAGTGAAACAATTTGCATTCTTGGAAGAAATGTAGACCCAAAATCCAACAGATAACATAAACTTGCTGTATACTTGATTATTTAATGTGTAAAATTGCTTTGTAACAAGGTTTTCACTAGAGTTAATTTTTTTCTTTCTTACTTAATTTTAAAAGGGGTCTCTTATCTATCTTAAGCACAGAATGTAACTACACTGAGACAAACAATAATATTTCTATTGACAGTATCTTATCTATCTTAACCCCTAGCAACAACTTTACGGGGCAGGAGGTAGTAGCCTACTGCCGAGCTCTGTAGCTTCATGGTCATGCATGATACACTAAAGTGGGTGGTATCATAGAAAGGTAGGCAGATGTAGCTCTACAATGATACCAAATAATCTGGAATATCTAGTTGCACTACAAAATACAGACAGAAAAACCTCATTTTTTGGACCAGACGTTTTTTGACCCAAAATTTGCCCATGGTCGGAATCTGATTTTGTGCCAGGATTTTAGACCATTTGGTCTCAGATCTAAGGCAAACCGGTATGAAATGCAAACAGACAGATAAGCCTTTGCAAAAAGAAGGATAAGATGGGCATTTGGAATGGCTCCGTTTAACAAAAAAAAAGAAAAAAAAGAAAAAGAAGTCCAACTTTTACCCTTCTGCTCATGCGCAAGTCAAATAGCCAAAGAAAATTGATGTTTCTAACATCACTAGGCAGTATGTTATTAAAAGATGACCGGGCATTTGGTGTTTTCGAGTCTATTCAGAAATAGCTTTCAAAATGTGTTTCCTACTCGATTTTTAGGCAAAAAAATAATATTTCTATTGATGGTCTCTGATCTATCTTAAGCACAGAATGTAACTACACTGAGACAAACAATAATATTTCTATTGACAATAAATAAATGTCCTAATATGGTCTTATGGCAAATCTCCAAGTATTCAAAATAAATGTCCAATTTTTTTCTCTAACTTGCATTCAAATTAATTTCTTCAACAGTGATTTCTCTCTAGTTTCACACAAAGCAGGAATTCCCCCTCTAGCATTTCATACAGCAGAATCAGGCGGGGGGGTGAATATTGACAGTGGCAGAAATTGTGTGTTATGACAATAGCACTGCCACTGGTATGCATAGAACTGTATGTAACAGCTGGGACACTATCAAAGACTGCATGTTTGCCACTGTACAGCCCTGCCAAACGTAGCCCGTAAAATATCAGTACTAATTCTATCAATGAATGATTATCACTGGCAAAATGCAACCAGTAAGCATTTGAATGATGGTTTATCTAAGAGTTAAGAACCTGCATAATCGGACTGAGCTTTGCCAATATTAACGCAACATTCTACAGCGTTCATTAGACGAATAGCAAATCACTTACTTGCTCATTGTTAAGAATTCATTCAGTTTAGGGGGAATCTGTGCAATAATGAATGATCAAGACAAAATTCTGAAACAAGCAAAACTCAAAGAAATGCATGAAAATCATGCATCATTTTGACAAGCACCACTGTTAACTTCATTCAATATCCCTTACATCTAGAAAATTCACCATTTTTCCAGCAGGAAATTGCCCAGCCCACTCCCAAATGAGTTTCAGTTCAAGAAAAGACTGACAACCTAACTCTAATTAACACAAGTGCAACTGTAGATTCCATTTGTAACATGCAACTCAAAACAAGCAAGCATTAAATGAAGTGTCAGAAGGTAATGCCTGAAGAAATGTAGATATGGTCAGGTTTTGTTATCTGTGTAACTCATCAGAGGGAAAAGTTCTGGTTGACACATTGGTTGAAATGATCACCTGTCTCCACAGTGCAAGGATTATTATTGCCAGCAGAGCTGCCTTTTTGGCCATGTGACACAGAAACCTTTGTTTGTAGGCAAACATATTACAGATTAAGGGGGATTCAACTGTCATTAATGATAGAAAAACCAAAATGTTCATTTTTCATCAAGGGGAGAGGGTAGTAGATACAAGGATATTTATGGATACACCAACAAGACACAATCTGAATAGGGATTGACATCTATCATTTAAGTATAAACATTATATTTTAATTACATTAAATGTTGACTATTCATTCAAACTGTTCCTAGATGAAGGGTACTACAATTTGGAAACAAGACCTTTATTTCTGCATCACCTGCCAGCAGACCTCAATCCATACCAATCCAAACTGACCCTTGGCATACACAACTAACAATATCTTTTGCTCCACTACATATTTTGATGCAGATGAAAGAACAGCTCATATTCCATTTAACTAATGATATGCCTGTATATATAATCACAGTGGCCTCTTTTGACACCACTGGACCCATGCAAGTTGCTTTAATGAACACTCCACAGGTCACATAACAAGCTCTCTCAGTGGTCACTCATTTTAGCTTCCTATCAATAACTTAGACACTTGTTCAAAACACTGAGCAAGCTACATGTCCAAGCACAAACTAAGGGAAAATGGGTATTATTTCCCCAAGGACCTACTCAGGAAAAAAAATAATTTAAAAATGCTTGTCTGACAATGAACTGAGATGAAACATTAAGGTTCTTTCTTCAGTATTTGCTCCTGTTCTAAATCACTCTGACATTACTGGATTGGCACAATAAAATCACTTCTATATAAAAACTGTTAAGCTAGGGCTACCAACTTTTGTGGCCCCCGTCTCATATAATTTAGCTTAAAGTAAATATTAGCCATAATTGAACTGGGATACCATTCAGAGCTCTGTAATGTATGTAAGAGTCCTGCTTGTGAGTAAATACTTGTAAAATACACCTGTACATATTTGAAATCGACTGAAATTATAGAGGTATTTTAATGTTACTAGGACTGAATCAATCCTAAATAGAAATGTTTCCTTTGAAGAGAAGAATAGCATGAACCAGTACAAGTAGAATCTGACCTATGATTTGAACTATGACCTATTTTAAAAAGTAGCAATGTCAATTAGTTTCTTTTCCATTACTCTGTATGTAATAAAATCCAAACAATAGGAAATATATGGCTTACCAAGTTCCTACATTTCAACATACCTGTTTGCAGTTCTACAGATCTGAAAGTGGGATCAAGCTAATAAATAACAAATTTGTTTTCTATATTTATGTTGTATTTTCCATGTACATAGGCTTTTGCGGGGGGGGGGGGGGGGGGGGGGGGGGGGGGGCAAAATTAAAAGGACGTACTTTGTTTCAGATATTTGGCACTAGAATTAAATCATAAACAGTAAAAGTTACTTGTATTGAGATAAAATACTGATTAAAAGGGAAAAGAAACTGTGCTCACATACTAGATGACTGATTAAAAGTTGGCATTAGTAAGGAAAACTGGACTACATGTAGACTGTCCACACGATAGGCAATCTGAACAAAATTATTATATGCAATTCCTATTTTTCCAAGATATAATGGTAACATTCACATTCCCGTTTTAAGCTGGAAAAAAATAAAACACTGTGTCATAAAACTTCAATGCAAATACACCCCCCTCAGGATCAATACTCAATTTATAAGACCACATCCGAACATTTATCAATTTTGACGTGAACTTTCACCAATATCAAATAAAGAATGGTACAGCTATTGGAAGATAATGCTAGAAATGTAAATCAATGAAGAGATTGATTTTTGTGCCAAGTTATCAGTCAGAGCCCAAGATAACGAGCTTTCTTTCTCAAAGGCCTACTCCTTGATTGAATTCATTTTCAAAATCAAGAAGTAAGAAGGTCGAAAGTGAACTGAGTAGCAAAGTTATCAGTTATAACTCAGCTACAGGCCTCCACAACCAAGTTTCTCCAGCTCCTATCTTCTAGGTGCTTGTGGAATTTCTTATACCAGTTGGCTCTCTGGCCTGATAACAAAATCTACCATGGATTTACACATAATGCAGAGTCCAGATATATTTGGCTAACATAGCTTGTATATACATCAATATCAGACATAAGGGCACCATATATCTCATGTTTAGGTAAGCTAACATAATCACAATGTCCTCTGCATGTACTTTCTACTCCAGTGTACACATGGTAAATCTATACGCAACTGGAATACAACAAGAACACATTCTACCAGAAAATACCTACCAATCCTCTAGGATGCTTGGTAAATCTTGCATATTCTTTCAAATAACAGAGATTTACCTATATATAAAGGAAATTAATGCTGACTGGCAATAAAGAATGCAACTAAACTTCTGGTATGGATGTGCATGCAAAGTGTTTAACAAGCACATCAGCACAACCCTGGCTATAGAGCGCTGATTACAAGATAAGTTGTAAAGCTGCAATGACAAATTATGCTACAAAACAAATCCTACTTCATTTTAAGGATTTAATTTCATTATAAAACACTTTCACAAAACATATTTTAAAATTAAAAAATCTAATTGTGAAAATAATAGTAATATTGACAAGAAAAAAGTTTATAATATCATTTCTCACTGCCTTGGCATGAAGTAACATTTTCTCTGCTTTAAGACTTTTGTCCTAAATATTCTGATTTAGACAATAAATATGCACAACTACATGCAATGCATATTGTGTCAGAGAGTAATATCTAGCCAAACAAGAAACAGGATATATTTAGATTGTCAATACCAGATTTTTACATTACACATTTCATTGTGAAGTGCAATTTGTTCAAACCGCAACAAAATATTTGAGCAATAACATCTTTAATAGAATACAACTGGTACAGGTAAGAAATCCTAATAGTAATATACTAGTACAGCCAGGTATAATTAATGTACAAAAGGACGAAAACTCAGCACATGCTTGCAACCAACACTATGCCAAACAGAAGTTGTAATTCTGAAGACCATTTCCATCCCTATCTTACTTCATACACTTATTAAATATACATGAATATTAGTAAGTACTGCCCTGTCCACTCCTAACTGGAGTTCCATATTACCACAAATATCACATTCCTGAGGTGGCCATATTGCACCAAGATGTAACATGCTTTTCTTCTTTAAAAAAAATTGAACGTTTTACCATTCATATCGCTTTTAAGGATATTACAGACATGATACCAAAGAATACAAGGATTTTCCTATATGAAGCAAAACATGCCCCTTTCAAGTTTAAAGAAGAAAAAAAGGGCATATTTAAAATTATATTTGTTCATAGTATTGAGTCTTTACTGAAGTCCCAGTTCTAGTTAAACTATATAATGGTGCTTTTCCCAGGAATATTTACAGATATGAAGAACTCTAGCAATTCACTTCAAAATTCCAAAGTCCAGAGTATAAAACAATTAAGTTTTCAGCTATAAAGACGTGGAAATCAAAATATTTTCACATGAATTGAACTTAAAAATACAGCTTCCAGTGTGGGTTTTTTAAAATAAAATACCCAGAGTGTGTAGCTGAAAGCTTTAAAGATCCAAATAAAAAGACTAGAAATGCCTTCATGACTTGATCCCCATGCCAGAGAAACCGACTTCACACAAAGCTTCACTGATTGACATGGGTTGTACTTTATCTCCCCAAACAACATTAACAGGTGAAAGGACATGAAAATATTCATACTGACCTCATACTGACCATAGATAAACAAATGGTAACATTTTTTCCTTATATGAAGAAAAAAAATTACTTAAAATCTTTCGAAATATCAAAAGAAAAGTTTCACATTTATCATCCAAAACCAACTAGACTAAATTAAAGAAATGAAAAATACGACTCCACGTTGTAAAATTATTCATTCAAATGTTGCAATATGAAAACAGAAGAAAAAAACAATAGAAATATGTTGTACTTACTTTTGGCTGAGCCTTTCTTGGAAACGCCACCTTGGGATCAACCTGTTGATTGTAGAGATACCAAAAATTTTCCATTAGAAAAACGGTAAAAGATCACTATATGAATACAATATTTTGTCTTTATAACTCTAATGAATATACTTCTTTAAACGTGTGAGTACAAGGCCAAGCTTGTAGAGCAAACAACATACACTGTCAAACTTCTACAAACAGTATAAGCCTTTGTACAAAAGTGGCAGATGAGAATGCTGAAAATCAGTTGATCGTTCACCCCTGGTGTCTCTGTCACAGTATAAGTGTTGTGGTGGAGAAGTCTTAGGGTCTATCCTGCCATGTGGAAAGTAAATATTGCTAGTATGGACAGGTCTTATAATTACTTTCCATCTCAAAGAGACAAGAAAATGAGTGACATCCAATTAACTCTTCCAAACACTGACTAACTACCACGTCAGTCTCTGCTTTAACAATAGTATGGAACACCTTTTTTCGATCCAACCAGGTAAATCATTAGAAATACAAAGGCCCCATGTGATGTAACCGTGTACCCGAATATTGACTAAACAAGTAAACAGAAGTGAAGTTTACTAGTTCTAGGCCTGCTTCCGATCAAAATGCACCAGAAAGCAAAATAATAGTCTAGCTTTTTATATAAAGGTCATGTGAAAATATCAATTTGAAAGAGTCAACAGAAGACAAAAACACCTTTGTTTAAGGTACTTGTTTTGTTTACAGACTTGCATTTCAGACAGTTAAACAATGATGGCCTATGAATTAGGTAAAGAACTCATTTCTTTACAAGTTGTATCAAGCAAAATAATTCTACTATATATCTATTAGTTTCACTTGAACAATAATGTGCAAGAAAGTGTTGTGTACCAGCACACTTAAACATCTGGTTATCATTGATAGCAGTTGAACCAACCTGAATATCAAAGTTTTGGTTTCCACAACAAAGGTGGTTATTACAGCACAGATCAAGTTTTAACAACCCTCTGGGCAGTAGATGGCCCTTTTCAATGAATGGTATACAATACACCCTGGTAGTAGTCTAAATAAAGACTGAGCTATCTACGCACAAGTTAACTGAAAACCCACCCTCCAAACAAAGAAAGGCTTTGATCAGGACTGAAGTTAAGTCTGTAACCAAGGGTGAAAAATGGGTAGATTTTACTATGATTTTAATGACAATTTTCTAACCTTGAACAACTCACTCAATATTTAAAGGCAAGGAGATCGTGCAAAGTAACTGGGGGATTCAGCAACCAGTAATTTGTATCAAGAAAGAAAGAAATAAAAATTGGCGTAAGGACAGAATGATTTCCCCATATTTGGCAAAAACAAACAATACATCCTATAATCAACCTCCTTCAGATATATAAGTAACGCAGCATTATTGCACGAGACAGTTTTGTTCAGAATAAAGCAATGCAGTGAAATCCTGTTCTGTCAAGTCATGTAGGAAAGTGGGAACAAGTTTAACCAGAAAGGCATACTTTGGGGATTTGTATTATGCTTCCAAAAAAGAATAAAGATTCATGGTCTGAGTGTACTCAGGGCAATCACAAACTTGTAGTAAAAAAAACTGCACTGAAAAATTAACAAAAACATTGTGCATTGTTTTCAAGCCATACATTTATTTCTTGGTTAAATACCCTGAATATTCAGAAAATTACCACTTGTTTTCAAAATGAAGATCGGAATTATCCCACCTAAATTTACAGAACAGACCCTGCTCAAAGTACCTGACTGACATGGTTATGTTACTTCAAAAAACCATCTCCTATATGAATTG
The DNA here is from genome assembly GCA_028554795.2 of Sinohyriopsis cumingii. Lineage (NCBI taxonomy): Eukaryota > Metazoa > Mollusca > Bivalvia > Unionida > Unionidae > Sinohyriopsis > Sinohyriopsis cumingii. The sequence goes on along the minus strand of CM068842.1, from coordinate 52,248,050 downwards.
GGTTCAATCTTCATATCAATAAAAATGTCAAGCAGTTTACAGGTACACACTGAATTACTGCCTTCACTTGCAACCAGCACCTGTCTGACCTTGTCTGATATTTTGCTGTTTTACAGTATAGCAACACTTAAAAGGTTACACCATGCAGATGCAAGTGCAGCCAACTCTTGTGGCCAAAGAAATACCAGGATAGTAGGAATGAAATCCACACCTTTCTGAACACAAATCTAATCATGATTTACATAGGGTAAATCAAGTTCAATTGGGGTTAAGAAAATCTATCTAATTTTTTGCCTGCCAAATATCAAGTATCACTGCCTGTATAGAAAGAAGTCAAGCTTATGATTGGCATTTTGATGTCTACTGACAAAACAGCTTATACAGTCACTAAACAAAATGCAAACCAAAGAAGCAGCTCATTATAAAATTTTATTTAATGCTATGCCATGACTTAATTGATTTTCCAAGTAAAATAAATTTAATAATTCCCTGGAGTGAATTACAAGAAATAATATCACCAGTCTATCGATATCACGATAACTGTGAAATTCTAAGCTATACTTTGATGCTTATGTGGCCAAGTGGTTACAAAGTTCACCTCATGTTAATGATGACCAGAGTTCAAATCCAGCATGTAGCGAATTATGTTTTCCTAAATGTGCTGTTTGATTTCCTAAATGTGCTGTTTGATTTCTGTCAGGAGTTGGTGGAGATGTGTGATCTCCCCCACTTCTTCGGCTTGTTGGTTATCGTTATCTAGAAGATGATCGACTATGGCATTATTGCCTAAATCGAGTAAGCAATAAAATATGAAATTCATTGCTGGAGCAGCAGAGATCTGAGTAGAGATACAGAATAGAATAACAACAATTTAATCAATTACAGAAACAAAATGAAATCAAATATGACGTGTCAATGATTCACATTCTCTAAGAAACAGTTACAAAATTATGCGAAATTAAGTTAGTCATTCTGTTACACTGACAGAACAAATTTCATCATGATAAGTGAAAGATCAAACTGTCTGCATTACATGGTGCTTTTGATCCTTTCTAAATTACTGCTGGTGATAGGTTGGCACTTCCGTATTTCTTTCTTTCTCTCTCCAGCCTCTTTGGATCACCAACCTCTTGGTACAGACCAATCTGTTCAAACTGTGCATGACAGGCATGGAGCTATTTCCTGGCTTTCCAGAACACTCGCTTGCTTCTTGTCAGAACTCCCAGTCTCTTCTCTGGTTGTGAGTCTCTCAAACTTCCAGTCCCTCCAATTTTCCCCCTCAGCAGAAAAACATGGCATCAAATATCACCAGGGAGATTACTTTAAAAGCCCGAATTCTACCTGGGAACACACACACGTTTAGCTTAGTCAATCAGGATTACTACCGTAACAGCCAAAATTTTATAAACTCGCATCAAAATCAGAATAATCCTTTTTAGTCTGCCTATATCAATAACTATCCTGGAAAATATCATTTTCCTGACATCCATTTCAAATGGCCCCCAACTTTCTAAAATTTTCCCTTGTTCTGCTCTTGTCATTTTACTGCTATTGACCTTGCATTAACACTGCACTCTAATATGGCCAAGCCCCAATTAAAAATCTATTCATGCCCCAAGTAGAACAGATTCCATCTCTTGCAGTCAACAATTTATGGAAATCTATGGCGAGTCAAACCCATAAGTCAAACTTAAATATGTACATGCCACGCTGACCACAACAGAATGCACTATGAAATTATTCTACAGAAGCTATTCTAAAAATTTTTGCACCATTACAACATTGAATTGAGAAGAAGAATATAATTGTTTATATTTGAGCAGAAGGTAAAGGATAGACTTCATGTAACATCCATCAAGAAACTGATACTTCAGTCTGTTATAATGTAGATCACATCTTGCTAGCCATTATGTTTAACCCTTTAGCTATGACTGCCACCTCTAAGCGTAACCTGTAAATAGCTTCTGAACCCCATTGATGCATATATGCAGTGTCGATAAGTCTAGTTTAATACCCCAGTGTCACTTATGTGCGTATAGTTCACCAGTAGTAATCGAAACCCCTGTGTCGCATCTATGCAAACATGACCACTATGTTAACTAAATGTTAACTGGTTAAAAGTACAGAAGTTTACATATTTTTGATTATCAAACCAATAAGAGGACTGTTTACTTAACATTTTGATACAAGTAGGCTTTTCTGCACTTTACAAAACGTGCAGTTGAGATAAACAAAGATAGATTCTGATTCTGATATGAGCGACTTTAAAGGGTTAAGCAAGCAGTATCGAAGAGTTTACGGATCACTTTTAGAAAATCAATCAGATATTGATGACAGTATCATTTCCACACTAAATGTAAGTTATTTTTAATCGGATGACGAGGTGGACATTATCCGACAATGGAGTGATGACCTCACCGTGTTCGAGTTCAATGATTTTCATTCTCATGTTGGTTCAGCAATCGAGCTTGGACCACTAAGCAATGAGAACAATTTTTTCAAGTTTTTTCCTAAATGTCTGGGGAAAGAAACAATTATGCCAAGAAAATGGGGGGACCAAAAGCAAGACATGAAATGGTATGAAATCAGCATCATGGATATGTGGGCATATCTTAGAATATTTATGTGTGGATAATGACTGTTTTGAGAGGTACTACTCTCAACTTAGTAATTACAGTGTGCATTTCATTCACATTTTTATATGTACATACGAAAATATTGGATTTATTTTGTTTGATTCAAAACTATCTACATGACTGGGATTTCTTGTATGATGTGATGTGGATCTTTAACAATTTTTCAGTCATATCGCTATGATGTCTGCAATGTGGCAGTTTAGAGTGATGTCTAGCACTGGGGCATCATGTTTCAGACATGTAGCATGATGTCCCACCCAGACACATTATCCTGAAACCAGGCCGACCAGTCCTAACACTAACCTCTCAATGTTAAGCACCAAGCGAGGCAGCTGTTAGTACCATTTTTTGTAAGTCTTTGGTATGACTCGGCCAGGGATCGAACCCACGACCTCCCTCATCCAAGGTGGATGCTCTAACCACTAGGCCACCGGAATGGTCATGATGGTATGTAGGAGTATAAAAAGTGGAAATACAGGAATAACAGACACTGTACAAGGTAAGCTATTTTTTATTTCACTGAAATCGGGTAAAAACTAATGAAATAATTAATGGATACAAATGTAACCATGTTTTGATTGTCAGTTTCTGTTGTCAGCCTTGATGATGCTCTGGTATTCAGCCTAGCAACCAGCCTCATTAACTGATATGATAGCACTCAGCAGTAGTGAAACTGTACAACAGCTGTAGTAGCTAAAGGGTTAAGCATATAACAAAAAGAAAATGTTATTGCTACAACTGAATAATGGATATATTTCATCTCATATGTGAAAAGCTTAAGTATTTTCATGAAGGTTTTTTTTCTCACTCAATGAAATGAATCTGTTAATTACCGTTTCAAGCAAATATTAGGTATGTAAAAAAATATGCAGTTTTTAACACACTGACAATTTAAATCAAGCAGCATTTCCATGGCTTAATAAAGAAAATATCCAAGCAACAACCGATGCCTATAATGAAACAATTTACTAGAAAGTCAAAGAAAAATTTTTTTTTTCCATTTCCATCAATTATATTTTCATGCATATTTCCATGGTATTATTTTAAAAATTTATGCAGAAAAGAAATATACCACAGAACTCAAACCCCTATGACTCACTATTCGAGAAATTGACAAAATCTGGATTTTACTTTAATCTGGTACACTAATTTCACTAAGATCCAACAGACCTAATACAACTTTAAATTATTTTTTTTTACAATTTTGGCACAGATGCATTCGTTAGAACTCCACTATATCAAAACCGCATACAAAAAATACTGTAATATAAATGTGAGCGTGGGTTTATACTTGGCCATGTGTCATATTTATCTCTAAATATAGACAAAAATCATCTCTTAACATTTTTTGGCATCCAAAACTATACAGCCATTTCAAGGACATTCAGAAATGAAAAGCATTGCTATGATCTAATACCATAAAATAATTCAAAACCATACTGCTTCTATGTAGAACTGTTTTACACAGCATATATCATATATAATCAATTCATTGACCTACCCTAATCTTTATATTTTACATCTACCAGATCAAAAGAATTATTTTTGTGAGTGGATTTGTGTTGATCAAAGTTTAGTCTGACTATTGTTGAAAATACTGCCCGCTACTAAGTCTTAATAAAATGACGTGATGCAATACAGAATGACTGAATAAGACAAGAAGTTTTCATATGGTCATACAAGTAACTGTAAAAGTTCATTATCAACAGAGAATTAATGATGGATGGCCAACCAAGCTGACATATATTATCAAAATAACATAATTTAATAACATTGATCAAAGATATCCTTGCATGCAAAGCAGGGTTTCCATGGAAAACCATTAAAAATGGCTGAACCAACACTTGTAATCATAGTGGCTCAGAGATGAACACATTCTCAAGGGTTTCATGAATTTACAGGGCATAACTAATTGATTTTAAGCAATTATTTATTATAGTGACATGTGCTTTACAGTATACATCCAGCCAAATGGACATGTCACTGTTAAATATATAGTAAACACTGATGCATAGCCAAAATACAGAAGCTTACAGACAGTGTTGCATATCAAGAGCAGGACTGTGGGTTTTTCCAGCAATTTTCTGTCCTAAATCCCCAGGGCAAACTTTTTTTTTACCATGCATCATTAACTGACCATTTGTGCCCAAGTGCATGATCTAACACACTTCTGGTCCCAATGACACTAAAAGGCACTATTGCTGTCACTGCAAAGAATGACATAATTCACCACAATCTTAATTACACAACTTTCAGTTTTGAACACACATCAATTGAACCATCCAAACCTCACTCAATTGGAACAATGGTCAATTTCTGTATCACCCTCAACCTAGTCAAAAGAAATGAGCTGAATGAATCTCTTTTTGGGGCCATTTCATAACCTCTTGATTGTGTGTGTGTGTGATTTGGATTCTTAACCTAGCTTTAGCAATATTTCACTTAAATTGCTAAAATGTCTACAGTGTGACAGTTTACAGTGATGTCTAGCACTTGGGCATCATGCCACAGACAACACCAACCTCTTAATGTGGAGTGCCAAGCGAGGCAACTGTTAATGCCATTTTTGTAAGTCTTTGGTATGACTTGGCTGGGATTCAAACCCATTACCTCCTGCATCCAAGGTGGATGCTCTAACCTCTGTCCACTGGAGTGGCATCATAACCTCTTGAAGTGTAGAAATTCAATATGCAGCAGCTAGATTATTCTTGTAGATATCAATTTTCACTGTACTGAAAATCAATACACATAAAAACTCTTAGATTCTATTAAAATTTTCAGCCTCAAACAGTCAGTTAGCTAACACACAACTAAAGCTGATCATGTTTAAAGAGTGGATTCTTCATAGACCTGATAATATTCTAGTCTTCAATGGTGTCCCATCAACTTATATCAGAGTTCCTCCACATCATATGCCATCTCACCATATCAGTACCTGACCCTCCATCTGTTTGCTACCAACAGAAACATCAATATCATAAATAGAAACAAACAAATGCATGACATCCAAGCAAACCTAACATCCTTTCGTTTTGTAATTCCATGCTGTTTGCTTTTGTAATCTTGCCATTGTACATGTATGTGTTATCTATGATTGTAAAGAACTTTGTTGCCAAAGATTAGGTGCTGTACTAAGGTCACATTATTATTATTAAAAATAATGATATTACATATAGTCAAATCAGATAGTAAAACCTATTATACATAATTAATATATTCTGTTCACTTGATCTTTTTTCATAATTGAGGGTAGGAGTTTGGGCCTACCTGACGAATGTCATTCTAAAAAAAATGTTTACCTGAATTTGAGTTCAATACCCAGCCCTGAGTATGACCTCTGAAAGTTCTGGGGGTGAACTTGTTTACAATTTGCTGTAATTTTCCATTAATAAGATACTTTTGATTGATTGGGTATTTCACTGATAAAATTAGAATTGAAAAATTAACAATGGTTTGATCTGACATGTTTTGAAGATGGAAAAACATCCATGTGCTCTAACATTTCCCATCATATACCATTAAGCAGTTCACTTAACATTTGTAGAAAGCAGCCTGATTTTGGAAATGGGTCATACACAATGGCCGTAAATAGCAAATAAGGAAAGTACTCTTATGCTATTCAATAGTATCTAATTTGTATTGGTGGAATAAAAGAGATGAGAATAAAAATGACAAACAAAATAAATGTATTACTTTTTTTATTTAATGAACAACAACAACAAAAATCAATATACAGGTGAGTATAGAATGTAATTTGGTGAAAAAAAGCAGAGTTGTGTTGGCATACATGTAAATTTATACCTGAATGTTACTTCAGTTAATCATGCATTCCTTGTCTTTAATGTTATACATCTGCAAGAACAGCAACGTCATACAATATTTCATTGGTATAAATGTGTTTGGATTTAGTGGACTGTATGTAATAGAAATAATGTATTTTAGGCATGTCATGCACTACTCTGTTATGAATTCTTCAGAATTAATTTATCTGTCTTAAAAGATATGTAGCAAATAGCTGATTTTACTATATCTATGTCAACGAATCTCTAGTAAGCAAGTTAAGACAAGATATGAAGCTCGTTAATCCATTCATGTAATTAAGTTGTGAATTCTCTAAACCACAATATGGCATGTTGGCCGACATTGTTCAGCTTGTAATTTACAGCTCACAGTGGGACATAATAGTTATCAAAGTGGTTAAGTTACGCCATAGTCGAAATTAGGAATGCGAGTAGCTGCTAAAGCGATATTAAACTGATGTTAATAGGATTGTGTATCAGTACCAAGTTGCAAACTGACCACAGTCTTGGCCATATTGCTTGATACGAGAAGAAAAAAAAAACAGAAAAATATTTAGGTTGGATATTATATTTTATTTGCAGGGAAAAATAACTCCAAATATAGCACTCCATAGTGGTTAAAGACTGCAACCAAGAGGGAGGGAGGGAGAGAGAGAGAGAGAGAGAGTAGGAAAAGAAGTACAGCAATGCTGACCTGTCACCAACAGTGATTTGTAAAGGACCGGAGGCAACCAGGTTACACTGACATGCAAGCAATTTGAGTTCTGTTTTGAAATTTGTTTTATCAGTATAACAGAATGGATAATAGCATTTTGCATAGATTTTGCAATTTTGCTTCTCAGAGAAAGTTTATGTTCAATTTCAATTTATTTTAATTGATCAAACTGTTATATTTTACATACAGTGGCCCATGTCATTGTATATCTTTGCTCTGATCTCTGTTACTCCATCCATTCATTTCATAATTTTTTTGTTTTCTCAATCCTGACAATATCATCATGGTCGATCATCTCCTCAACAGTGATAACCAAACCTCCAGAGGTGTGGGATCATATCGCAACCACCCCTCTTTGCATACAGTATACAAGTAAATTTCATCTAAATTCAAAGTTCAAAATTAAATCTTGTGTCACAAGTGCTTGTTAAAATGTATTTACCATTGATGTCAACCAAACTGTCCTAATAACTTTAGTCTAACCTGTCAAACCTGTTGAATTTCACATCCTACAGAACTTTTATAATCAAGAATCGTAGCTGCACCTATTGGATTTCAATATATTTTCAAGGGCCCTTCAAATATATTTTCAGTGGTTTGGATATGAAGCACCTGCATAATTAACACATATATAGCAAACAAACAGAAAGCAAACACTCTTTACTACCTTGTATACCACAGTTGACAGGGTGGTACTGTGTCACAGTCAGAGATAACTGTGGCTTGTGTGTAGTAGCAAATTTGTTCATAAACAGTTAAAACATACTGCATTTAAAATGTTTATCGTTTGACTTCCTTTTGTCTCTTCTATACCTTTTAATTACTGTTTAAGTTCAACAATGCTCCCCAATACAAATCTCCAATGTCCTAGGTGAAGATATGACAGCAACTGCTTATCGGTCATGTTCTGGTGACCTCTGAGCCAACGTTAATGCAGCTTTCAGACACCTGAATGTGAATCAATTCATTTGGCACAGACTGATGCTCCTGGGCCATACTGCTCCAGTCTCCCAAATGACAAGGTATAAACCATTTCATCTGACTGGCTAATAAAATTAGCCATTATGGTAATAGCATATGTCACCAGAACATGACCCCAGTCAGATCTATACGTAGAACAGCGGAGATCTGATTTTAATCAGGCTGAATGAAACTCACAATGAAAACTAAATCCATGAAAGTTTCATGAGGTGGAGAATGATATTGTAAGTATTGTCTTCCGAATTGAATGGATACTCATTCCTTTATGTAGTGGACTTTACAGCTGAACTTTGTTTAGGCAAAAGTTTGTTTCCAAAATTATGATTCTATTTTTAAAAATGTATCCGTTAGAATAAACTGAACACCAAGGAAACCAAACACGTTTCAAGTCAGCTTCATCATGGTGGCTGTTGATAAAAGAAATATGGAATATCTATCAGATTTGACAGATACAAGAAACTTCAATGTAAATGCTATATCTTGCTCAATTTCAAATTATTTTATTTGCTATATATATTTTACTTTGTATTTGGACTAAAATTCAGTTTGCAAGACTGTCTTTTGAATTTGCATTTATAAAACCAATAAGGTAAAACATCCTTAGGATCATTGTGACAATGTATCCCAATGTTGCATAAGGTACCTGACAACCAAACATATTTCTTGAACATGTATACAATTTGCTTTTGTAAGACAAATTGATAATGGTTCAGAGGCATTTAAAGGTGAAAAATGCTATTACTTGTCCTGTTAACATACACATTTTCCAAAGTTAAATATTCCATTTTAAGGATGTTTTGTCAGCATCAGCAGTAAATTCCCTAATGTGCAAGTGCAGTACAACCAATTCTTGGCAACTTTTGCTAATTCCAAGCAATACTTTGTTCTATGTGGAAATCATACATACTTTAAGAAAAGAATTTAGAAAAAAATCCTACTAAACAGAATAATGCCTTGGCCTTTCAAATGTCAACCAAATTCCTCCACAGTTGAATTGCCTAAAATGTGTCCACCAAAGCATGGTGGCAGTTGGGAGGTAATAACCCCTAAACCACAAAGGATCATCATTGAGACAGCATAGAGAGGATTAAGTACTCCACCATGTCACATGCAGATACAACGGATTACACAAGCTGTACTGTGTGTGTGTGTGGCTGTGTCTATCTATCTATCAATTATCTTTACAAAAAAAATCATTTTTCCTGACCACTACCCCATTCCCATGTCTATCTAGGATTACTGTATTTTTTAAAAGTTAACACTCATAACAGATGTTTAACCTCCAATACAGGGTTTTCAACACTCCATTGTTGCCCAGCAACTAATGGAATTCCAGTGTTTGTAGTTTGTCATTTAATCTTTTCACCACTTCTGCTGGCAGTGAGAAAGAAGTTTTGCAATCTAAGCAAGGAAAAGCAGGCTAGGTGGTTCAGAAATGGGTTTGCACTGATAGGAGGCAATAATCAAGTAAAGAAGTAATACTGATATTTGCAAAGCCCAAGTTTGGAACTTTCATTATGTTTCTCTCTTTCATGCACTTTAGGCAATTATGGTAACATTGGAGTTTCTCATGGGGAAAAAGCAAGGTCTAAAAACAATGAAGGACTGGGGAGCAGGGTCGCATGCATATTCTTTTGTGAATGCAAACACTATTCCCACTCAACCCCCAAATTACAATGACATCATTACATCTTGAATGTTCATAGATATTCAAAATTACATACTATAACAGATTACAGTTTCTGAATATAAAAATGTACATGAAATTAATCCAGAGAAATAATAGCAGCATTGCTAGTGTGATAAAGAAACATACAAAGGCATAACTTCTCATCCTGAAAGACATGACAAAATCATCACACTTACAAAATTAAAGGACTTTCTCCATTTTTTTCAAGGACCCCAATGACCAGTACACTTAGATCTATTTATCAATGGCCATTTAAAAGATTAGTGAGAATGTTGTAATTTCCTTACAAGGGGCTCCTTATATTTGTGCAACAGGCTTGAGACTTTTTATAATAGAGATATGTAAATATAAAAAAAGAATAGTCACAATCTTTTCTTTAAATCTACTCAAATACATAATCTGTACACAGTAACCACACTACAACCACTGACCTTTTAATTACTACGTTCTTTAACATGGTCAGCAATTTCCTTTTCGACAGTTTCCATTTCTGACTGCTTGTGCAGTTTTTCTTTCTTCAATGCATTAGCTTGTGTAACAAAGGCGATTTTTTCAGTAGCTTCTGCATTTTCATATAATTTGTCTGATATTTTCTTGAGATGCTGAATATTTGGTAGCGATCAGAAGTTACAGAGATTGCCGAAGCCAACATTCTCTCTCCGACACACTTCACAAAGACACATCAGATGACCACGTACATATCAATTTGCATTATTTATGTGTACCTGAAGTTGTCCGCAGCAGACAAAATCAAATCTTAAAAGCATCCTCCACAAAAGTATGCAGCGTGTCACTGTGTCTGTTTTAAATCTGTTTTAAATCTGCTGTTGTGTGATTGCTCATAGAAATTTTACAGGTACATTTACACATACATGTAAGTACATCGTGTAGAAAGCAGCCTTTCTGTTATCAGGTTTATGGCTGTAAAATTATATCCAAAGTTTGGCCACGATGCCCAAAAAGTCAATAATGGACTTCCACCAGACTTGTGAATTTTAGATCATACACCGAAAATCATAAGCTTGGACATACAATAAGAACAAATTGTGAATATTTGTGTGTGTATTTTTCATTATCTTTTATTTTGAGAGTTTGAACAGCTGATTCACCATGATTTAAAGTACAAAGATGTACAGCTGCCACAGAAAATAAACAGACAAAAAATGGTCATTGTATAAGATTCACACACTTATTAATGCTCTCTATAATCAGGTCAGCGTGCAATTATAAATATCTGAATGGTCACATGTTGTAAACCACCCAACAGCAAGTTAATTCGACCACATGACATAATGGTATGGAAAGAAAATTTGTTTACCGATAAATTTTATATTTTTCAAGGACCGGGGCTTATTTTCAAATACTTTTCAAGGTACATGTACCTTCTGAATCCTGCTTAATAAACATCTATATAAAAAAATTCTTCTAAAAAAAGACCTCTGAAAAGGTGCTTGTCTTCAGTTGGCATATAGGGACCAAAATACACTCACATCTTGATTTGTCACATAAAAAGGCTTTGTATAATGGAGGAAATTTGAGAATGTCCTCAAATCTGTTTTCACAAATCAAATTTGACAACTACCCCTAGTATTTAATTTCAAATAGTGTTACTGTGCACTCTATTTACTATTTCTAGTGCTAATGAGCGTTCAAACCAATTCCAGTTTCGTAAGTATCATAATCTTTGTTGAAAAGTTAAGAAATGTAGCACAACAACCCCTGGTGCTATAGTACATGTATACAATAAATTATTCTACTGATATGATATCATGAAATAGTAGCACTAGTATGTGTAAGAATAGTGTTATGTGGAAAAGCTGTGGAAAAAGCTACCGTACTGTTTTAGCATCTAGTTCATGAGGTCCACTGGCTAAAACTTTGTCTACACTAGCCGGGTCACGATATGTTACAAAGCCAAAGCCCCTGAAACAGAAAAGAAGAAAATAATGAGAAAATGGTGAGAACTCAGCCCTGAAAAACTGTGTCCTCGAAAGAAAAATATGTAAATACATGTACACAGCTGATGTAGTTCATCCTAAGAATTTGAATTACACTAATATTTATTACAGAAACGGTGAAGTCATCTAACCAAACTGTCCAATTAAGCAGAAATATGGAAATATATAAATGGAAGTGGTAATTACTGCATTAATGAAGTGATGTGCATGTTTGTCTACAAAGGTGATGATTTTGTAAATGTTTTATTAATGTAAATGAAAACTAAACCATTTACATGTGTGAACACTACAGCCTTCCAAGTCAATTTATAATCTCTCTCTCTCTCTCTCTCTATATATATAGATATATATATATATAGTGTACTAAGCACTTCTAAGTACTGTGCAAAACTGATTCAATTAGATACACAAAGAAATGTTGTGAAATGTTTTTAACCATGGGTTGAAAAAAGTATTACGGTCAGCAGTTAGAAACACAGGCATTCAGCCCACCTGAAACAGATTTTTTTTGGTCCAACCACATCTGTACTGAATGCAATTACTACAACTTAATTTTCTGCAAAAATTCCAGTGTATACATATTTATCTTCTTATCAACATAAATTTGTTTTACTGAAATATAACTCTCCAAAACTGTCTGCAGTAGTCCTGAACAAAATAAAAATTTACACAATCATTTTCCCGCTAATGGCAAACAAAAAACCAAGCAATGTATACAGAATTTTATTAGACATTGTTTAGTCATGTTTCAAACAAAATAACAGCATGCAAATGGAAGACTCATCTTACATAGTACAGTATCGTGAACATTTTCAGACCAAAAAATATGTGATATTTTGGTTTCAAAAAGTGTTTTACAATTTGCACTAATTTTATTTATGCAACTGCAAAACAGGAGATGTTGTACAACTAATTTACTTAAGTTTAGTTTGTTATGCACATTCAGAGAGACCACTAATCAAATAAATTCTATTTCAGTACCATCATCACACACCAGAAAAATAAAACGATGTTCATTGTACCTTCTACATATACAAAAATTGGAACTTTAAACCTGCCTTCACTCATAAGCAAAATTAACTTTATCTCATCCAATTTTTTGTGTTTCCTCTCTGTCGAATTCCCATTCTCAAAAGACTGCTGTGTTTTACACACCACAGCTTTAAAAGATAAAAAAGCAGACCCAAACAGAAATCAGATACAGGCTTTGCAAGGTACCTGTATCGAGGACAACCGTTAGATGTCAGTACAAGTCAGACAGGTGAGCATCTTTACGATTGGCAAATACCAGATATCTGATCAGTCAGTTCATTTATCTTTGTACCTGATCAAGGAGCTAAATAAATTTCAACTAAGAAAATGCCAAGGCCAAAAAAAACAAAGCATATGACAGACTAATGTTTGTGTCTATCCAGTAAACAATTAGATAGCCAACAAGTCAAGCATGCAGGCTGCAATTTTATCATTCACCTCTTCAACAATTGAATTTTGTCATCCACTTTGTGTACCTGGCTTCAATGACACGATAATATAGATGTGATGGCTATTGAACAAAACCACATTAGATCAAGCAAGATATCTCACCATATCTCTATATTTAAAAAACTCGCATAAGAGATAGTCATTGTGCTGACACGCTACAATCTGCAACTTGCATGATTTTCATTCTCCTAAAACACTAGAACTTCTCTCAAGTGCTGTACAACTGGCATTTGTCATTTACATAAAATTAGTGAAATATTTCAAAATGGATTTTTAATTTTTACTAATTACATTACAGCAACTGTGGTTCAAAAGAGTCAATAACATTATATAACTAAATATTGACTTAAAACGTTTTGTGATGGTACAGAATAGCTCTCTAGATAATTTCACAGTACATTCTCTCATGGTCAGTGTGACACATCAACATTAAGTTTTATGTGTTGACTAGGATCACAACAGCTTGGTAACTTAATCTGTTATGTTTGGGGAATGAATTAAATTTTAATTAGGAGCTGCATGGATAAGAGTCAGCCAGACAATAATGCAACATTGACGAGAGGTCACAGCATTAAAATGACAAGAACAGAGAAAAACCAAAAGATTTTTGAAGTTGTGGTCCATTTTCCAAAATAGTTAATAACTTTCTGCTAACACATGTGATGCTAAAAATAACACTGTATCCCCAAAGACACGTACAAGTCGCTAACAATACTTTCTCTGTCCCTGTTGACTCGTACATGCATTTCCATCTAGGGTTGGGAAATCCCCTAACACACATAGAAACGTTCCATATTAAAGCTTTGCATTCAAAATGCAAACACACATCCAGGCTTTTTATCAATACTAGCTAATGAAAGTTGTTCTTACATAAAATCATGAAAGTGCACTATTAGTAGTTCTACAGCCTATTAAGTGAAAATTTCCACTCAAAACAAGGTAGGTTGCGACAGTTAAACAAAATGGTAAGATTCATGTATTCAGACAATTGCAAATTACAATGACTTTAACAATCAGATTCAAGACAAAGGATAGACATTAGTGAAAGTCTTGTTTTGACATCTGACATTTCAGATTTATCCGAATTTTAGAATGAAATATGTCATGACCTTGTACTGTCGAAACACGAGGGCAATTTTACTGCAAATTCAGGGCCAACATTTCACTTCCATGAAAATGAAATGGAGATATATTTCTTTTTGCAATCTTTTTCCCAAAAATTATTCTAGTCATTGATAGCAGAAACAAACAGCTATGCCGAAGAAAAAAAGTAGTGAGAAGTCAGAGGTCACCTACTTCGGTTGCAGAAATGGAGGCACTTCATGGACTATATGTCATTATTATTATTATAATGAAAATTATAGAAGAGTTAGCCATTTATGATGCTCTGGGGTTTCAGGGGTTCAATAGATGCATACCCTCAGGTTCTGACATCTGGAATTTAAATGGCTCATTTTTCATGCACGGAAATTTCAACTTGAACACCTTTTTTCATGCACGCAGATTTGGGCTGGAGCATCAATCTTAATTACCCTTGATTCGCCTCCAGCGTATTTTACTGACTAAGAGTACAATGTCCACAACAAACATACTGTAGAAGGCACTGACTGACATCTTCATGACAACAGTTTATACCTTGACATCCAATAATATCACACTAATGGAAGATATATATGAAATGGACGGAGCTAACAGTTCACTGATGTCATACCAGGCTTAGGTGCCAATGAATTAGGTCGAATTGTTTTGAGATTACATTTGAAGTTTATGACAGAGGAAGAGGAAACAATTATGACATGAATGGACTGTCATTTGATCAAATATCAGCATCGGTATGTTTGGACAACAAATTACAATCAACTGGTCAGAACTGGAGCATATCATTATGGTGGCTCGTGAAGCAGGTTGTGAAAGTAAGTGGACCAACTTGACAACTTGAACTGTTATAGTGGTAATTTACTTCAGTTGGCAGGATGTTTAAAACTTTGGAATCAGATAAAACTTTGGAATCAGATAAAACACTAATATATGGCTTCACAGGTAGCCAGTTTTCAGCATAGGATCGTATTTTATTCACGATTAATTTACACCAATTGGCAAAACACTGAAAACCTCGACTGTTATAATTACAGTAACTTTCAGAAAAAAATTAACAGACCTAACACTCACTGCATATAGCAGAACTTTAAAATCACAGTGGCATGAAAAAGTATATTCTATTTTCTGACCTTCAGATTCCAAAGAAACATAGTCAGCTCTGAGGACAAGGAAAAGAAGACTCAATCTCCTAAATTTGTTAGAAAAGCGCAAGACGACTGGGAAAGTGAACTTTTAAATTATGTGATGTACATCCTTGATATTTGAATATATATAACTTTCACTGCTGTATGGGTATATTTTTCCATATAAAACGGTTTGAGCAGTTGCCACATAAAGTATCTCATATTTATTCTGGCGTTGTAGCAGAGCGGTAAGTTCAATAATAGACGCATATTTGGTATTGAGGTGGTGCTGTAGCCAAGTCAGGACATAGTCCAAGCTATACATATTATTTGTCATCGCTTCTTTTTGTTAATTTGCAATGGCTACTGAAGAGGACAAAGTCCTCTCAATTACCATCCTCGAAGCAGATTGTGTGAACCGCAACATAAATAAGGATCAATGCATCTGTATATTCCGATAAGACAGTACTGAGATTTTTTTATTAACAAAAATAAGATTCATTTCACCAAATGTAATCAAAATAGGTCCATTAACACTTTAAGTTTTTGTTTAGTGTTAAGTAGAGGATTTCATAATAAGCAATAGAAAGCAATAAACCATTCTGAGATACATGTAGAGACCAAACTCAATTTATTGATCGACCAAAAGAGAGATAATGATAAGGAATCAATCCCATGTCATCCAATGAATCCATTTTAGCTGCAAAGCAGTATACCAAATACAGAAATCGACTCAATACTGAAAGAAATTAGTTTGCATGTTTTTAATTTTATTGTCTCAATAGCCAAACGCTCCAACAGTCACAAACAGGAATCTAACTGAAATAACTAAACGTCTTAGATATATATTAGGTTACTGATGCATCATTTCCACATGATTGATTAGAAAATTATTGTATCATGATAAAAATTGGTTTAAACATTTTTCCCTACAAGAACGATCAAATAATACGACACGTGGATACAACTATGCAGAATACCTTAAATTTGTTGAACATGTAAGATGTGACAATTTTCCACATTAATATTCATTTTAACAATACAATGAGGAAAATTAATCAGAAACAATTACCAAACTTCCGCTTAATTATGGAACCATAATTTCATCAGTAAACTACAACACACCAAGCGAGATGGTTTCGCGCTATAAACACACGTTTCCCACGCTGAAATTGACATACAGCACATATGCTGAGAGATCACCTAGAGCAAGGTTCGACTTAACAGTGCCTGCATCCCCGAGACTCACTGACAGCACATGACTTGTGATTTTTATAAGAGGCTACTGACAATAAATTATTTTTTTGCCCTGTATTCGTTCATTTAAGCCAGTGCTGTCCAACCTTTTTGACACCATGGGCCACTGAAAAATGTTTTTCTTCAAGCCGAGGGCCACAGCAGAAAACTGAAAAGCAACAACTATATAACTGCTCGAGCTCTGGCGGGTCATGTAAAATCAGCGGGCCGCAGGTTGGACAGCACTGAATTATGCTAATATCTGTCACAGTGCCTAAGTTTAAGACTGCGTTGAATAAAGTAAAAGCACCTGTTGCACATTTGCAAACTGTGTACATTTACTGTTGGTACAGGTAGTGATATCATAGTTATTATTTGATTACAATGTACGAGATTCCTAGCAGTGTAGGTACAAGTGACAATTCAAAAAAAAAAAAAATAGCCACACAGTCCACATTTAAGTCCCTCTTCCAGTGCTTTTGAAGTCTCTTATTTTTTTTAGTATGTACTGATTTCTTTCTTCTGCCCTTGTCAATTGAGTTATTTTAGATAAATAATTAACATTTCACTGGTGTTAATTATTCTTTTCATTATTTCACCTTTATTTTGTTGATTGTAGTATTCAAGCATTCTCCAAGTGTTTGTAAACCATCACCCCTTCTAATTTTTAAAAGAAAAAGCATCAAGGATATAAAAAATGTTGAAAACTTTGTTATTTAATTAATGATTTATAATTTCTTACCTGACTGCAGCTAGGGGGTGTGACTCCAAAAATTGTTTAATAATAGAGATTATTAAAAACTGTGAACCATATTAGAGATGTTTCTTAAAAACAGATGCACACACATCCATGCAAACATGGTGACCATCATACTAAATAAACTCATTTTGGTTCTCAACATTAACAAGTTGACTGAGACCTGAAGTGACAATCAGGTTAGAAATTATAAATTGATGAAATGTATTATTTACATCCTTGATGAAATTTGTTTTAAAACTGGTAGAAACAGGAAAGTGCAAATACTATAGTCATGCAAGAGAAACAAGTTAAAATTCCACCATGGACATATTTTTGGGGTGACTTTTTCCCCTCCACAGTATGTTTTCTTACAGTGAATTAGGAAAAATAATTATTTCACTACCTATATTTTATGTGAGAATTTACAAGGTTTCTCTTTTAACAAACTTCATCAATTACATCAATGAGATGAATCTCAAGGGTGAAAATTTTAATATTTTCATCAGCAATACAAGCAAATATCTCATGATATGCCATATTGAAAGTCATAATCTGCTGAAATGAGACATGCCTCTAGAGATGTTTGGGAAAGGGATGCACAGCAGGAAAGGGTTTGGGTCCATATGTCTGCTCAACAATCCCCTCCAACTGTAGGAAAGGAGGGTGGGTTTGAGAACTTCCTCATTCGAAGTACGCAGCAGCTATTTCCAGCATGCTGTAAACCTGACTGAGGAGGTCTAGTATGCTGTTGTGTATTGTGTAACTGGTGCAACATCTGTTTCAAACACTTAGTGGATTATACCCAGAGGGTGATTCACATTTCAATGCTTCCTGGTCTATTGCAAAGGACCACGAACATAAGGATTTATGTTCATGATCAAGCAAGTCTTGGAAAGCCTCTATAAGAACGAGTCCACCGAAGATCGTCTCAGAGATGCTCACAGGATATTATTATAAGAGGCAATTTACCCCCTTGTCAAAAAAAATATGAGGGGAGCAGAACAAAAATGGTAAACGAATTCAAATTAATGTGAGAGTTCTTGTGCATCACTTCTTTCCAAAGGCACAAATTCACACAAATGTTGCATAAATCACATGATTACATGCCCTAGGAGCATCTCTGGAGTCTAGGCTTCAAATGGAGCAGGCCTTAAAAGGTGTTTACTATGGTTTATCAAGACCTTATAAGAATCTAGAAGTCAAAAGCAACATCACAGCTGATACGCATATCTTCCATCAATACTCTAACAGCACACTAAATGACGCAGATGACATGATGTCAGCACATGAAAACATGATGACAAGCAACCTGGCTTTCAGTTCCAAGGATTCAACCATTTCGATGGGAAGGTGTGCTATGCTCCTGCTGAAATGCCTACTTTGGATGACCATGATAGAGAGAACATATACTGATATACTCTGAATTAGGGATTGGTTAGGCATCAGAGAGGGCATTGGTACCCTGTGCCACATGCCATAATTTTGGAGTGGTAAGGAGGGAGGATACTGAATCACCTGATTGCCCTGGATGATGCAATCCACATCCAATAAATGGCATCCTTGAAAAGGATAGTTCTACACATGGACCAAGCCAGTGTATTACTGAATTGCATTATAGTGACAATATCCACAATCTTACATTGGCCGAGCCCGAGACTTGAACCCATGCAGACTGAGGTGAGATGGCAGTGATCCGTAACGGTGAGCGCGTTAGACCACTCGGGGCTCCCACACTGTGGGCTGATGTATCCACATCAATGTGTTATGTATTACGGCTAGTAAATGCAAAATAATTACAAGAATCTATTCCCAATGCTGTGTAATAGCTCATATACTAAATATAGTACAAGAATAAACCTTGTGTGAAAAATTTCAACAGGTAAAAATACCAAAACTGAATGACATATTCAAACCACCTCCTGCCCACCCACCCCCCAAAGGTCTATTTTGCCAACTGCCTTCCTGTCAGACTGTAAATGAACAAACATGTACATATATTTAATTTTCAAACAACAAGAATGCAAGATGTCACTGAATCCAAAATAATCTCACATTATGAGAACACAATTTCAAATGCTTACATCAAGTCCATTTCAACAAAATCTTAATTTGCACACGACCAAGACAGACAGGTCTTTTTTGGCAAATATGGTGAACTTTTGAAACAGTCAAAATTTACTCGTATCTATATTTTCCTCACTGTCAGCTGCCTAGCAAATAAGCACATAAGAGTTATTGCTGAAGATGGTGACTTTTCCTGTATGTTTTCTATGTGTGATCATTGACCACGTGATCTTGCATGTGGCCAGAGCAAATCAAAATCCATAAAACAGTTCCATCTGCCAATGGAATCAAAAAGATTTTGCTTGTTTGACAAGAGTACTATGTTCTGGAAGTTAGTTTAGGGTTCACTCAAAATATTCAGCATAAAATCAACCATAACCATATTTTATCTTTCTTTTTCATGGAGCTTTTATGTGTCACATGGGTACCACAGAAGCAATTTTTTCCCCCGCCAATTAGGGCTAGGCCTAGAAGAGCAAGTAACTGTCTCACCATGGTGACCCAAGTGTAACGTAAACAAAATGAACCAGTCAATGGTGCAGCCCAATTGCATACCTGTACACCTTAAAATAGACATCAGGTGCATGTATAATGAATACATAACCAAGGACACTAGCACAACCATGACTTCTGACTGAAGTAGTGATACAGCATAACTGAACTTTTGTACCTGACACCAGATATGTACTTCTGGACAGTTTAAAAATATGCTGGTACAAAGACTTTTGAAAGCTGAAGTGAACTTGGACATTGGTTCAACAGACCACAAATCACTTGTTTGGAATGAGCAAACCAATGACAAGAGAAACAACTGTAATGGAGCATATTTATATATTAAACTTAACAAAAGTATATTTAGATTTACACTGTAGTATACAATGTGGAAAGGAGCTGGTACTTGAAATACAGCTATTGTACAAAAAAGATGGATTTGGATGCATCAACATGTTAGAACCTCTTGATAGAAATCACAAATATCAAACTTCCCCTGCATGACACTATACTATGATTGGCTTGAAGCATAACATGTCTGTATTATATATGCACCTGAAACAATGGTGGTAGAAAAATCATAAAAGGGTGATCAAGGTAAGCTAAAATCAATTAAATCCTTTCTAAGTGAGAAATCAAAAATGCCATTCATGTAAAGTCCTAGATATATAATTCATTATTTAGTGATGAACAGGGCACAAGAAACAATCTGATAATGGACTTCACACAAAGATGACCTATGTCAGCATGGACAATAGATTCATCATTATGAACTCAAGGTCTAATACCACAGGCCTTTGAAGTGGGGAACGTGGTACAGTATTACTGTACTACCACATAATGCTCACCTCATATAATCACACCTCAATTGCATATCACAAGTTGAATCACCTCTGCATTAACTCTAGAAAAGGCCTCTAAACCACACCACACATTTGGGCGCAATTCTCTTGGAAATGTACAAAGAAAAAAACATTGTAAACTCTAATGTGGTGTTTCCTTATGACGTGATGTACAGTAAAACCTGTCTTGAGACCAGAATCTCCATGCATATATTTATCGATTATATAGTGTTATGACCTGTTAGAAGAGACCAATATTTCTTGGCAGAAGTGGTGGTCTTTCAAGACAGGTTTTACTGTACTGTGGTATGCATACAATATAAGGGCTAACACATGGTACATGACTTTATTGGAATCCAATAACAATCAGGTATGTTGTTAAACCAAACTGACCATCCCTAGACACAAGAGAGAAAGAAATTCAGTCATAAAACAAACTTTATCTTGAGAGAGAAACCAAGAGTCATGGCAAATTGGCAAGAAAAAAATTAACAGTCTAAATCTTGAATGTCCTAAAAAGCTTACGAGCACAACAATGGTTTGAAAAAGATGTGATTTTTGTAAATAAAAAACTTTATTTTTAAAAATGTATGCTAGAAGATGTAAACCGATACCTCAAAAAAATTTCCAACACAAGATCTGCAAATCAGTATGGTGTTAGAATGCTAAATTACTAATGGTAAGCAATGGCAACTAAAATAGTCAACATTGTCCACATCAAGTAGTGTTTATTTTACAGCCTCATTAATCTACCCTTTAAAAATAGCTCATCATCAAAAAATGCACATTAAAATTCTATGAACAAAGTCAATTGACAGGTTATTTTGTAGTGTATCAAATTGTTTTCAAGAACTTTATATTTTTGAAAAGCAATGAGCTGGAAGGACAACCTGTTTAATTTGAGTACATAACGACTTGTTAAATTTCAAATGGAAATAGCTATTTTCAATAACGGATCAAGTTGATTTCATAACAACAGCAATTCGTTCAGCAGAAATGAGACCCATAAAGCATCCTTTTATGATCAAATCTGACAGTAATCAATCTCCCATTTATGGTGGCTGTGGCCATTTTTAATGGCACCTTCAAACCATATGTTGATAATTAAACTTGTCATAAAACATATAACTACTATGAGCAGATGGATATATAGACAAAGTAGGGTTAAACTGCACATACAGTTATAAAAGCAAAAACCTATATATACATGTAGACAGATAAACTGATAGGATTTGGGACAAACTAGATTTAGAATGTTTAGGTAAAAGACACTGAATTGAAAAATTAAACAACCAGTAACAAACTTCTAGCAAGGGATGATCATTAATCCAAAGTGAATGGAAGTTTCTTGTATCAAAATGTTTGAGAAGCAGACCGTTGTTATTGAGAACACTTATTTTTTATGCATTTATGTTTACCATACTGTACCAAAATCCTCCTTATAGAAAACCTTGTGAAATGAGCATCTGTAACTTCCAAACACATCTCACTTGTTATATTATTAACAAATAACACATTACAAGCTGACAGAATTCCAAAGGATGGGTTAGGACCTGAAGGTCAGTGTAACCCTGGCATATACAATTATAATTAAAACTTAAGTTACAAGATAACATATAAAAATATTGATTCCATTTTTGCAAAAACTTTCTTTATATAGTAATTATTGACATTATCAAGTTCGCAAGAGCAAATGAATGACTGACCTTGTCAGCAATTACAAGATGAAAAAATCTGTGGCCAATTAATAGAATGGGGTTTTAAAAAAAAGTGCCAATATACAAGACCATGGGTATAAAACTTGCTGAACAGAACACAAGTTCACCTCATGTTAGAGGTGCCAGCATGCAAGAACCTTGGAAACTGAAGCATGTCCCAACCAAATCTGAGCTTGTCCCAGGAGTCATGCAAGTTAATGTGATTTATCTCAAAAACATTTCCCCAAACTATTCTTGACAAATCTAATTCCAAGAGTCTCTAGGACTTCTGCAGACCTCGTGCACAATCCCCATGCATTTCAATACTGTTTCAGCTCACATAACATGAATGTATGCAGAGTTGGTAATCCAAGCTGCATACACTGGAGATGTACTGAAATTCTACAAATGATATGTCCATCATCCGGCAACAGATCACACAGAATCATATCCCAAAGTATGGTATTGGGTCTTATACAAATAGTTCCTCCAACTTTCTGTCTTTGTCAATAAAACATTACATGATGTGATTTCTTTCTTTGCTGACCTTATTCACAAGAGAATTATAACCTTGCCAATTTTTTTTTAAAAATTACTTTTATTAGAATTCAAAAGGGAATCAGGATTGTTATTTCAAACTCTACAGAAGGACAAGTCACAGACATTCTACATCAGGCATGGGCAACTTCCCCCAGGGTGAAGCCCAATGAAATGATTGCTAAAACCAGACTGTATAGTAACTACACGTTCTTCATCATTCATATGCATCATGCGCTGCATTTAGTACTCAGGCCAAGTACTACACACTGATTACACCACCACACCCATTCATTACACAAGTGGCAGTTTTATGCCTGGTAACTTTCAAATTGTAACAATAGCAAAAGGTAACAATCCTGCAAAAGAAAAGACTTTCCATTCTTTCAGAAGCTTGTATATCTTATAAAAATTATTATTTTTAAAATAAATTTAATATTCTTAACCAAAAAATTCCACATCTTAAGATATTTATATACACTCTGGACTTTTGGCTTGTATATCTGCTGATAACCTGTCTGTAGTGACAGAACGGGTCTTATATCTGAAGGCTTAGTTATAACTGAAATCTAACTACTTGTGCTGATGTAGAGATCTTTAACAGTAAACATGCATATATCCATTTACAAAAAAAAATTAAAAAAAATAAAATAAAAATAATTAAATACACTGCCAAATGACATTACATGTACTGCTAAGAAAATTCTTTTAAACATGGTCAGCAAGGGCAAACATTATCTTGTCTGAAATTCCCATACAACATTTGCAATCAATAATCTTTATAACGTAAATTTCTTATTAATAATAATAGTTGTAACAATACTACTTATAAATCTACTTGTGTATACATAGCGAGTGTTTTGGTCTCGACAGTTTGAAAGCAATTGCAGCACAGCCAACTCGGCTGAAGCAATTAATTTATTCATACATAATACAAGACTAAAAACAATAACAATCTGGCCTATAAAAATAAAGAAAACGTGACGCATACCCAACTATTATACGCAAACGCGCACCAAAAAAAAAAAAAAAAAAAAAACAGCTAAGAGCAGCGCAATTTTCAGCGGGATCAGTCACGTGCAGTTCTAAATTGGGAACTATCAATAAATTGGCAAATTGTGTAAACAAAGGCAAAAGATTGGCGGTACTTACCGAGATCGTTTGGTGGTGGGATCTTTCATGACCATAGCTTCCTTAATTTCGCCATATACACCAAAATGCTCCTTTAGTTTCTCTAGAAAGTTGGAAAATAAATGGCATTCAACTATGTAACAAAAGCATATCCTTTATCGATGCCGTAGAAATCCGAACACCACGCGCTATATAATGAATCTATTACTATCCGCAGCGGTAATTGATTGGTTTAAATTTTCGTAAAATCCAACAAACTGCTAAACACTCATGCGAAATGGTTTTTAACTGAAAACTTACCAGCCGTTGTCTGCCAGCTCAAACCTCCTACGAACATTTTCCTGCAAAAAAAGAACAAAAATCACAGATCAGTCGGGCCATCTTGGTTGTCGACACCTCTGACCTAGTTCGAACGAGTCAGTCGGTAACATGAAAGGGATGATCTGCAGAAATCGGAACAAACACCCTGCGACAAAGACATACAATGTAAACTTAATACATACCCTGGGTCATTTGGTATTTCCTCTGTTCCATTTGTGATGGGTTGCTGAGATTGAACATCCATCTTCATTTTCTACTGTTACTACACTAACTAACTACACCGCAACTGAATAGAACTGCACGTGGGACTATCTAGCTCACTTGCTCAACTATTGGGCCTCCGTGGGTGGGAATTTCGCGCGCATCAGTTAGGTGCGAGTCTGAGTGATTGGCAGGTGCCAGCAGAAAAATCCATTGGCTAAGATAGCGTTGCGTGGTAACTTCTATTTAGTCCCTATTGACGTCAATGGCATTTCTGCCTCTACTCCGCCCCTTTTTCATTCGTTTGTGTAGCGAATTCAGAAACGCCCATTCACACAAAAATAACAACCAATAACAATCTGAAACAACGTTCTATTTTTGCATTCAATATTATGGGGGTCATGGAGGATAAAATATTATATCGGAATAATATTCGAATGCAGCATCGAGATAAGGATGTGTATTTGAGATTGCGTGTTATTTGTCCTGTATTTGATATACAAATTGAATTTAAAAGAGTTTAGCAGCATAATATTTATTGCATTTTCCTGCTCATGTCGGGTAAGGATTGGTTCGATAATGCGCATGCACTAACAAAGGAAGATATCTCTGATAGTAAAATACGTAGCCATTAATTTCATTGATTTTTATATTTTGTTCCATCAGCATTACGGTGTAACAGAAATTGGCACATAGAACGATGATGAGGTTAGATTTACTTGTGGGAATTAGGCATCTCTGTGTTATGCATACTTGTTTGGATATTATTAACGTGTCTGCTGAAGCTTGCAAACCCAAATTCATTCACAGCAGATACTGAGGGGCGAGCGAAGGGGAGGTGACGAAAAATAGATTCTGCTTGCTTTTTTTAGATCAACTATGCCAACGATATCAATCTTTGCAAAAACTCGTTCTGAGAAAAAGAAGACGATGATCAAGTAGATGATGATGTTCATAATGTTTTAATTGTTTTTTGTTGTGGTGGTGGTAGTGGTGGTTATGGATGTGATTACGATGGGGACAAGTTTAAATGTGTCATTGGAAGTATTTAAAGTAAGAATATTTATCGCACAATTCTCTAGGGCGAAAATAAACATTGCAAGATTTGCGTAACAGTTGTAACAACGATTAAGACATTCCAGCGAATGGGAAAAAACGACTAGCCAATAATATGACTTGTCTGAGAGGAGAAGAAGAAGAAAAAAGATTAAATAAAAACACAAATTATTTAATTTAACAAAGAACCCAACTTGCACATTACTGAATACCGATATGAGAGAGACCATGAACAGGACATTAGTCCCCACTGAATGGTGTATTTTGAATCGTGAAACTAATCAAGAACAAGTTATTCATCAGTATTTATTTGTTACAGAAAATAATTTTAGAACTGCATATATATATATATATATATATATATATATATATATATATATATATATATATATATATATATATATATATATAAGTAGTAAGGTGGGATACATTAGCGACAATGGGAATTAGCATTACAGAGACCCCTGGGTCAGATTAGCGACAATGGAAATTTAACATGGCGAAAAATCGTGGGTCAGATTAGCGACAAGGGAAATTAACATGGGAATAAATCGTGGGTCACTCTAGCGACAAGGGGAATTTAACATGGAACTATAGTGTGGGTCTGTCTAGCGACAAAGGAAATTAACATGGGGGAATAGAGTTTGGGTCTGTCTAGGGACAAGGGGAATTGATCATGAGGAATAGAGTTTGGGCTTGTCTAGGGACAAGGGGAATGGAACAGGGGACTATAGTGTGGGTCTGTCTAGGGACAATGGGAATTTAACATGGGGAATAGATCGTGGGACTGTCTAGGGACAATGGGAAATTTAACATGGGGAATAGATCGTGGGACTGTCTAGGGACAATGGGAAATTTAACATTACGGAAACCCCTGGGGGATATAGCCTCAAGGGAATTTAACATATTAAAATTGAATATGGTGGATCTGTATAGCGTCAAGGGGAATTGAACATGGTGGGACTATCTAGGGACAATGATGGTAGAGGGTCAAACACAACAGAGACAGAAACATACATACACTAGTACAAGCGTGGGATTTATATATAAAGCATTACCAAGACCTGAAATCTTGCTGGGGTGTTCAAAAATTTGCATAATTGTAATGATGCTATAAGTAGCTATAATCAAGGAAATGCTCAATGACAAAATGGATGTGACTAAAAGTAACGTTAAAATGACGAAATTGTCCCAGAATTTAAAGGAAAATAAACATATCCCCGAAAATAAAGTTACAATGGTTTAGACTAAAATGGATAAAATTAGTAACTACTTACAATATCAACTTCTGTGACGATCGTGGATAAATACCTATGTATCTATAATCAGCTGAAATTCCTATGAAATCCCACTATCTATTTATAGCTCCAACTTGTGGGTTTTACCTTTGGAAAATCCCACTATCTTTTTATAGCCTCAGCTTGAGTGACGTTCCTGTTTATGAATTCTAGTACATATGTATAGCTACAAAATGTGGAAATCCCCAAGTCGATATTTATAGTCTCAAAATTTCCAGCGTCAGTGACGTCACTGTACTGAACACTAGGGGATAAATGGCAACAGTGTTGCAAGTGGCTGACCTGAATACGCGCTACTGTAGGTAGGTAGGTAGAGTGTATCTGATAGGGATAAAGTGAGTTTTATAGGGACAAACAGAGACCAATACACACACACACACACACACACACAACATACGCGCGCAGACATACTCACACACACACACACACACACAACATACGCGCGCAGACACACTCACACACACACACACAGAGGGAAGAGGAAAAAACAAACCCCAAATATACTATCAACACAGAAGGGAGATAATACAAACCCCAAATAAACTATCCACACAAACGTACGCGAACGCATACAAACCCGAAATATACTATCAACACAGAAGGGAGATAAAACAAACCCCAAATAAACTATCCACACAAACGTACGCGAACGCATACAAACCCCAAATATACTATCAACACAGAAGGAGATAATACAAACCCCAAATAAACTATCCACACAAACGTATGCGAACGCATACAAACCCAAAATATACTATCAACACAACGTCGCTAACGCATACAAACTCCAAATATGCTATCCACACTCGGGAGGAAGAAGAAAAAACAACCAAATATACGATCTACACAACGTACGCGAACACACACACACACACACACACACACACAGAGGGAAGAGGAAAAAACAAACCCCAAATATACTATCCACACTCGGGAGGAAGAAAAAAAACAACCAAATATACGATCTACACAACGTACGCGAACACACACACACACACACACACACACACACACACACACACACAGACAGATGGAAGAGGATAAAACAAACCCCAAATATACTATCAACACAGAAGGGAGATAATACAAACCCCAAATAAACTATCCACACAAACGTACGCGAACGCATACAAACCCAAATATACTATCAACACAGAAGGAGATAATACAAACCCCAAATAAACTATCCACACAAACGTACGCGAACGCATACAAACCCAAAATATACTATCCACACAACGTCGCTAACGCATACAAACTCCAAATATGCTATCCACACTCGGGAGGAAGAAGAAAAAACAACCAAAAAAAAGATCTACACAACGTACGTGAACACACACACACACACACACACACACACACACACACAGAGGGAAGAGGAAAAAACAAACCCCAAATATACTATCAACACAGAAGGGAGATAATACAAACCCCAAATAAACTATCCACACAAACGTACGCGAACGCATACAAACCCCAAATACACTATCAACACAGAAGGGAGATAATACAAACCCCAAATAAACTATCCACACAAACGTACGCGAACGCATACAAACCCCAAATATACTATCCACACAACGTCGCTAACGCATACAAACCGCAAATATACTATCCACACTCGGGAGGAAGAAGAAGAAAAACAACCAAATATGCGATCTACACAACGTACGCGAACACACACACACACACGCACACCACAGAGGGAAGAAGAAGAAAACCATTATACACTATCCACACGCAGTGAAGAAATAACCCTTTATATATATACTATCAACAGAGAGTGAAGAAAATAACCCATTATATTCCATCAACACAGAGTGAAGAAGAAAAAGTTTTTTGAAAGCACCTAACCCTCACCTGCAATGACCAACTCTGCCAAACACCTACACCCCACCCACCCCCACTCCCAACACTACAAAACCCATTTAACCCGTTATTTTATGGCATCAGTGTGTGATTTAGGAAACATCAAGACACAAAATGATGGACGAATAGACTGACTATTGTTTACGGACTTGCATGCCTAAAGAGCGTGCGTGAAGGAAAACATCCTTCCATTTCAATTCTAGCTAAAACATGATCCAGAGGGATAGAGAGAGGTGAAAGAGCACAATTTCATAGAGTGTGAGTAAAAACAAAACACGCCATCCTTATTTTACAATGTCAAGACCAAGAGACACTTACGTTTTCTTTCTGGTCTATTCTCTTTTAGAAGGTAGTATGAAATTTCACATCAGGGCCAACGCATCGGCTCACATTGTCAATTTTTCCATTTCCATGTTTTTACTGGCACAAGTTCTTCATCATCTTCAATTTCTTCTTCTTCTGAATCCCTCTTCTCTGTTTCGTCTTGTTTTTGTTTCTTCTCTTTTCTCGTAGGGCACTCTGAATTCCAGTGTCCTTTCTCCTGACAACGATATTAGGTATCTTGACTTTTGTCTCTCTTTCTTAGACGAAGCAGGTATTCTGGAGACAAATACCCATTTACCTTTGCAGATATAGCAAACTTCATTAGCACTTACACACTTTCGTATGACTCTCATCAAATCAACGACCAAAAGAGTAAGTTTTGTTGCCACTTTCGCATGTGAATTATGCTTTCGTATGACTTTTAGCAAATATTTGACCAGCAGGTCGATCTGTGCTGACTCTTCCATCTTCTTGATCGTTTGAGAGCGGAATGAATACTCTGACGCTAAGACACTCTCCTTATATACATGGACCTGCTGCGTACGAAACCTAGTCAAATGTAATTTTGCAATAAGATGAAACGATTTCATTGAGGAAGTAAAAAGCAATGATGTACCGTATCGCCTCACACAAAACCTGAAGTTTTAGTTCAAATCCGTGTCAGCGATTTCGAAGACGACATAACTGAGCTTTCATCAATGCTCTCCAATTATGCCACAAAACCACGAGTCCTGATTCACGCCAAAAGAAATTTCGTTCGGTCCATAAAAAATAGTATCACATCTGAGAAACGCAAAAACGAACTTCCAGAAAACTGAGAACGACGGCTTACACCTACAACGTAAATGTGTGAGTTCAAGTAGTGCGTAAAACTTAGTCAAATTAGATTTTTATAGTCAAGACGAAACGATCTCTTTTCGAACAAGAAAGCAGACACCAAGCGACAATGGCGATCCGTGTCACACAACACTTTTCAAAATGTATATTATCAGAGGTTTGTTCTAGCGATCTGCACGGTTAAATTAAATGTTGATGTATTTTGCAATAAGACGGACACAATTTCCATGGGATCGCCCATGGTACGATTGTTCGTGCATTAGTTTAATTTTTAAAAATATTTTTATATATAATACGCCTATAGGATAGACCCAGTAAAGCATGGCCATTCGCTTCACTGTCTGAATAGTTACTCAATTCAATTCGAAGCGAACGCGGTAAGAAAATAAGTATAGCCAATGAAATGGCTTACAACGGGTGATGCATTGTTTTGTTCTAGGGCTGTGTGGCATAATAATCCCTATGTTCTTGCGTTGTTACCATTACAGTGCAGACAGACTGAAATGTGAACTTACAAGCCCTCTTTGTGTGTGTTGTACCATTTCCTCTTACCACATCAAAATACTGAGCGTCACAGTATTGGTTCGCGTTTTCAAGCTGACCATTTTTTTATATCTCACTTAAACATTTCGACATAAACACTCACATCGGTAGAGTCAGAACAGACATGTTACAGTACTGAGGGGCATGTTATCTTTTCTTTTTCAAACTAATAAATTTGGGGTTTGTATGAAGTAAAGAACCGAAAGTACAGTGAAACTCAAGGATGATGACCCAATCTGTCTGTCTATTGATGCGTGTATTTACTTAAGAAGAAATATGACCTCTAAAACACAAAGAGATACGGCAAGCATGATTAGATTAAACACAACGATGTTTTCCTTCACGCCCGTGTAATTTAGAGTTTCAATCGTCTTTGAAGACAAACTTGGTCTCCTTTTGTAGGGCTTGAAATAATAAAAAAAAAATGAAAAATCTTAAGCACTTTGCTATAGATAATTTCATCAACAGACCAAACAACATAAATACCGTTACAACAATAGAAAGCCTTAAATCTTCTATCAAAAAGAAATGAATGAAAAAAATTAAAGATTAACGATAACTAACCAATGAAACCGAATTTAACAAAGGCAATGACATGTGAAGAAATGCCTCTCACTTTGGAAAGGTAGGCGAATGTACTCTGTCATGCACCGTCAACTTGAAAAAATCATAAACAGAGAGAAACCTGAATTCAAAATTCAGTTGTTTCTTTTTCTTCAAAATTATTTAGTTTCTTTTTTCTTTTTTTTTTTTTTTGGAATAAATCTAAGCACTAATATAGAGTGGAAAAGGGAAAATGCACATACAAGCTTTGATATTTCTGAAAAAAGGAGGGGATACTCCTAACGTTCATAACCACCTATATATGCTTGGACTTGTCTGTGACTTATCCACAAAACAAGATATACATATTTCTGGTCAAGCTGCAAGTGTGTGCGTGTTTTTGAAAATGGTAAAAATTGGATATACAATTTTCTCGTGATACTTATGGAAGTCCGGGTGGTATAAGTATATATATCTATCTATCAGAACCCTGGAAGTCCGGGTGGTATAAGGTACTTTTCTTTATAGATCTCTGACATCTCACCTCTGTCTTCTTGGGTTCGAAGCTTGGGATCGGACAACGTGGGTGCATGAGAAAGATTGCCAATAGCTTCCTTTGGGTCGGTGGTTTTTCCTGGGGTTTCCTGGCTATTTTGTATGACCTTTCGTGTGCTGAAAAAAAATACCGTTAAACTCATACCAACCAACGAACTATCTATCTATCTATCATCATATATGGGGTCGGTATTGAGTTTATGAGAATTTACGGCAAATGTCGGCGGATATGGATCTTGTTGGAATGTATCACTACGCCACGATCTGCATAGGACTGATGATAATTCGACATTACGGTTGGGTCAGCATAATGCTGATGGGTATTAAACATTAAGTTTGGGTTGTTATGGGGGTTATGCGAATTTAATAACAGAGGACGCCTTTTTGGCTTACGGAACCTTTAACATTATGTATAACACTATGTGGTGTATGGACATTTAACATTATGTATAACACTATGTGGTGTATGGACATTTAACATTACGTATAACACTATGTGGTGTAGACATTTAACATGACTGAATACTCTAGGACATTGGATCCCACCATTTTCAAGCAAGGTGAGCTCATCTTAACTATTTAACTTCAAAAAAATTCGCTGACTCCCACATCCTAATAATATTACTTTAGGCTCCGTTATTTGGGAAAATACATAACGACAAAAAAATAGAATAAAATTAGTGACCGTTGTAAACGTTTCACATTTTATTCATCACAACAGAAAATACTGTAAGCACATTTGAAAAATAGTAGTGTAATTGCTAGATACATTATTTAGTCAGTCAGTCGTGGACCCCATGGAATAACCCTGATGCCCCCTAGGGTTCTCGGTCCAAAGTTGCGGAACCACTGTTGTAGGATTTATGAAAATTTAATAGAATGGATAAGGCACACCTAACAGAATACAACAAATGACCCTTACTGAAAACAATTATATCATGTATCTTGACGACAGCAAAGTGTTACGACTCTGCGGTCTTAAAATATGCAACAAAAAGGATCGAAAACCAAAACGTTTTGTACAATATAAAATAAAAAATTTCTTAAATAAGTACAAAGTGAAAAATTAAATATAAATTATAGTGTGGTGAAATGAAATCCTAAATAGACCTAAATGTTCTATCAAGTCCAAAAGTATCGAGTAATCCGAAATAATATGGATTGTAGTCCGAATAATGTTCACCACTGTACTAATGTGCAAATACGTGTGATGAATCACGACGAGATAATCCAAAATTGTCGTAAAACTTATTCACAGTAATTCCAAACAAATATTTTTGAAGTAATCCGAGCACTTTGTAATTCCAATGAAAGATTGAATTAAATAAAATAATCATCTCAGTTATTCACTTTTAAAATATATTCCAATACGGATATTAATACTAGAATACTTACTTCTTAAATAAACATATCTTATATAGATAACTAAGTCGTAATAAAATTGCAAGACACATAATAATTCCAAAATGATTTGAACTGTTACACAAGGTCAGATGGTTTACACCAGCTAATCAGGAGTAAAGCCATCATGGCCTTTCAGGAACTCGTGTCCTGAAATCTGATCACGTGATGTTTACCTGGCTTAATAATATAACTCAACCCTGGAAAGTTATGAATGATTTTACGTACTATTCAAGACTGGTTCCTCTTTAAAGTGCAAGCGATCATTGAGAAAATTAGCGTTTAAAACATTACACTGGTCAACAGTGAAATCATTACTGACTTGAAAAGGCCCTAATCTGTAGTATTTTGGTGTGCCGAACACGAATATAACCGTGAAAAATTTGTATTGGCTCTCGTTTTGAAGATATTCATATACCTCATTTTCTATGTTTCACTGTGTAAATTTCTCCAGTAGGACTGCAGCAACATCCGGAATAATGATGTAACATTGCATAATACCATCATGCTCACATCATCCACAGTTGATTGCATCATTTTCTGATGCAATGCAATACTAATGCCATGCGGCTGCTGAAGTAAGTTGACGTCAGCAGTGTACTATACATGTGTAGGCCTATTATACTAATGCCAGGCGGCTGCTGAAGCTGACGTAAGCAGTGTACTATATAAAGCCCAATCAGATAGGTTCAGCATTTAAAATATTTTAGACGTTGTGCGAGACAGTTCAAGCTACTGTTACATAAAACTTATTATTTTATCCATTTACGTACAATAAAGAACAGTAATGCCTCGAAAGTGTGTTAATACCGCGGACAATTTTTGCTATATTTGTGGGGAAGTGACATTTGCCAACCAGAAGAAAAGTATCAATTCTCAAGTGAAGAAGGCATATCATCTTTACTTCGGATGCAAGGTTGGTGACCAAGACAAGCCTTGGGCTCCGCATATATGCTGTGCTACATGTACAACACAGCTTTCACAGTGGTTGAATTGCAAAAGGTCATCAATGCCGTTTGCAGTCCCAATGGTGTGGAGAGAGCCAAGCAACCACCTAAATGACTGTTACTTCTGCTTGGTTCCTCCTCTTTCCGGCGGAATAACGAAGCGAAAGAAGTCGAGAATAGTCTACCCAAACATTCCGTCTGCATTGAGACCAGTTCCACATGGTGAGGGACTTCCTATTCCAGAACCTCCAGCAGAATATTCTCTTGATTCATCTGACGAAGACAAAGGTGAGTCGACCTGTTCTTCTCCTGGTCCATCAGCATGCAGTGATCCAGATTTTCACTGTGGTGCATCATCAACCCCACACAGAATAACACAGGAAGAACTAAATGACCTGATTCGTGATTTGGACTTATCAAAGAACAAGGCAGAATTGCTAGGATCAAGACTCCAACAATGGAATCTTCTAGAAGAAGATGTCACAATTACTGCATATCGAAAGCGCCACCAGCAATTGGAGCCTTTCTTCAGAAAGGAAAGTAATCTGATATTCTGTTCCGATATTGAGGGCCTCATGAATGCTTTAAAAATCACTCATGACCCACAAGAATGGAGACTATTTGTGGACTCTTCGAAACTGAGTCTCAAGGCTGTGCTTTTGCACAATGGAAACATTCTTCCATCTATTCCAGTAGCGTATGCTGTCCACATGAAAGAGACATACAATAACTTAAGGCAGCTATTGAATTCCATTGAGTATAACAAGTACAGCTGGCACCTCTGTGGTGATTTGAAGGTAGTTGCCCTTTTAATGGGACTGCAGCAAGGATATACAAAATACATGTGTTTCTTATGCGAGTGGGATAGCCGAGCAAGGGAAATGCACTACATGAGGAAGGAATGGACTCACAGGCAGAATGTAGCCATTGGAGAGAAGAATATCCAACACCCAGCTCTGGTTGAGGCTCAGAAAATCTTGCTACCACCCCTTCACATCAAACTAGGTTTGATGAAGAACTTCGTGAAAGCCATTGACCGGACTTTGCCAGCATTCCGATACCTGCATGAAAAATTCCCTCGACTCAGCGAAGCAAAGATTAAAGAGGGAGTTTTTGTGGGTCCTCAGATTCGAGAGCTTTTCAAAGATGACCGGTTCAACAACTTGCTGGAAGGTGACGCGAAACAAGCATGGAATGCTTTTCGCCTAGTTTCTACAAACTTCCTCGGAAATGTTAGGGCAGAAAACTATAAGGAACTAGTAGAAGACATGTTGATGAAGTATAAGAAACTTGGCTGCAATATGTCTCTAAAGATTCACTTCCTTCATTCCCATTTGGATTTCTTTCCTAGCAACTGTGGTATTGTTAGTGATGAACACGGCGAACGTTTTCATCAAGATATCGCAACAATGGAACAAAGATACCAGGGAAAATGGTCCACTACAATGCTGGCTGACTACTGCTGGACACTCCTCAGAGATGCTCCCGAACAGCTGTACAAGAGACAGGCGAAGAAATCTAAGATGTAGTCAATGACTTGATTTTTTATAGGTAGGCTATTACAGTTGACCTTTTACTATTGGAATGCATTTCGTTATGTAAACATTAATTTCTTGCAGATTACAAAAAAACTAGAGCCAATTTTGCAATTTGACTGTCATATTCGTGTTCAGCACATAAAAATTGATAAGAATTGACTAATTTTATTTCAGTAACATGACTTTTGTAAAAATTTGTTGTCCAGTGTTATTAACGAAAAGACCATTAGAAACTCTGACCATAAAATAATACATATAATATAGATATACATAACAGTATAAATGGGCAATGATGCAGCTTATATGTGTTGGTGGATGTAAACGCCCCCTCTCTTTGTAAAGGGTGAGGGTTTATTGGTGGATTGTACCTTCTTTCAAGGTGTCCGCTTTATTCGGTTCTCGTTATCTAGGAGATGATTGCCTAGGTGTCATTGCCCGGAACGAGAAAATAGAAAATCAAAATTTAATCAATTACATAAACAATGGTGATAACACAATACATTAGATTGATACACTTCTTTTTGGAATAAATCTTTCACCGAATTTCAAAACACAGATATATTTATAAAAAAATAGCTGATCTCTTTTACTGATATAATTAGTTCATCATACGATCGAGTGAACAATCGAAGTCGTTGCCTTGTACAATTGCATAACCTGCTTATCTCTGGTTCACTCCAATTTCACTGTAGCTGCTTTCTGACCTTTCGCCTTTTCCTCTCTTGTTCTCTCCCAACCTCCCTACTGTCTCGCCTCCTTTCGGCCCTCAAACTTTGTGCAGATAGGTGGATATGTAAGCAGGTAGATACACAGATACGTGGATACGTCAGTGCATAGGTACGTCTGAGGATACTTATGGGAATACGTCTGAAGAGCTATTTTCCCCTTTGAAAACAAACAGAGAACAACCTAAATTTTCTGTCGATCATTTTACTGCGGATAGATCATTACTCCCCTCTCGTTATCATGTCTTACTATAGGTATTGAAACAGATGCCAAAGGCTATTTAATCGGGCCAAGATTGGCAGACCAAAACAAACATTGTTTCATAAGATTAATGTGCTTCCAAATTGCTAATTCCTAATTTCGCATTAACACACTTAGAAGTTTCGCTCTCATCTCAATTACACAAATGAATGAATGAAATTCACTACATGGCTTTACTTTATGTTCATCGAATACACACATTCAAGTCTTTAACATACATGAAATTGCCTAAGATCGGTGAACTCACACGGCTTCTCGTAACTCATTTTAACTAAAGCAATACATGAAATTCTTAGAACCTAATTCCTATAAGAACAATACGACTAATTCAAACAATTCGACAGCCTTATGTAAAGAAGATTATTGTACGAATTCTTATATACATATATAAACTCATCACAGTTATACTTATATCAAGATAATTGATAATTGATATACGAATTTAAACAACTAAATTCATGCACATGTTATCAAATCTCATGAATTTGAAGCAAATACCTTCTTTTTTTTGTCATTTCAAGCTTGTTCGTTTATTAGGCCAAAACTGTGTCCGTCGACCTTCCAGACACCCGGTCCCTTGGACAAATATTTTACGAGAGAATTTCTTCCAAATAGACTCTCGGAGTCCCCTGTACCTTCACTCTTGCAGAAAAGCTTAGACTAGTAAGATTTTTCGATGGGTGAATATTTACAGCTAGGAAATTTCGTGTGGGAAAACATGCATCTATTTAGCGTAACCAACCAGGATGAAATATATTTACCGCCTTTTACTCTAGGTGCCAAAATTGGGGTCAACTTGACCTAGGTCTTCGAATAACGGTTTCTGGAAATTTTCCAAGTTTGACAATTCCACCATGAAATCGAAGTTAGCCGTGTTCCTAATAGTCCGTCTCGAG
This sequence comes from Sinohyriopsis cumingii, assembly GCA_028554795.2. Lineage (NCBI taxonomy): Eukaryota > Metazoa > Mollusca > Bivalvia > Unionida > Unionidae > Sinohyriopsis > Sinohyriopsis cumingii. Next base: position 52,210,512 of record CM068842.1, on the reverse strand, counting down.
GTTAAGTAAACGAATGCTTAATTTAAAAATCACTACCACTACCGACCAGACATTAGTAATCACTGCACTATAGCGATTTAACAAGCGCCTGTCCCCATACATCTAATTAATTGTTCTCTGGCCCAAACTAGTGTGCTTTTCGTAGATCGACAGAAATTTTCCCTATCACAGTGGATTTGAATAAGCATATAGACATTCACAAACACGTACATGTGTACGACAGCAATAAAATCCACCGATACTTCTTTGAAGTATATCTGGATATCCAGACGAGCGTGGCCACATCAATAAAGGTTATCTAGAAGCGTTGGTGGTGCCTCGCAGCTGGCTGTCCCCGTTTCACTGAAATTGTGGACGAATCCAAACGCAAGTTTACCGAATGCAGCAAATTTGTCCCGAACCTTCTGACTAAAAGTAACTATATAGTCCTCGTACGAAACCTGCTCTAAATGTCTGTATTGCAAGCACTTGGATTTTTTTCAGCGGACAGGAAACTGCACACAAAGCCATGAATGACCAGCGGACAGGAATCTGCACACAAAAGCCATGAATGAGTTGAGATCAACTTCTTCAAACTGATGAACATTGCCGTGTTTGGCAAAACAATGGAGAATCTATGAAAACTATGATCTTGCTCTGGGTAATGAGCAAGACAAACTCAACTGATTAACTGCGAAACCGGCATTTCAGTTACGCAAAATATTTGACGGCGGACTTGTAGTTGTCCACAACAAGAAAGAACGTCGGGCTGAATTTGGCAAAACCAATCTACGTTGGTGCCTCTGTGTTAGATTTTTCAAAGGTGCTATGTCAGAGTTTTGCAAAATCAAATCACGATGCTGCGACAAAATCTTGATATTGTACACTGACACAAATTCACTTGCAATGCACATCACAACTGGTGACATATACGCAGACATGGCTGAACGAAGTTTGGTAAACTAATTTAACATTAGCGAGTGTTCGAAAGATCACTACACTGCAACGGTTTTAATATCCCTATTTAGTGCGTAATTGCTTTTTAATTAGGGTCCTTTTCTGGTAACGGTCAGACAAGTGGACGAGGCAAGGTGAATTTGGTGCCAAGTATCTGAAGAATGACAGACTTGAAATGATGCAAAGACAATTTTTGTACAAGTTGAAATAAGTGTCACAAGATTAGACCTTGAAGAATTTATTAAGAAAGCGCACAAATATGAGGAATTAATCAAACCTGGATAGGAGTGTGTTAATTTTCGGAAGTTAGATAATTGTAATCCTGGATGACTAAGCTAATAAAAGAGATCTGTGTTTCCCAGACGGGATTCAATGTTTGAAGTATTCTCCAACGCAAGGTTAGTCAGCCTTACTTTCTGCGAGAAAGCAAGAAGTTCTTTGCTCCGTTAGCAATTATTCTAGAATGGGACTGGTGTCACGATTCTGCTACAATATAAGCGAGTGAGTCTCGAAAGCACAAGGAATTTGTCTCAGTCTCATTCGATTTGTTCCTTGATACGAGTTGTAATGGTTTGTTGAATTTATTTGTTTTAAAGTCTTACAACAATTTTCCTCTGGTATGAGTTCAGAAGATAAAAGTTGTATTATTTTTCTTGAATGTTATATGACACATTTATTATAAGAATTTTATATCATATTTACTTGTTGAGACCTTCTTGAGATATTTGTGTGAATGTATTTGTTCTAACTGATAAGAATTGTGTATACCGGGGGTGCACAACCCGCGGCGCGCGGGCCGGATCCGAACTGCGAACATGTTCTGTCCGGCCCTCATGGCAAATTAAAACAACACAGAAATCTTGCCCGTGATCAGTATTTATAGTAAAGAAATTAGAAATCCACTGGGCTACTAAAACTAAAATTATATAAAACCTTCATGTCAACCAGTAGTTTATTAAAGCATTTATTAACGTTAATTTCGTTTACCAAGTCGCTGTTATATAGATCATGTAGCGTCGTGTTTGCGGCCCTCGAGTGGTCTTAGAAAATCAATCTGGCCCTTGGCCGAAAAAGGTTATGCACCCATGGTGTATACTAAGACACGAGAAGTCCTATGTCGTAGGATGGACACGCGATGGCTTGTTAGTTAGCATATAAGACAAGTAGCGAATTTCGTTGTTATATATGTATAATCAATGTGTGAATTCTTACAATAAAGAAATCGTGAGCATGACGACCGACAAAGTCAATGATTTATTCGTAGCAGGAGGGAGTTTATTATCTCTCGGTTTTGTTATATTTCAGTTAGGGATGCTAAATAGTCGATAGGAAAATACATTTATATTTTGTACTAAGGTTTGTGTGTCAGCTGTTAGGCTGCGAACCGACCCATATTAGTTTTATTTTCAGTTCAATTTCGATATGACGATATCACACGCAACGAGAAAGGTGATACTATTCGATCTCAAAAGTAAAAACCTGACAATGATTTAGGTTATCTGTTTATTATTTTAAAAGGGAAATAGCACGAAATATGCATTATCCAGAGACTGTAGAGAGGAGACAACCAAAATACGGTTGATGACCCGAAATAGGCTGGAGAGCAAGAGGGCAAGAAAAGGAACACGTCGACTCTGATATTCCACCAACGTTAAATTTTGAGGGACAGTTAAGCAGCCAGGTTATTCAGATATCATATACAACTGAGTTCGATCGTTCACTCATTTCATGATGAAATTTGTCTTTGAGGTATCCACAGAACGGCTAATTGCATTTTTATACACTCGGTAAATTATTTCTAAGAAAAGTGTATCCTTCAAATATCATGTTCAATTTCATTTTGTTTATATCATTGATTGTTGTTCTTTATATATCTCTGCTCAGATATCAGCTTATTACATTTATTAATTTCATATTTAATTTATTATTTTTCAGTCCAGGCAATAACACCATGGTTTATCATCCTCCAGAAAAGGATACATCGCACGGCTATGTATCGATACCCGGATGTGAGTTTTTCACCACTTGACACAGCGATGGATATTCCCCGAAGGAATTACTACATACGGTAATGGTCATCTCGCGATTGTCAATAAGCTTACGACTGATGCGCTATCGCATTAAAATAGACTTTGCTGGTAGTTCTTTATCCGCAGGACTGATTGCAATGCCTGTACCTATGGTGTTGCTCCTCGTTCGCCCGTGAGATCTCAAAGTTTCAGCACAAGATGGTAATGTCTTGGCTGTTCGGAATGTCAGTTCTGTTCGAGATTTTAAATACATGGACGGAAAATATCTGGTCATTAGCACGACATTGCTCGCCTTCTAACTCCCCGGATTTATATATTTATATACCAAAATAAATTGTTTCCGAATGTGTCCAACTGCGGTGGTTGTGAAATCATTTTTTCGATAACGGTGACAGGCTTCAGTCGAATCTCCTCAGCAGTATTTAACGCTATTGCATGTGATTTCATTATTTCATGATTGTATGACTGAAGGAAATTGTGTTACCCACTAGAAGAGGGATCGCTCTAGAGTGCTAACTGTCTCAATTCGGATCCGAGATCTCATTAACAATTCATCTTTGTAAAGTTGTCCGAATAATCTTTCCGCGCGTATCGGGCTAAAATATTCATTGTATCTCCCATCTCCTAGCAACATCTGTATTAAATAACGCGTACTTGTATGTGTGTAAACGACTCTGTTGCTCACAACCTAGTCGTCCACGTACCTGATCACGTGGAAGATCAGAATAATTAACATCGTGTTTTCACATCAAATCATCCACAGGAAATGTACTTTGCTGAGGATGGGTAAATTTTCCACAGTGCTTGTTTTAGCAACCAAGCTTGAGCAATCCCATTAGTGAATTTTTGCAGCGATTACAAACTTTTCAACTGCAACTTCATCTCTCTATAAACCGCGAAGACAGTAGCTTGTTGCGAATAAAACCGCTAGGAAATTATACTTTTCTTAGTCATATTGATCTGATTGATTATTATATCATTATTATGTTTATTATTATTTGTCCGCCTCAAAGTGCAATCCTAGCATTCATGACTCCATTGGTGGTCCATGTGGTGATTCATTATCCGAGTGTATGTGAGCAAGCTAAGCTTCCCGCAATCGGATTCAAATCATGAATGAATCAGTCTGAGCAATGTTGACATTTCCACGCTAAATCTCGGACTTGCCAGACATAGCGACGATTATGTCCGATCTGCTGGCCTGACTATGATGATTCACAAGGATGGATCCGACAGATCTAACATGTTCAAGCATACCAGTGGAAAATGTCAGAAATGCGACAGAATATGCAGAAACGATTACTGTAACTGCCATCAATGATGATTATAACCTAAATTTCGCAGAGCGTTGAAGGGAAACTTCACGGAAAATCGTTATCGTTTTCGTGCGCGATTGAGCTCTGTCAAATTTTGAGGTTTTGCAGAGATGTTGCAGGGCTATTTTCTGAGTTAAACACACAACCACATTATACCAAAATCCCACCGACAACTACAATTTCGTGTCATCGAGGTGTCGATAGTAAGTTATGTTGTTGAAATTTAGCATTGTGTATGCAAGTGATAGTGCCTTCGGTAGCAGCAGAAACAAGTTTGTTGTCGTTTATAAGTTCTGAAGGCACTTCACCGTTATCATTTCACGAACGATTTGTATGAAGGCGACGTTCAGCATTTATCATGGCAAATAACTATCCAAGTCAGCACACTCAGCGCACAAAAACGTTTTCGTGGTGTTTCAAACTGTATATGGGTAACGCAGTGAACATACTGTTAATACAACTTTATTCGACCGATTATGAGTTCCAAAAGCTTCTTTGCATTTTAATGGTTATCAGGAACCCTTGTAAGAAAATTTACTTCATTTTACAAACAATTATGTTGCACGTGCATATCGCAAGATGTTGTCATTCTCGGGTTGAGCCCAAAACGTTGACACAGGTCTGCAGATTTCCCGGCATGACTTTGCTTTGTTACCAAAATCATTGTTTTTGCCACCAAAAATTAAAACGCATCACAAGGTATATTAATGATATTTACTGCGGACTCGTGGTTATTAGGATCTTACCTTTCGGTTAATGGTGAAATGCAAGACTATCCGAATGCAAACGACACTGGTGGACTTGTACTTGTCCAGACGTCATAAATTGGCGAACAATTGTTGTATTTTCTCCAGTATGTTACAAACTGAACGAAGTGTGTCGAGCTGTTTTTTAAATTGAACTATTATTGATTACGACTGGCTTAAGATGAAAATAGCAGACGCAGTTAGGATAAACACGCAGGTTGGAACTATCGAGGGGTGCGGACTCGTGTCTTCTCTTGTGTTACATCCCTTGATTCATGGATGGATACTCCAAATTTTCTTTGTAACGAACCCCTTTAGTTGACCTGTTAATTTATTTGCCCTTATTCTGATGAATGTTTTGAGAGAGAGGTGAATTTTCGTTAGAGTAGAGTAGGGTGACCAGACTATACGTGCCTTCTAAATCTACATTCTAAAGGAAGCATACTGTGTTGAAGTGGAGGCCTGGCGCGCAAAGAGCGGAAATGCGGCAAAAGGCGCAAAGAGCGCGAGGAAGACACCATAGTGATGCCAGAGATTGAGGTGCAGTGCTGGAAGGAGCACTCGACTGTGAGCACCAGAAGTGCAAGGTGAGCAAATTAGTAAGGGTGCCGGAATACCAAAGACGACAGGAGGAGTAACAGATGAGTAACTAGGTCTACCATTGGAAACTCTCTCTCTCTCTCTCTCTCTCTCTCTCTCTCTCTCTCTCTCTCAAGACCGTTAAATTTATGTGATGACATTTGGCAACTTGTAATTAGGTCATCGATTTTAATAGTTTGAAAAAGTTGAATTTGAGTCATTGTCACTGGAATTAGTGAATTCATTTGTTATATTTTGTTAAAATGTTACACTTTCCACCTTGAGTTATTTATATACTTACACCGTTGGCATTGCTGACTGGGGACTCGGAGCTATTTAAATTTTAAGTGTCCATCTTTCTCCGGTATTAGAAATAATACCGTACGAGGCGAGTGACAAAAGGGGTATTGAATTCTTTGAAGTAAGAAAAAATCCAAAAGCTCAGTAATAATAATAATAATAATAATAATTGTTTCTGTATATCTCTCGTTGTGTTAAAAATTTAACCTTTTTTCTACCTTTATCTATTATAAGTTAGTGTTGCTTCGACCCAGTATTGCGCCTATGACGCTTTCTCTGCAAGCTGACCACCTAAAACAGAATTTTCTTTTTTACGAGCGTATGTACTCGTTACTGGTTTATCTATGATACAAATGACTGAATCAATGGAACAACGTACCCCCATTTACATCATTACCAAAGTAGGAATTATCAGGACAAACAAACGAAGACTTATGACCTAATTTGTCCAAAGACTCAGATGGAGGAAATATTCAAGTGCGTACCAAATATTTACGAAGAAACGAAAACGAGGTCAAGCTTTTTGTGGATGAATGAATGATTTACGCTCATAAAGCGTCAGAATATGGGCGATTCAGAATGAATATGATTTACGCTCATAAAGTGTCAGAATATGGGCGATTCAGAATGAATATGATTTACGCTCATAAAGTGTCAGAATATGGGCGATTCAGAATGAATATGATTTACGCTCATAAAGTGTCAAAATATGGGCGATTCAGAATGAATATGATTTACGCTCATAAAGTGTCAGAATATGGGCGATTCAGAATGAGGATGATTTACGCTCATAAAGTGTCAAAATATGGGCGATTCAGAATGAATATGATTTACGCTCATAAAGTGTCAGAATATGGGCGATTCAGAATGAGTATGATTTACGCTCATCAAGTGTCAGAATATGGGTGATTCAGAATGAATATGATTTACGCTCATAAAGTGTCAAAATATGGGTGATTCAGAATGAATATGATTTACGCTCATAAAGTGTCAAAATCAGCTGCGGCGCTAGGGTTGGTGTCACCCAGTGCGGTAAACTCATGGTGTCACCCCTCCAGACTTCCACCATGGATTTCTACTTCTACCTCATTAATTAACGCGTTCGCAAATAACTCCAAATTTTGCTCCGACCAGCTCTGAATCTCATTCAAATAAGCACCAGATGCTCTGCAGACTGAATGGTGGCACCCTGTGCCTGCTAGTCATGTATTTAACAATGATCGGTTATCCGCTTATGAAATCCGACTAGACCGAGCAGTGTGTGCTCTGTAAAATTTGCAATTTTTCATTTTGGTGTCACCCCTCTGACATGGTGTCACCCGGTGCGGTCCGCACCCCCCTAGCAACGCCACTGGTCAAAATATGGGTGATTCAAGACGTCACTCTTCAACTACTGACAAATATGATCATTGTAGAGGACGATTTTGGTATCTAGAGTTGAAAACACGTATTTGTTTATGTGTATGCAAAACGACAGATAGAAGGAAAGATTGGTAGATACACTAGAAGATTACGTAATCATACATACAGGTAGATGACTAAATAATTAGGTGGCTAGATACACGTATTTGAGGATTTGATAGACAATACTTCGAGGGGAGGAAGAGACTTATACAAACAATACGTACATCTCTCTCTCTCTCTATTTCAGAGAAAACTGGATGGTTAAGATAATCCATATCATGGTTCTATACATAAAAATGGTTAATCGAATAAATAAATAAGAAAATAACACGAACGCTTCGTAATCATGCTGCACACCTGTGAATATCGGGAAAATGGACACGAATGGCAAAAGTTATTTTCAATCGACTAAGCTCAGGATTGAGGTGTATATGATTTATTTTCATTGTCAATCTTGCTTCATCGTAAGGTAACATCTTTAAAGGTTCTTGGATGAAAACATTCGTGCAGTATAAAGCAGAGGGATGTCTGTATATTGTGACGTATATACTGCAATATTACGATGTATAAATAAGCCTTTGAAGGATTAAGTCTCATTCTGGACGCAAAATACTTCTCTTGAGATACGTTTGTGTAACATTAGTATTTTATTTTAAGGGCACGTTTAACACATTTTGGCTATATCATGAAAAGGAAATGGGAGATAAGTTCCTTTAACAATAATATACAGAGACAACCCTCCCGAGCTGGCATGGATGGGTATCTAACCTGCCAGTGTTGTATTATGAGTTCAACGCTCTTCCAACTGAGCTACTGCGGATCTCTATATCATGATGAATAGGTATCATGATGAATAGGTATGAATAGGTATCATGATGAATAGGTATCCCGCAATGTTCAAGAATAGGGGTGGAATTAAAATGTGCCGAATAACACAGAAAATTCAAATGAATCAAATTATCACACAGAATGGATAACCATTTCTAGAAATAAACTGATATGGTCAAACAACTGTGCTGAAATAAAAGAAGTCTAATAAAGGCCAAATATCATATTTTAGAAATATGTAGTCCGTGCCATAATATTGGATATTTTGACTTTCTTTACTAAAGAAATGGTTAAAAATGTACATTGTTGAGATACATATCTAGTGTGAAATAATATTGATTTAAATTAATTACTTTTTACAGAATGATAACATTTCCAATAGTTTTTGGAAGCTGCTTTGCATAATTTGATCGTGAACTCGGAAACTGTAGCGTGATTCGCCCACTATTGATGACCTTAAACATGTCGGTAAAATTACAGGAGATCGCGACAACTACAAAGATAAAAAGAATCTGCCTATTTTTCCAACAACAAAAGTTCAGTTGAATTTAGGACGCAAATCCACATGTCCACTCCAAGACATCACTAAAATCGCCATATGAGAATCTTTGTCGTCAGAGAAAAATGTGCACTATTGCGACCTGTTTTAATGACCCTTTTTGAAAACAAGTCTATCTATATACAACAATAAACTAAGAAATCATAAGAATCAGAAAAAATAACTTGATTCATGAAACATATGAAAACAAACATAGTTTCACGACAATGTATGTGTTATGTGGCTTTTACTCTTCCAGATTGCGTGGATATATATAATTGTAATTTCTCCTAACCATCTCCTACTTACAACAGTATATATTAAATGCTGTCAAAATTACATTTTGACCACCGTTGCCACCCCCACTCCCCCTTTTGCAGGCATTTTTCTTCATGCTTCTTTGGTTGACATTACTCGCAAAAACAGTGTTTTCCACCGTCTTCAGTCTAGACCTTCTCTGCAGCATTATTCAATGACACAAGATTGATATATATTGTTAGTGAAAACATATCGGATTTCAGCATCAAAATGTAATTTCTAGTACAAGTCAGTCACTGAATTGAAATGCATGTATCATACAGTTTGTACCGGATAGTCCTGTTATTAGCTAGTCTGTCCTTTGTTCTGTACTGATATGACACCGGGCGTAGTCCGGCATTTTAATTTGGAAATGCCCATCCTTTAAGAACCGCAATTGAAAGGTATATCGTTGGTTTTCATTCGTTAATATGCTTGTCATTTAGTTGAGATCGCAATTATATTTTTCCTGCAAATACCTGGATCATATTGGACATATCCGTGCATGCGTCATGATAACGTCCTTTCAGTTACTGGGTCAGGATAACATGCTTAACGACCTAAATTCTGACTTGCTTTAAGGTATCACTCTTCAGTTTCGTATATCCAATGTTTTCCTCACTGGTTTTCCTGGCCATTTAAAAAAGACAGTACATCTTAGGTATTTTTATATTTAAAAAAAATCATTACTTTGGTGTCTTATTGATGGGTGTACTTTGGATTATAGATGTGGTCTAAGGTGAACATCTTTATAGATCATTGACAATTCACCTGTCATAGTTGGTATGAGAGAAAGCTTACCAGTAGCTTCCCATATGTGGGTGGTTCTTCCCGGGCTTTCCCTGGGTTCTTCCTCCGTCAAATATAATGGCTCATGAATGAAAGACATACTAACTCCCATCCTTTCTTGGTACATTTTCCGTACCAATGCTATTACTGTCAATACTTTCTATAGACGAAGGCAATATCCCAGATTTAATACAGGAAGAATCACATTTTTCACTTTTACATATTGCTTTGTTACTGAATATGATCATCAACCATTCGGAACACTCTGTACTTTTGGACTTATGTTAGAACCTTTAGGATTAATAGGATTATTTGGAATTTTATTCTCAATTTTGTACATTTCACTTTGTAACATAGATAAATGAATTTAATTGTTGATGTTCATAATCTTGTTCCCTCTGCTTCTTTCTTTTACTTACTTTAAGAGCATAGCGTCGTAGCAATATATATGACGCAGGTAAAGGTCAGTGATAACAAACATACGTAATAACAGCTATGATTAGGATAGGTTAATATAATTAGGAGTTGTTGTTGTTGTGTGTGTGTCTGTGTGTGTGTGTGTAATTTGGATTTTTAACGTAGCTTTTTAAAAAAATCAGTCAGATCACTACGATGTATGCATTGTAGCAGTTTATAGTGATGTCTAGCACTGATGCATCATGCCGCAGACATGTAGCATGATGTCCCACCCAGTCACATTATCCTGACACCAGGCCAACCAGTCCTAACACTAACTTCTTAATGCTGAGCGCATTGGAGGACAGCTAGTTAGCACCATTTTTATAAGTCTTTGGCATGACTCTGTCTGGGTTGGAACCCGCGACATCGCGCATCTGAGGCGGATGCTCTAACCACTAGGCCACCGGAGCGGTCCAAATAGGAGTTTTGAATGATGTATATATGAATATAGCATGTATACGTTTGTATGGGAACCATAAGAAAGATTAGCTTTTAACGTTTAATATTTTACCCTATTAAAATACAGGCATTATTATTATTATTATTATTATTATTATTACTATTATTATTATTATTATTATTATTATTATTACTATTATTATTATTATTACTATTATTATTATTATTATTATTACTATTATTATTATTACTATTATTATTATTATTATTACTACTACTATTATTATTATTATTATTATTATTATTATTATTATTAATATTATTATTATTATTATTATTACTATTATTATTATTATTATTATTATTAAGTAACTACTTGCTGGTGTACTCGATAGCTTGACATTTTTCGTTCAGTTACTTTGTCCCAAACAACCTGCGAGAAGATATAATAAACTGTACAGACAGGTAAAAAATAATTATATTTTGATACTTTTATTTCACGATATATCCCTTTCAAACGGAGACATTACCTTTGTATATATGTGCGTAATGTCTTGCGTCAAGTTAAGCAATGATCTAACTATAAATCAAGTGATTGATGCGTAGGTTGGTCCTTATTATTTATTTTCTTCAAGAAGTACATTTCTGCGTTTGTTTACGAGGAAGTCTTGGTGCTGTTTCTAACGGAACAGTTCATTGGCCTTTATCAAGCAATATAGAGTACCTGATAAAATCTCACAGTACTTGGAGTGCAAAACTATAGAATAACTTAAATGAAACGATTTAGTTAAATAAAATGACGAGAATGGTAGAGACGGAAGTAGTTATTCTTACAGTTAACGGATGTAGCTAAGGCTCAGAAAGTAGTTTTTGCGTTTTGTGTATACGAGAACATCTTCAAGCAGTTATGCCAATCCAAAATAGAATATTTTGTCGAAGATCTATTTTTATACGAATGTTGACACTGTCAAAATACGATTTACTGACAGGGGGACAATACGGATGTTCAAAATCAAGGTGAAAGTGATACGTGCTTCCATCTTCCTCGTAAGTATCGATGGCAGAATCCACTTTGAAAGTTATGACTCTGAGTTATGGGGCGGCTTTGTTTCCGCAACTTTGTACTAGACCATGTCGCAGTATACAAACAATAAATTTAACCCTTCGTTCCGTTCGACGTGGTAACGAAATTATGAAAATACTTGTAGAATCGATGTTGTTGTTGTCTATTATATTGTTGCCGTCTATCATGGGAGCCAAAACAGCGTATCTACCCACAACAAAACAAACCGAGACAAGAAGTAATGGACGTCATTCCATCACTCTACCATCCACGCAGTTTTATAATACATGATCGTACACTTTTGCGAGATTCTCCAAACTGATTATTGAACAAGGTGGTAATCATATGGACCAGATCTTAGGCATTAAAATAATACCTAACATTGTATAACTATTCAGCTGAGGACTGGCAGGTCATGGTATAGTTATTCAACTGAGGACTGACAGGTCATGGTATAGTTATTCAAATGAGGACTGACAGGTCATGGTACAGTTATTCAACTGAGGACTGACATGTTATGGTATAGTTATTCAACTGAGGACTGACTGGTCAGGACTGACAGGTCATGGTATAGTTATTCAACTGAGGACTGACAGGTCATGGTATAGTTATTCTACTGAGGACTGACAGGTCATGGTATAGTTATTCAAATGAGGACTGACATGTCATGGTACAGTTATTCAACTGAGCACTGACAGGTCATGGTATAGTTATTCAACTGAGGACTGACATGTTATGGTATAGTTATTCAACTGAGGACTGACTGGTCAGGACTGACAGGTCATGGTATAGTTATTCAGCTGAGGACTGACAGGTCATGGTATAGTTATTCTACTGAGGACTGACAGGTCATGGTATAGTTATTCAAATGAGGACTGACAGGTCATGGTACAGTTATTCAACTGAGCACTGACAGGTCATGGTATAGTTGTTCAACTGAGGACTGACGTGTTATTGTATAGTTATTCAACTGAGGACTGACAGGTCATGGTATAGTTATTCAACTGAGGACTGACAGGTCATGGTATAGTTATTCAACTGAGGACTGACAGGTCATGGTATAGTTATTCAGCTGAGGACTGACATGTTATGGTATAGTTATTCAACTGAGGACTGACAGGTCATGGTATAGTTATTCAACTGAGGACTGACAGGTCATGGTATAGTTATTCAACTGAGGACTGACAGGTCATGGTATAGTTATTCAACTGAGGACTGACAGGTCATGGTATAGTTATTCAACTGAGGACTGACAGGTCATGGTATAGTTGTTCAACTGAGGACTGGCATGTTATTGTATAGTTATTCAACTGAGGACTGACAGGTCATGGTATAGTTATTCAACTGAGGACTGACAGGTCATGTCTTTTATGATTCATAAATGAGAGAACCATTTTTGTCCAACTGATCTTGAACTTATTCTTTCAGAATTTCGACGATGAAAGTATTTTGACCTTCGTTTATATTCCTGGCTTGGTCAAGATGAATTATATCTACAAAAGCAACTTCCTGACGAGTTTCGCAATCCAACTGTATATCTTGCAGTGAGTGAAATAACATAAGGAATTGTCCGGAAACATATCCATAGAGCTGGAACTTTAAGGACAAGCATTTTTTATACAACACATGAAATTATAATTCTGGACATATGACATTAAAAGTACAACATCAAATTTCTGATTGGACCAGCTTTTGTCCGCTACGGCGGCTCATACTTTTTCTTTTTTCCCAAGCTAACCTTGTTTAATGATTGTCAACGTTTCCTTAATTTTTGATTCAGGAATACATTGAGCGAAAGGATTTATGGACTTTTGCTAAACTAAAAATCAATTTAAGATAATGAACAACAGAATCGAATATAAAATTAAATTAGTTCAGGATTGCAATCTTCAAAGAGTTTGATATTATTTAATATCTGCGTTTATCATGGGATAAACTGTCAGCTGCAGAATCACACAGGTTCCCTAGTGCACTTCAGCGTTATTTGCTGTGTTATTCGGCAACTGACATTTTATACTAAGATAAACACAGAAATAAAACAACAGTTAACTCTTAAATATCTTTAATCATGAGAAAAATGGTTCTCACGAAATTGAATAACAATCATATTCATTACAATATGTGATAGAATTATGTATACTTCAGTCTTAACTGGGATATAATATAACACAATTATAATAAATTAGCATGTTTTATCCATGTTTCCAGACACATGGCGCACAAATGGGCTTATTTCATCATGACTTCGCGTTATATAGATTGTACACAAATATCCCCGCACAGACATGCTCTGAGTAGATAAAATGGGAAGTCCAAGTAAGCAAGAGAATGATCTGTCTGAATCTATAACGAGTTTCCCCCTCGCCCCCAACCCCTAAGAAGCAGAGACGGACACTGATAGTTTCTCTCTCTCTCTCTCTCTCTCTCTACTGTATTTAAAGTAATTTGTAGAAAATATATATAAAAACGAGACAAGTAACGAGCATGAGAAAAGTGTACGATTAAGATGTCCTAGTATATACATATAAACGCACTGTGAAGTATTGCGTTTTGTTTCTGCTCATAGCAAGCCTTCTGTTAAAGGACATATATAAATGAAAAGCGCTTTCTAATAGACTGAGAGTAAGTATTTCATTCTGAATAATGCAAAACATAAAATTTGAATCATTGAGGTCAATATTATTTCCAGACGATTTCTTTATGACGTCTGTTAATGCTACACGTATTTACATTCGCTGCTCTTTGTCGACACCTTTTCCAAAGTTTTCTTTGTCTTAATTGGCACAAATCTAGATCAAGGAATTGAAAATGAACACGAAGACCAAAAAAAATATAAATCAGCCAAGGAGACATATATAGGGAAGGAAATGAAGTTAAGTCCGTATTAACGAAGATGATAGAGATATAATGGAGCACGAGGCAAGATTTACCGCCCGGGGATCTAGAAATACAAGAACAATTAGGGGTTTTAATATTAATCCAGAACCATATTATGGAACTTAAGATTAACAGGAATATATTCCCTGCTTTCAAATCTGCTCAGAGCTTTGACGTTTGAGAGAATCAGGCATTCTAGCTTTGGTTTCAATCCTGGGAGGACCAGCAAGAACATTTTAGAACTGGTTATCGACACAAATTATCAGTTCCACAACTGAGATAAAGATTTGTCAGGAAAAGACAGAAAAGCAGATGGTTCTCAGAACCGGTATCCCGTAAGCTCTTGTCATGAGAGCCAATTGAAGCACTGGCAGATGGTTTAAGGCAGATGTCACAGAGGGTGTTAGTCAACCGTGACTTAAGCGCTCATGACGCTTTAGCTCTGATCCGGTTTTATTCGCTTGAAATGTTATACAGATGCAGAGACAGGAAACAGTTGCACAGGCAGTTGAAATAATTAAGAGATATGAGGCCATTATGGGTGGCCAAATTATCAAATTAAATGACAGGGTAGTGTTCAGATAGGATGAGCCTGAAAAGAATTTAAATAATGTATTTACAGAAAGTAACGGCTAACTTCAAGAGGTCAACGTTTAGATTGCTTACCGAACAACTAGAACGGATGGAAAATACCAGACCTGCCAGACTAGGTGAAAATCAATCTTCTAATAAGAATACTGGAAACTGGACATGCTTCATATGCAGCATACCTGACCACATTTTTAGGAATTATCCCATACATATGTATTGTCTAGTCCAGACAAGGATTACCAGTCAAAACCATGGGAAAATGTCAAGCCGTCACCTTTGTAGGCCGGTTGTTGGTATATGAGGAATGAACTGATGAAGAAACAAATGCAAGATACATTTACGAAAACTGCGTAAACAGGGGGCATATTTGGGAATAAAACAGAAAAAGCGACAATGGTCCTTTTAAGGAAGGTGACATCTATGGAGCGCGAGTACATTTCCTAATAGACAGAAGTTCTATTTCTAAAATCCTTCCTTATGATAAATAGTTGATGATAGAGGAAGATAAAAAACAGATAGTGGAGCAAATGTACCTAAACTTACTTGGCATAAATGGTAATTAATTCAGGATGCATGAGTATTCCAATATGCCACTGGCATTTGGTTTATCAGTTTATAAAATTACTGTCCTTGTCTGTAACATATACCCTAGTCCCATTTTAGGACAAGACTGTTTCATTTGTTATGTCAGTAGAATTGATTATAAAGCCTAATATGCATATATTTAGTTGATATTCATTGATACAAAGTGGCACAAGCCAAAATAGTCTGCCGTGTCGAAGTGAAGGAGTCCGTTACACAATAATAGACTTTGAGTCCAATATGGATACCATATTGAGTACTAATGTCAGACGGTGGAATTGTCGAGATCCCTCCAGAACTGTGGCAGGAGAAGGAAATGGTACTCACAAGAGGGATTCTAGATTCAGAGACTGAAAATCAGTTTGTACACGTATTCAAATTTGGCCCAGAACTATTTATATTACATCCAAATACAAAAGCAAGTCCTGTTATCATGCTTCAATCCCATGGGTAATCCGGAGCAATGCAGTATCTATGGAGGAAGGTAATGGGCAATCAATCAACTGCAATAACATCTGATTTATAGGAAAGAAGCTCTCTCCGCCTCAACGATGAAGAAAAGGTGAGAAAGCATCTTTACTGATCAAGCACCAAGATGTATTTTTGAAGTCACCTGATGACCTTGGACGAAACGATCTTGTAAAACATAGCATTAGCACAGTAGAGGCAAATCATATTAGGCAAGTCGCCACGTAGAAAAGCGAAACAGACAATACTGAAATCAAGGTTATGACAAATCGTTGAGTCAATGAACCCGCAAACAGTGCTTGGAGTTTTAACTTAGTTGCTATGAACGTCAACTCTACCCAGATTTGTGTAGGCAATGGAGATTCAATGACGTAAGTATTCAGGATGCTTATTCTTTACAAAATCGATCAGTGTATGGATTCTCTTTTAGGTTCAAGGTGGTTGAGAACATCAACTCCGGGTTGTAACACGGTGACATTATCCCTGAATATAATGCGTTCTCTATTAGTCAAGGTGTTCATCAATTCGGAGTAATGCTACTTGGTTTAGCAAACATTCTATCCTCATTTTAACATCTTATGGAGACTGTCCTGAGAAATTTGCAATGGGAATAATGCTTGATATAAATGGATGAAATCATACTCACAGAGTCGACTTTTGATGAAGATCTCATAAGGGTGAAATGTTCATTTATTCGACTGCGAGAAACAAACCTGAAGCTGAAGCCATCCAAATGTATGTGATTTCAAAATCTTCCTAGGACATGTTGACTCTGAGTTTGAAGCACCGTCACTGCAGTTAACCCAGTTCCCCATTATGCAGCAAAGAAGTACCTTGCACTGCATATTAGTAAAGGAGATTTTTCAAGGGATTACAAAATCATTGCATGAGATATACGAAAGGGAAATAAGTTTAGCTGGTCTGTGGGTTTGATAAAGCATTCAATCGATATAGATATCAGTGGTCTGTCTATGGCTGCATGATCAGGATGGTGTGGCGAAAGTTTTCGCCTACAGGAGTAAGTCCTTCAGCACGCGTAAAATCTTATACTGTATCACTTAGGAGGTTCTATTACCAGCTGTAATAGCCATTAGGAACTTCATTTATTACATGTACAGTCAAAAAGGCATCATTCGCGCCGACGATGTAGAAGTGCACTGGATTCGAATCTTAAAAATCAGATTGAGAAAAATTGCAAAACTGTTGAAAGATCAAGATAGATATGATTTGGAGTTACGCAGGGGACTGGGAACAAAGACAGAAATGCTGACAAATTATCGAGAGACCCAGACAGGAAGAAGGTAATACAACATCTGAAAATAACACTATGTGCCAAACAACTATTAGTCCAATAGAACAGAAGGCAGTAATAGGTGACTGTTATGACTCAAAGCTTAAGCCATCAGAGTCGCTAAATGGGACCAACAAAAGAACAAACTAGAGCATTTAAAGAACAATTCATTATGGCTTTTTGGATGGGTGTCAGATGGAATTAGGCATCAGAAACAGGACCCCGATATCGGGTTGATAATGTCTGCTCTTAAGAAACAGACTACCGATATGAGAATGTATTTCAAGCTGTGCGGATTCCTTAAAACACTCTGGAGCCAGCGGAGCATGCTGTATCGCAAACGCGAGTTGGGCAAATGGAGGTTTATATGATTTTAGCTCATTGTCCTCAACAACAAGATACAAGAGCTCTTTAAGTATTTTCATGGCATAACAACATGCATTCATAATTATCACATGTACCATAACTGTAAGTTAATCAACTAATAGCTGTCTCACATGTAAGTTGGTATAGCCCTTTAACAAAACCTGTAGTTTGAAGGCCTTCTTTTTCGTAAAGTACTTGCTCGATATATCTGGATCTGAATAACTGGAACTTTCAAAATATACCCAACTTTGGCTTAGACATTACATCATGCTAGCAGAACAAAATCGAAGTCCTTGTAGCTGTTTAATTACCATGGAAACGTGGACGCACCGCTTCCATCATCACAGCTGATAATGGTGGCATTTTAATTATTCTGTCCGTCCATATATACCATTACTAGAGAGTCAACTAATTGATCAGATTACCTAACTTCACATAAAACTAGCGTTAGAGCTCCACCTTCCAGCTACCTAACACCCCTGACAAAAATAATATCGCCGACGGAGCTAAATAGCTCATTTCGATAATCTGTACAATCCATCAGAAATAAATTTGATCGACATAACGGTAACACGTGTGCACCTGACGGTTAGTAGAGTTATAAACTATTCTCAGAATCAATCAGATTTAACTGGTTGGTACTGCTTTGCCCATGGCGGTTTGTTTCTTCTATGATAAGGTGCCAAATAGTCAATGTGTCTCACTGATCTCTTCACACAGTAAGTTACAACATCCGTTTAATTAAGAATAAGGAAGAAGAGGCAATTTTTTTTCCGACATCAACTTTCCTGACTGGTTCGTGTACCCACACGGCCTGTCATGACTGCATATATCCCTTTTTGTCTAGCACGAACCAGTTCAAATTTCTTCCTCAGGTTAATAACATACTGGGGGTATTTAAAAATGTTTTTATTATAACTTTTATGTTTCATTGAACCTGTGATTAAATTTAAAGCCGATTGATATTCAAAACAGCTCTCTATAAAATGAGCCGCTGCTGCACGTGCAGCATGCCAGACACCTTCAAATATATGCGTGTGAATCATCATAGGTAAATGATGCTGACGTAAAAATTTAGGAGAAGGATCTCAGTTCGGATACAGTGCATTGAGCATACTGTAAAATATGGGCACTATTTGGGTACTCTCCGACTTATATCAAGGCCAACTTGAATCAGTTTTACGGATGCAATTCTCGGTCATATCCTACAATACTAAGGTGGTTTAATCCATAGAAGATGGCCCACGTTCTGAAGACCGCTGTCTGCGATTGTTGGACGGAGATTGGCTGTTGTTCCCGATACACATTGGAAGATATTTCTGTTATCACGGTCATTTTATTCGTCAACTGGTTTTAATATACTGCAGATTCATTTAGAAGCTCTGAAAGGTCTGTGCAAGATTGGTCCCGCATTTGTTGATGGCTGATCATAAAACAGATTCGAAATGAAATCGCCAAATCTGAAAATAATCGACCTAGGTCATTTGAATAAGATTGGCAGATGTGATGAAACATGGATTTACCATTCGTAAATCAGACTCAAGAGAAAATAATCAAGTGTGTATCGGAGAAAACCAAAAAATCGCTTTACGTAGTCGGTCCGTCAAAAGAGTTTTGTATACGTTATCTTTTATGCAAAAAGCCAGGTCTTCCAGGTACCTGTGCCGGGATCTGATAGCATCGCTGCACATTTGTATGCCTTCAAAGTGCTGTCAAACTTTGTGGAACTCCACTGAACCAACCGTCTGCGCATCAGTACCCATCTGATCCATGACAACGCATAAATCTGACTTTCTAAAGGAGCACATCACCCAAAATTTGCTAGTCTCCACACAGCCCTGATTTAGCTCCATGTGAATTTTGGTCGAATCCTTTATCAAGGATTCGCTGAGGTGCAGACGATTTGAAAACCGCCATGCGGCTGGACGTGCAGTTTTCCAGTGTATAAACATCAACACATGGATATCAAATGGCATTTAATATTTGGATAATCAGATTGAGAAATTGTGTCCAAGTGCACTAATATTCAGAACGTCTTAAATACCCCTCGCACTACTCACATTTACAGGTATCGTTGCGATACTCAATTCCAACTTGGCATGACACCTTCTCATCCTAAAGTCATCATATTTAGGAGGAGCTGTATGCAATCATAACATGTGGTAGTATTTCATCCCAACAGTTCCGTTTTGATTCACAGTACATTGCCATAATAACTTCAAGTGTGCTATTGAATTTCCCCATATTTCCATTGTACGTGGAGCTCATGATTGTCGGTCTTGTTTTGTCATGGCACATCTCTTGAGTTATATCTCGAGTACACTCACACCATACAAGAATTTTTATCTCAAGTACACTCATGTTTCTACAAGAATTATATCATGAGGCTTGTTTTACTTTTCTGTTAAAATTTAAAAAGAGCTTAATTTTCAAATTTAACATACAATCTTTGTTTACTATTTCTTATCGCTATTGTGAAGATAACGCTTTAATAATGTTTGACTGCCATATCCATCTATCGCTTTAATTTATTTTAATTGTAAGACAAGTTAAATGTTGTTTGAAGTTTTTCTCGTATTAAAAGTGATTATACTAGGCATGACTTCATAATGGCAACACCCAGCACTACTCACAGTCGGTTATACGTCTAAGATTATTGATAACAAGGCTATTGATGACCTTAATGAAATATTGTTTCGGTTTAAGAGTATATTGAAGATCATATCAAATCAATCTAATCTGACCCGGTGCATTTAAGGTTTTCTATTAATATAAACTAACACGTACCAACAAAGCTAATAAAGAACTATAAGAAGAATGTATGTCGTTATTGTAGTTTTCGTGCTGAGTAATGTATTATTCGAACATAGCCGACATTTGTAATAAAGCCAAACAAATTCTGTAAATACTTCACAATGATCGTGCGATGTATCGCATGACCGCAAACTTAGGATCAAATTTTAGAAAGATTAATATATATTGAATAAAAGTGTTTACTTTCTCAATACTGCAATTATTTGTTTCCATCTGGTTCTTACTTTCCTCTGTTTCGTATCACTCGTAATAGTAATTAGATAGGAGACACTTCAATATACTGAAGAAGTGTTGGAGTTACTAAATAAGAACAGTAATACAATATCAGTTTATGTGTCTTCTAGGTGCCTAGATTCCTTGATGCATATCATAAACAAAAGCTTGAAGAAAGCAGGAAGCATTAACAAACTCAAACATAAAGCAAACACACAGACGCAAAACTTCGAAACACCTTCATATCACAAACTTATATCAAGCACACGACATCGGACGCAAAACGTCGAAACACCTTTATATCACAAACTTATATCTAGCACACAACTTTTTAGGCAAAACTTCGAAACACCTTTTGATCACAAACTTGTATCAAGCACACGACTTCGGACGCAAAACTTCGAAACACCTTTTGATCACAAACTTATATCAAGCACACGACTTCAGAGGCGAAACACCTTTAGATCGATATACTCTTGCAATTAGCGCTTCAAGCACGCGAGAACGTCGTCCGCTTCTGTTGATGCAAGAAACGTTCGGAGATTAATAAAACAATTTATAAAATAAATAGTTGTATAAACGTTTGATAAATACATATTTGTTGTATAAGCGTTTGATAAATACATATTTGTTGTATAAATGTTTGCTAAATACATATTTGTTGTATAAACGTTTGATAAATACATATTTGTTGTATAAACGTTTGATAAATACATATTTGTTGTATAAGCGTTTGATAAATACATATTTGTTGTATAAACGTTTGATAAATACATATTTGTCGTAAGATAATATGAGCCTTTGTGTTTGACGGAAGAGCTCTTGATAGAACGCGGCACAATTGATAGTTTGAATTTAAAACCACTGTACATCATTCAAATAAGACCTCCTTAGATATGTGAGTCACATTTTGATCAAAACAGCACAAGCGTTTCTATTTCATTGTGTAATACAGAACTTCACTTTCTCCTGGTATACTTATTTCTCAGGAGAGTTTTTCTTTTTTTAAATATAGGCATTATTATGATATAAAACTTTATCAGCAGTAAATTAAGATTTCAAGACACGGTATTTCGTGACGAGAAACTATTGCAAACCTGTCTCGCGCTTTATGATCCGGTATGGACTTGAAATATGACTGAGTTTTAAATACCTCTAGCTATTCAATTACCAGCACATAATCGATGCTTTCATATAGTGTCATCAAGGGCATTTCATTCTCTTCTAATGGAAATATCAGGTAAACACATCTCACCGAAAGATTTTTCATGTGTATTGTATTTGTTTTTCAGTCCTCAGATACATTCATCTTTTGTTGACATTTTAGGGATTCTCAATCATCAGCTCTTTTTTCTTGAATGTCCATTAAGGACTAAAGAAAACGAAGGGCTGCTTATGGATAATTCTAACAAAGAAAAGAAATATAGCAAAATCATTCTACCCTTTAATATGTTCTTGTACTTGGAGCGCAAAATGGAATGTGTGCTTAATTTGTATTTCCCCTTAAATATCGGTATCAGTTGGTTTCGTCTTTGTTTAAGTACATTTATTTTCTCATTAAGATATATCGATGATCTTGCGACGGGATACACTTTCTGGAGGATGAATCTATAGGTGAAAGTTTTGGTCCATGATTTAATGTCTATTATATTTGTATTTTTAAAAAAAAATCCTATTCAGTGCACCCTTATGCATCAAGCAGATGTTTTGTTAGCAAGCTAATAACATGCTGAAATGAACCTGACAGTACCACATTTTTGTCTCGCAATTCTAAGTTTTATGTGTATTTGCAGCAAGAAAAAGGTGACCCAAGTACCAGTTATGCAGTACGTTGGTGGGATATGCTGCCATTGCTAATTAAATCAAAGTAGTTTGTTATCATGTTATCAACTGACATTGTTCGGTCAAAATGAGATTTAACGTTGCCAAGATGAGAACGATCATGGCAAGCTTTATATTTCACTCGGCCCTATTTACATTTGCTAAAATGATGAACATTTGAAAACTGCTACATAGTAATGGTTTATCTGTTGATCGAATTGTCTCTCCATACTAACTGAAAACCTTGCTCACCAGTGTTTGCACTGCATCTACGTTTTTCAACTCCTGAACGTACCACCGTTACTAGAGACTAATTCACAGCAAAGTTGTAGTGCATATTTGCATACAGGTATTACATCTCTTTCCGGTAAGTTTCAGTATTTATGGTTTTTGAATTATTCTATCTCTAAATGACTCTGTTGACTGCTAACTCGCGTTGGAATTATTCTAGCTCTAAATAATTTTGTGGACTACTAAATGGTGTTTTAATTATTATGCCTGTATATGACTATATGGGTTGCTAAATCGTATTTGAATGATTCTGTCTATAAATAACTGTATGGACTACAAAATGGTACTTGAAGTATTCTGTCTATAAATAAATATATGGACTACTAAATGGTATTTGAATTATTCTGCCTATAAATAACTATTTGGAGTACTAAATGGTTTTTAAAGTAGTCTGTCTATTAATAAATATATGGACTTCTAAATGGTATTTGAAGTAATCTGTCTGTAAATAACTATATGGATTACTAAATGGTATTTGAAGTATTCTGTCTATAAATAACTATATGGACTACTAAATGGTATTTAAAGTATTCTGTTTATAAATAACTATATGGACTATTAACTGGTATTTAAAGTATTCTGTCTATAAATAACTATATGGACTACTAAATGGTATTTAAAGTATTCTGTCTATAAATAAATATATGGACTACTAAATGGTATTTAAAGTATTCTGGCTATAAATAACTATATGGACTACTAAATGGTATTTGAATTATTCTGTCTATAAATAACTGTATAGACTACTAAATGGTATTTGAATTATTCTGTCTATAAATAACTATATGGACTACTAAATGGCTTTTGAAGTATTCTGTCTATAAATAACTATATGGACTTCTGAAGGGTATTTGAAGTATTCTGTCTATAAATAACTATATGGATTACTAAATTTTATTTGAAGTATTCTGTCTATAAATAAATATATGGACTACTAAATGGTATTTAAAGTATTCTGTCTATAAATAACTATATGGACTATTAACTGGTATTTAAAGTATTCTGGCTATAAATAACTATATGGACTACTAAATTTTATTTGAAGTATTCTGTCTATAAATAACTATGTGGACTACTAAATGGCTTTTGAAGTATTCTGTCTATAAATAACTATATGGACTACTAAATGGTATTTGAAGTAATCTGTCTGTAAATAACTATATGGATTACTAAATGGTATTTGAAGTATTCTGTCTATAAATAACTATATGGACTACTAAATGGTATTTGAAGTATTCTGTCTATAAATAACAATATGGATTACTACATTTTATTTGAAGTATTCTGTCTATAAATAACAGTATGGACTACTAAATGGCGCTTGAAGTATTCTGTCTATAAATAAATATATGGACTACCAAATGGTATTTGAATTATTCTGTCAATAACAATATGGATTACTATATGATATTTGAAGTATTCTGTCTATAAATAACTATATGGATTACTAAATGGTATTTGAATTATTCTGTCTATAAATAACGTATGGATTACTAAATGGTATTTGAATGATTCTCCCACTAAATGGCTATATGAACTGCGAAATTGTGTTTGTATTATTCTGTCTCTACATGACTGTGGGCTACTAAAAGGTGTTTGAATTATTTTATTTCTAAATGACTCTGTGGGCTACTAAAAGGTGTTTGAATTATTTTATCTCTAAATGACTCTGGGCTACTAAAAGGTATTTGAATTATTTTATCTCTAAATGACTCTGTGGGCTACTAAAAGGTGTTTTAATTATTTTATTTCTAAATGACTGTGGGCTACTAAAAGGTGTTTGAATTATTTTATCTCTAAATGACTCTGTGGGCTACTAAAAGGTGTTTGAATTATTTTATTTCTAAATGACTGTGGGCTACTAAAAGGTGTTTGAATTATTTTATCTCTAAATGACTATGTGGGCTACTAAAAGGTGTTTGAATTATTTTATTTCTAAATGACTCTGTGGGCTACTAAAAGGTGTTTGAATTATTTTATCTCTAAATGACTATGTGGCCTACTAAAAGGTGTTTGAATTATTTTATCTCTAAATGACTCTGTGGGCTACTAAAAGGTGTTTGAATTACTTTATCTCTAAATGACTCTGTGGGCTACTAAAAGGTGTTTGAATTATTTTATTTCTAAATGACTCTGTGGGCTACTAAAATGTGTTTGAATTATTTTATCTCTAAATGACTGTGGGCTACTAAAAGGTGTTTGAATTATTTTATTTCTAAATGACTCTGTGGGCTACTAAAAGGTGTTTGAATTATTTTATTTCTAAATGACTCTGTGGGCTACTAAAAGGTGTTTGAATTATTTTATTTCTAAATGACTATGTGGGCTACTAAAAGGTGTTTGAATTATTTTATTTCTAAATGACTCTGTGGTTAGCTTAGTAATGGTTAAAAAACAAACTGTCAAAAAAGACTACTGTTGTTTCCTTTCTTGCTCACTTTCCAAGCGATTGCTTGGTTCTAACTCAAATGAAATGTATATGTATCCTTGATAAGTCTTATTCTTTGAGTCAGAGCTTTAACAGAAAAACAGCATTCATTTGCGTAAATGATTGTGATTCACGGGTATTTGAGTATTTTAACAAGTTGGTCAACTTTCAGCGCAATAAGCTTCACAAATGCTATATTATACAGTATTTAATGACGTGTGGGTCACTGACCATGATACCCATCCAGGACAATTGTATCTAATCAATGTTTACTTCACACAATATTATTAAAACTATACATTATATAAACATAAGAACACCTGTTTAAAATACAACAAACATTTATCTCGAAATATGCATGCCATTGATAAATAAAAGAACAGGTATCGGACTTTCAACCAAATCATTGACCCCACCCCCTTACTTCGGCTATAAAGAGATACGTGTACCTGCTTTAAATATGGCAGAAAGATAGGGTTGGGGGGAGATGACGGAGGTATTTATTTGCAGGACTGATTTTACTGTCCTTTAAGCAGTGGGAGTCATGCATTCTAAGTCGCTTTAGTTGTGAGCCCGACCCTGGCTCTTACATTTACTATGTTAGTAGTAACTCATATAGCTGATAATGTTGATAAATCTGGCTACTTCATATCATTATAACGAATCACTAAAAAGGGGATCGTACGGCATATAATAATGAAACCACACTTGGTAGGTCGCACATCCACATTTCCTGTTTGTTGAATCTCTCTCTCTCTCTTTCTCTCTCTCTCTCCCATGTCTTCGCAACTGTCATTTTGCGTGCCTGCTTGTCTGTCTGCCTGCCTGCCTGCATGCCTGCATGCATGCATGTGTATGTATGTATGTATGTATGTGTGTGTGTGTGTGCGTGCGTGCGTGCGTGCGTGAGTGAGTGCGTGTGTGTGTATGTATGTATGTATGTATGTATACAAAAAATACACCAAATGACATGTAATATAGCACATTTACTTTATTCCATTTGAAAAAGACAATATATAAAATACATAGAGAAAAATCCATGTACCTAATTCAGTCATGTAACGGGATATCATTTAATTTTTAATTACTAGAATTTAGCTACATGTAATTACTCTGTGATATTTACAAAAAACCTGCTCTATTTCAAAAGATGCAAATGTTACTAACATTATATGTAAATGCCAACAAATGAACAAGTCAACAATTTCAATAGGTATTACCGGAGGATTGTTTTATGTAACATTAAACTTTTTTCAAAAAGACATCTTATACGTCCATTTACGCCATCTGAATTGAGGTGTTTTCTGTTTTTATATAGTTGGCATAGTCAATTATCATACAGTTATACATACATACATACATATATATATATATATATATATATATATATATATATATATATATATATATATATATATATATATATATATATATATATATATATATATATATATATGTGTGTGTGTGTGTGTGTGTGTGTGTGTGTGTGCGTGTGTGTGTGTATATGTATATATATATATATATATATATATATATATATATATATATATATATATATATATATATATTATTTTTTTTCTTCAGTCAAAGTAATAGGTTTGCAACATAAGTTACAACTTTTTTGGTTTTCTCTTTTCTTCTAATTTTCTTATCATATATTAATCAGTGGTAACTTTCATCCTGAAGTGTCAAGTATCTAACGAAGTCTTAACGTTACTGATATTATTTTCTTACCAACAAAAGAACTAACGAGAAACTCGATCACTTATTAAGTACGCATATGTATGTAAACGATCGTTATATGTAACGTTTCTACTAAATGCTCATTAAGATTACTGAGCTTCACTACAGGAAATCTTATACAGACGTGGATGAATTTAATCTTACTGCTTTAGAATACGTGACATTTAAAAATCTCTCGGATGGCCGAAGTTTGAAAAATGACTTTCAAGTCTAAGCTTGGTTCTATTTACTATCGCGTTGAGGGCTATGGCACTTTCGCCGAGAAATGATATCATACTGCGTTGTTTTCCGTGACGAGGCGTTAATGTGATTTATTTGAAAAACCGTTATTCAAAACCGTTAAGTGCAATTTTATTTCAGAATCATTCATATCTCCAGTAAATAATAGACAGGCGATCGAAATACACCTTATTGCTAGGCGAAACGTAAACGCTAATTCCAAACTAATGTAAACCCTGTTGAAAAATATTATTTTTCTCCATTCTGTGATGGCTCTACATCGTATTAGCGCAAGACTCATTGAAAGGAATTTGTAGTGCGAGGAAAGTTTTAAATCCCGTAGAGTGCAATGTTTCACTTATTGAATTGTAAGGTTAAAGAAAGATCCTATGTACTATATTACGATTAAAATTCGTCCAAATGATGACATTTTGCACGTCAACAAATCCTATAAGCGCGCTGCATTATGGGATTAAATTGCGATCGGTAGCGGCATCGTGTGTCACCATGAATGAGTTTTATAGCTAAAGGATAAAATTGCGGAATCGTTTTCAGTCTATATATACGTCTTAACATATTACTTGATTTTCTGTCAATGAAATTTGCTTAAAACTGGATTGCATCTTTGAACGTTCAGCAAAATTTCCTACGTTTGAAATGTCACATCTTTTGAGAACTATTAATTAGAAGTATTTCTAGAAAATTAAGTAACTTTGAAAAAATGTCAACTTAGTGGTAAAAGAAGAAAACTATTGATAACCAGAAAGACCCCGCGAGGAACCACTGACGTACGGGAAACTACTGGCGAGCTTTCTCACACACCCACATTGGCTGGGCAGAGACTCAGACCCACGCGGACAGACTTGAGATACAAGTGATCTGTAAAGACGAGCACGTTAGACCACTCGGCCAACCGGAGCCCCTAATTATGGAAGATTTGTTTTCGAATTATGGGAGATTATGTAACATATTTATCATATTTAATCGAAGTTATTTCAAAAATAAATCGACGTTGTTTTTGGCAAGGCAATAGTACATAACAGCTCATTATTACCAATCAAAACGACAAGAAGCATTTTTGTGAACGGCCATGGCTGTCAGCCGGGAGCCCCGACATTGTTGACATGTCTAACGTAATTTTGCAGTAGTCATATTCCTTGAATATATAAAAAATGTATAGGATGCATAATTTTAATATAATACAGGGTATAAGAGCATGCAACGTATTTATTGCCTTACAGTGGTGTCTGTTTACATATATCTCTGGTACTCAAGTGGCCAATTTTCTCTGTAAGAGATATCCGCCTCTATAAGGTCAACAGTAATACCGAGGCTTCAAAAGGTTATCAATGTGGCAAAGATTGATCGTTTTCAAGTCTTTAATATCAACAACCAATTTTAGATTTCAGATGGTACTATTGGTCGTGGAAGCATCTGTTTAGGTTAGAGATAAAACTAACCAACCATCAACACCAATATAATTAACCCTATCATCCCACAGTCATACTTTTCTTTCCTGTTTGAATCGGTGTACATTGTCTGAACACCGGAGAGTTAACACTAATGTAGAGAACTGTTTTATATTAAAAGGAGACGGAATTGACGAGGAGACGGAATTTAACGCTTAAGAGAAAGATAATCGAGAGAGAGAGAGAGAGAGAGAGAGAGAGAGAGAGATATGCCCAATTCCAGCTATTGAATAGTGTTGGATTTCTTCCCGATGGTCTCTGATTTTTGAGAGAGACTTACAATCTCTTATGGTTGTTCTTGTCGGCCGATCACATGGTTCTTGACTGATCTAAAGTCTGGAATATATTCATTAACAAGCTTTGGGTAGAACATGCCTAGCTAACTTAAACAATTGTTACGAGTGCTTACAACAAGTGACAGAAAAGACAAAAATACAACAAGCTTTGCAAAATTTAACAAATATATTTCTTTCCCTAGAATACAAAGTGCAAATGAAAAAGAAAAAAAAAAGAACTTACTGTATTGTAAATTAAATCCTAAAATATTCCAAGAATTACAGGCACAAGTCCTAACAATTTAAATTCTTGAATAAAACTCAGTTAAAGTCCAGAAAAAATCCCCAAACTGACGTCGATGACGTGTCTGTGGATGCTATTAAAAGGTTGATGTACCAGCAGTCTTTCGTTGAATCACAGTAATATAATTCCAGGTTTGAATTCGGTATAAATTCCAGCGAATGTCTTTATCCAAGAATTTTATCGGGGCACTTTAGCGTTTCCAGAGAAAATAATCACTTAAATTCATTCAACAATTTGATCAAAAAAAAAAAATTCCAGCCCAAAACTACTGGTCAAAACATATACTATACAGCTTGAAAGTGCTGATGTTAAAGCACGAATGACCAGATCCTCACAATCAAAAGGTTATATAGTTCTCTACTTGACCTCAGGTCACAATTAGTAATTTCAAAATAAAAACCCATTACCTGATAGAAAATAACCTTTTATAATGATCCAGATGTGTACAAAATAAAACCATAACCTGTCAAATTCACTAGGATAGTCCAAAACCCTGATCTAAAAAAACATGTTTACTTCTTCTATTAATAAAGATCCTGATATTAAGCTCATACACAAAGAGAATAATTTAGCTATGTGTTAGTTATTTACATAAAATGAAATTTTAAAAAGTCAATCAGGTCAAGCAGAAATGAACTTAATTTTGGACAAGGTCAAGTCCAGCATACAATATTATATCACAATAGCATGTAATGAAATAAAACAAAATGTAAAAACTAACAAACAAACAAATTAAATATACATAACTCAATATTTTTAAGCCAATAAGTCATAGTAAGTAATAACACTAGAACAGATCAAACATTTGTGGAGACAAGGGGATCCGATGGATCTGATAGAGATGAATTCGAAAAGAAATGAAATCATTTGTCTCCGATCATGACTGTAAGTGGTAGTTGTACATAAACTATAATCGATTTTATTAGAACAAGGCAAGACATATTTTATAGTTTAGTGACCGATGAAATCAGCTAAGGTAATGACACAGCCGGCATAATATTTATTTCCACAGAGAGTGATGTGTGCCTTGATTACTAAAGAACGATATGTGAGTCCTAAGGTCTCACTGGATAGTTTCGTATTTTGACACCTCTCTAATGTTTAAGGTAGAAGGTTTGAACCTAATTATCACAAGCCTAGCATTTATAAATTCACACAGAAACTAAATCTGTAATGTGGTTGAGATTTACTTTGAGGCTTGGAAATGGGTTGGCTTGTCAAATGCGTAACTGCAAATGAGCAGCCGACTTGGATTACGTATTTACATGTGTCTGCTACAGAGGTAAATATCTAAAAGTCTAGATTGTTGAGGGGTGATGAAAAGTATGCTAATTTGTTATAGTACTAGTGAACCTGATTCATGTATAAGGCACATACTGATTCTTTTAGCTGCTTTATCACAGGAAATTATTCAAAATAGCTCTTTCCTGTCAAAAATGAATGTAAAAAAGAGGTGCTGGTGGCAGTGTTGGTTCAGTATAAAAACCACCAGTTGCATTAGAAATTAACCTGATTGCCGCAGTCAAAATCTGACGTGTATGCTTTCTACAGAAATCATTAGTTTGTTTTTATTTGTATCTTCAGTGTAAAACTATTCTCATTTTTCGACACCGCTCCGGTGTTCTAGTGGTTAGAGCTTCCGCCTCAGATGCGGGAGGTCGCGGGTTCGAAACCCGGACGAGTCATACCAAAGATTTACAAAATGGTACTAACATCTGCCTAGCCTGGCGTTCAGCATTAAGAGGTTAGTGTTAGGACTGGAAGGCCTGGTGTCAGGATAATGTGACTGGGTGGGACACATGTTACATATCTGCGGCATGATGCCCTAGTGCTAGACATCACTATAAACTGTCACACTGCAGACATCGTAGCGATATGACTGAAAAAATTGTTAAAGCTACGTTAAAAATCTAAATCACTCGCACACACTCATTTTTCTGCAATAGGTCATTGTCGGATGAAATTTCACCAGATAAACTGTCCAGGGAGACGTTACTTCCCAAGAGCTGTTTAAAAAGAGAAGCATTCCAATATTTTTTTAATCTTGAAAGTTCAAGGCACTTTTAGTCAGGTACTAATTGACCTTTTCATCCTCTGTTAAAGTCGAGTTCCGAAGAACAAAGTAGGTACAGAAAAATTGTGAGATTTTCTGTTGAAGAAGAGTCATGACCTTGACCAGCTTAGAGGTTAAATTAATTTTTGAAGAAATGCATGATTGAAACCACACGCGTAGGTTTAAATGTTGGCCAGCAGTGGTTTGTGCAGTCGACCTGTCAGAAATGCACACAAATAAATAAGTAAAAACAAGTAAATAAGTAAAAACAAGTAAATAAATAAATAAAACAAAAACAAAACAACACAGTCACACACGTTTTTGTGTTCGTTTTAGGGGCGATAACTTTTCAAATTGTACTATGAAGGGAAAATGTGCGTGACAAAGTTTGTTCATGACGACTCGTTATTTTATTCTTGTTAATCCAAAAATGAGCAACTAGAACCATTATTTATTGTAGCAAAAAGTTTGTTCCAAAATATATGCTCTCTTATTTTTACAGAAAGGAATTCATATCGAGTGTTACATTCGTTGGTTTGAAAACGTCACATAGGCTAATATCCATAGAACCGCTGGAATTCCGTCAGCTTTTAATGCATTTTAGTGGTTTGCCGGTATCTTTGAAATGATGCGTGGATGAAAAGAAAACGTGCGTAAAAATTGCCATCTAGCTTAATAAAAAAATTATGTTAACTTGGCCAATACATTTTAGCGTTGCAAGTATATATGCTTGTGTTGTTGTTGTCGTAGGGTTTAACGCCATTTTTCAGCACACGATAGGCTATGCATGGCGGCCAGTAATAATGGTGGAGGAAGAACCCGGGAAAACCCCCGGAAAGAACCACCGACCCACGAGAAGCTACTGGCAAGCTTTCTCACATACCCACATTGGCTGAATCCTGGACTCGAACCCACGCAGACAGAGGTGAGATGGCAGTGATCCGTAACGAGAACGCTTTAGACCACTCGGCCACTCGCAAGTATGTATGCATGTATGTATGTATGATGTATGTATGTATGTATGTGTGTGTGTGTGTGTGTGTGTGTGTGTGTGTGTGTACATTCATGTAGGTATGTCCAACGTACGTACATACATGTGTATGTTTCTCTCTTTGTATGTACGCTTCCATGTGTGAGATTTAAACTAAGAGAATTTATTCAATGAACTCCTAACTTCACATGTGTAATCGTTACTCGTGCATCGACAATATATAGCACTTAAGGTTAAGCTTTATTCTGCCAGTGCGAAAAATTCTTCTTGAGTGTGTCAACTTAAACCCAGTGGGGGATTTCTTTGTACGAGAATGCAATTACGGTACTTAAAGAAGAAGTATCATCAGAGAAAATCGGGTAATTTTCGAGAGAATGAGGTTTATACAAAAAATATGCAACTATGCTTTAGGATTTTAAAGTTTTTCATCTTTATCTTTTATTTTATATACCTTTTATAAAATGTTAACATTTTTAAAATATAAAACTGATTTTTAATTCATGTTAACATTTGCCAATGATATTAACAGTTACATTGATAAAATAGAAGTTTCGAAATTTTGCAATAATTGTGGATGGTATACAAATGTAGCTTCTAAATATAAATTTGTGTGATTTGTTAAATTAATTACTGTTTTCATAAAGAATTAACGAATTTGTGTTTTTATTTTCATTTAGCGAGCGGATTGCTAGATTTAACATTGTTGGGATTGTATAGTGTAGAAATATGATAGATCTGGTCGTATCCGATAGATTTCAGAGCGTAACATCTTTAAGCATCACATTTAAATGATCGTGAGTTTATGAAATGCGATTTTGTTTCTTTAGTTATTTTTGGTATTCAAATGTGAATTCTGTGGCCCAGGTGTTATAGCAGTCTTCCTCGCTCACCCAAATTTCGATAGCCACTT
Organism: Sinohyriopsis cumingii; assembly: GCA_028554795.2. Lineage (NCBI taxonomy): Eukaryota > Metazoa > Mollusca > Bivalvia > Unionida > Unionidae > Sinohyriopsis > Sinohyriopsis cumingii. The sequence goes on along the minus strand of CM068842.1, from coordinate 52,177,122 downwards.
CAATAGGGTTTGCAATCGATACCCACCTACCCCGAATATTTCCAAACATTGTTAGAATTGAAAGCGACGTTTTGTTTTCATCAATGTAGAGTCTTTTCATTGTGTGTGTGTGTGTGTGTGTGTGAGAGAGAGAGAGAGAGAGAGAGAGAGAGAGAGAGATGGAAATATATGTTTGAATAACATGCATAAGGACATATGTGTGAAAACAAATTTGTTCCAAAGGTAATATAACCACTGTGTAGATAAAAGTGTTATTGCAGCTGTGGCACTGTCAATTTTCTCCCATTGATTCATTTTAGAATCTCTTGAAACATATACTCAAGCGATTTCGGAAGTGTTCGCACATATCCGACTTTATCTCTTTTTCTAAACGACTGAATTTACCAGCCATAGAACTGAACAAAACCGAATGCGCGAGTTTCATGTTTAAGCTCCAATTTGTTATTTGTAAAATTATTTCACATATTTTGGTGATAATGTTTCTCCCACTCTTATCATGTATGTTTTGTATCATACCCGTGGGTTAATGAAATGAAATTGTAAGGGAGATAACCTCGTCAGGTAAATGTCAGTCATGCAGATAATAGAATCAGGGGTATTCGTGCCACCCGACTACTCAGGGTGTAACGGAAACCACGGGTATTCCCTTGAAAACATTGAAAGAAGCTTTTCTTTTTTATGATAACAAAGGCGAAATATTATAATTAATTTTGTAGGTGAGAAAATTGATGAGCAAGGCCATCTTGATGAGTTTACGTATATATAACGCTGAGAGAGAGAGAGAGAGAGAGAGAGAGAGAGAGAGAGCAAGATTTTGTTTATCTAAAGATTCTACATTCTATGCGAATTCTCCTACTCCTTTTAAATGGCTTGCACTGCACATATTTATAAATTTTTTGAATGAATAATACTTCTAAAAACAAGAAATGTATCTAACATTCTAGCACTGTGATTAAAGTCATATCCCCTAACTCGGCTCTCATGTTATGAATAGCCATTCGTGTACTTGACAGCCTTTTTAGTGCTTAAAAACATGTGTATGTCTGCACTTTTAAGGTGCTAGTTTTTTTAACTAGAGCTCTAAAAGTAGCAAATAGCATGCTGTTTTTTTCATTTACCCGATAAAAATGAAAAGTTACGCGTACGTTTAATATAGTTTGTCAGTTACAATTGTCCAATGAAATGTTTATTCGGAAAGATTACATGGCATGGGGACTGTTTGATTTATAAACATGGCGGAAAAGAATGACAGAGAGGGGTTTTCACAACGAATTCAGAACACAATAAACTATTGTTGCAGAAGTAGCAAATCCGACAGAATTGAGGAAGATCTGATATTGAATACAAATAGGAGGTATTAATTTGAAACCTATTTATAATTTAATATATTTAACCTACTGGTAAATGAATATTTGTCACAATAGCTGCATGTTATTATTGTCAGTTAATATTATGACTTATGGTGTTTATGTTTTAAATCATGAAAAGAATTTCAATTTTAAAATGTAGAAAGAAAAAAGAAACAAGAGCGTTGGAAAATCAAACACACGCGTAAGTTTTAATTTTTAGTGCGCTAAAATGAAGAAAAACTTTTAGAGCTCTAGTTTAAAAAAAATAGCGCGTTACAAGTGCAGACAGACAAGTGTGTTTTTATATGCACTAAATTAGTCTGCTAATGACACGAATGCCATTCATACCATTTTTTTGTCGAGCATCAAGCTAGAGGATGTGTTAGTAATCAGACTGACATTCTAGACGCTTTACCACATATATAACCTGTTGTTACATTTTATGTCGAGTTTGAAGTGGAGTAAAGGTAGAACAAAATCCGATTGGCTCAATTACGGTACTAACGATTTTTTGGTCCATTAATCAGAAAAGTACTGAATATATTTGGTAAATGTAGCATAGAGCAATAAATCAAAAATTAAGTTACAATGGCAGTTACTGTAAATAGTTCTAAGGTAAGTTTGATGTAGCTGTAGGCTGAAAGACACATTATAAACTTCTTTTTAATGTTCTCATAAGTAAACGTACTTTAAGGTAGGGTATATACTATTTATTGCATGTCTGTGTGTACCACAGAATCGCGGAAAGCACCTTTTTTATATAATTCATTGCTTAAAATGTACCCAAATCAATTAAATGTGCACAATATGTTAGAATCTGTATTTCTTCCACAACTTGATCAAATAGAACGATTTTAAGACATTGATCATTGCCATCAGCTATCAATTCGGAACCTGGATTCGAATGCTGTTTACATTGTTCGTGTCAAATAAGAACCCATATATAAATGTTGGAGACAATATTCTGCATAAACTTTATATATATATATATATATATATATATATATATATATATATATATATATATATATATATATATATATACACGTAACATTAGACACATAGTATATTTTTCCCTACCATTACTATTTCGCTTAATTGTAAGTTTGTATAGCACATGAGATACAGGGATCTTACAAACTCTTCTTTTCTTGGGTCAGTTTTAATTATGTCATGTTCAAGTACACGGGCGGATGAACTGAGGTTTATCGTATTTCAGTATGGAAAGATAATTCAAGATATTTTTGTTGTGTTTTTACGTCAGAACCTTACATCATCACAGAAGTTATCTAATGATCGCAACGTAGTAAAGTGATGTTACTGAACCACAATTTCGTTAGAGACGATCCAGATTCTTTGACACAAGCTTGCTGAGAATTAAAGGTGATGACTTTATTCACCCTTTTATGGAAAAGTTTATTTTTTGTTTATTTTAACAACGCTTTTAAAACAATATTGGTTATATCATTATTAGGAAATTAGAGCTAAGTACATTTCCCCAGGACATACACAGGCAGCCGAGCAGGGATGGTTTGCATTACGAGTCTAATGTTCCACCAACTGAGCAAGTTGGGAGTTTTTAAGTTATGCCTTAAAACACGCACGCATTCTAGATATGATACAGTCAAAGAAATCACTGAAAGAATGCGGCTGTCTTTTATCAATAAAATTACTCATGATTTATATACCAGACAGAATCCGAACAGAGATTTACTATTATTTGCCAGGGTAAAATGTAAAAAACCGTGGTTAGCCTTAATAGAAGCAAAGCATCCGTACTACTTGATGTAATAGATGTTCCAACATTCAGAGAATAAATGGATTAAATCTTGTGTCTTTTTCATGAAACAATACCGTTATACATGCCGAATTCCGTTATACAGACCGAATTCCGTTATACAAGCCGAATTACGGTATACAGACCGAATTCAGTTATACATACCGAATTACGTTATACATGCCGAATTACGGTATACATGCCGAATTGCCAAATTCAGTTATATATGCCAAATTCCGTTATACAAGCCGAATTCCGCTATACACGCCGAATTCCGATATACAGGCCGAATTCCGTTATATATGCCGAATTGCCGAATTCCGTTAATAGATGCCGAATTGCCGAATTACGTTATACATGCCGATGCTGAATTCCGTTATACAAGCCGAATTTCGTTGTACATGCCGAATTGCCAATTGAGTTATACATGCCAAATTCCGTTATACAAGCCGAATTCCGTTATACACGCCGAATTCCGATATGTATGCTGAATTCCGTTATACATGCCAAATTCCGTTATACGGCCGATTTCCGTTATACAAGCCGAATTCCGTTATACAGGCCGAATTGCCGAATTCCGTTATACAGGCTGAATTCCGTTATATATCCGATTTGCCGAATTCCGTTATACATGCCGAGTTCCGTTATACGTGCGATATAACTTTTTGTTAGAGACAAAGTAGGATGCATCTTGTAGCGTATGGAATTATGGTCAGTTCTGCCAAGATCCCCTTCTATTGCGACCCAAAAATCAATGAAAAAATAATTTATTTGGAAAGCTTACAACTTCTGCTACAAGTTACTACGGTGATTGACATCGGATTTACAAAAAGATGAACACTAACAGCGAATTCTTTACCGAATGAACAACTGAGTGTCGTTGATACAGACGGGAAAAGGTTCAGTAATTATAGGTTACTGCATTTGTATGGGAAAATACGAAAGAGTCTTTCGAATGGAAATACTGCACGACCTTGTGAGTGCAGTATATCCATCCTATAAAACGAGTTCATATTTTCCCATAAAAATGCAGCAACTTTTTATTATATGCTATTTTTTAAAAAATTCTACCTAATGCTTAATTATATTAACAAAATATACTTCACGAAACAAAGTAACCGAATGTATGCCGCATTCCAAACTAAATACACAAACGCATATTCATCATTACACAACAATAGCATTATTACTGCGCACATAACTCCGCCCAGATAAATTTGAACTTAATCGCGCGCTCGACATAACTTTCGAAAGAAAATGGCGTGTCTAGTGAAAATTGAAATTTTGAGCCATAATGTGAATGAATGTGCATTGCAACAACATTTCCATTTGATCTGGAATGAATAGATTTTTGCATTTGTTTCGATTCTACGAAATTTCGTGATTATGGACTGGATTGTATGTGACAATTCCACATGAAATACATGGGATTGAAGAAGCTAGGGAGAAGCGTGCTGACATCTGCAGATGTGTTTCTGTTTCTGTCATTGAATGTTTGAAATCATAATGTGGGAAAAATATGAAGTCTTTCAATTGCAATAATCAAATAGACGCTATGGAATTAAATGCTTATTTCATTCTGAGCGCAGTAAGGAGGATGCAATTGCACTTATCATCGAAATTACAGTACAATTTCGAAATGTGTAATCAAGATTGAGACCCTATGACATGGCTCATGTTATTCGGATTTGCAGAACAATGAAAGTACATTTTGAGAAAATTCAGGATGTAAAACTGTGAGTATATTTTTTTGCCATTCTTATCACCAGCTAAAGAAGACAGTATATGAGTTGCCACTTGTATGTTATTTGTAATGACCCTTTCTTCCGTCTATTGTATACTGTAGCTAGCCTAAATCCAAAACATTGTATCAACGCGGAATGTACCAAAGCAGCTGGTATGTGGCAGTCCACGAAACATCTGTTTTAGTTTATTTAGAAACAAAATTTAAACAAGAACAATGTAAAGCGCTTCTTACGCGAGTGTACATGATTTGTTTACAAATCAAAAGTGCTGACATCTGCGGCCATTGTTTGTTTACAATAGAAAGTAGTTCCTTTATGCACGTGAATGCTATATGTGTATTGGCGCGCGGGTTCAACATCCTGTAATATTGCACGATTCTGACAATGTAAAGTTAACGGGGAAAAATGAGCATATAATAATACTAGTTGCAGGTATGTGAATGCCACGTGGTATCAAATTGATAGGAGGACTGTGATTGCCATACTATCGATCTGAGAGGAAGACTTAATGCCATACTGTATATCTGAGAGGAGGACTGTAAGTGCCACACTGTATCAATCTGAGAGGAGGACTGTGAGTGCCACACTGTATCAATCTGAGAGGAAGACTGTGAGTGCCACATTGTAACAATCTGAGAGGAGGAATGTGGGTGCCACAATGTATCATTGAGAGGATAACTGTGAGTGCCACATTGTATCAATCTGAGAGGAGTACTGTGAGCACCACACTATCAATCCGAGAGGATTATGCCTGCCATATTTTCTCAGTCTGAGAGGATTATAATTGCCATGTTGAATCAATCTGAGATAAGGAATTATTAAAATCAGACAGGATAAGATCGATTTCTCATCTCGTAACTACGATGTCAATCACATGGATCATAATTAAGATATATTTAATTTCGCACAATTGCTGAGATATTGGTAGAAATGCAGTTTCAGTATGTGGTCTTCAATTATAACTGATGAAGAATTATCTGCCACCTCTCTCTCTCTCTCTCTCTCTCTCTCTCACACACACACACACACACACAGACACCCCCATACGGTTATATATACTGACAAGATGAGGGCCCACCATATGTGCAGATAGCTACGGCTAAATAACGGCGATGCGAGGGACAGTTTGTCTAAAAAAACTGCGAGGTGCACTGAAAAAGGCTGAGAAGAGTGCACGCCTTACCATTCCCGTGCAGGTTTTGCGAAAAGGGGACACAAACAGAAGTGTGGCTTGTCGGGCACGGTAAGGGCCAAACTGCAGAACAAGGAAAAAAGGTCAGGGCGCATTAGACTTTGGTGATGGATGAGTTACTCAAGATGTTTATGTATTAGGGCGCAAAAAGTTATTTCTGTGCAGGGAATATGTGCTGCGTGGTATATATTCAAGTGTTCACTAGAGACATATTGCATAGCACATACGGCAGGGTGGGGTATGCAGCGCGCGATGAGTTTGATACACTGATTCAGACATCCTAATCCAAGCAGCCATGAAGCATGAAACACTGTAGAAGCTCTGGGAACGGCTCGACCGCACAAGCAGCAGAACTGGTAGCGGAGAGAGAGAGAGAGAGGGGGGGGGGGGAATTGTCACAATCACAAGCGAAACAAGGCCAGGGCTTCTCAAATGCATTGCTAAGTCCTACTAGGAAAACGCTTATCCAGTGGACTTGGCTGGTATGCCGCCTATAGAAAACGCAAAAGAACAGTAATTGGGATCCCCTTCAAATGTCGCGGTCATCATTTCCCTCAGTATTTTGAATATGGCACTGCCCAGGTTTTTGAATCCTGTACGAGTGTCGTTAAGTGGCGCCGCAGCGCCGCCACTAAAAGCAATTCTTCATTTGAGAAATTTGACAATAAGCAGTTGGTTTTGGTCTATGGTGCTTGGGTGATATTGGACCCGTTTGTTTCCGGATTGAAACATAATAGCAGTGCTATTGGACTCCACGTGCACTTTGCTTTATAAGCTCGCACGGCTACTTCACCTGCTAATAGCTGAAGAGGCTTTGACATTGAAATGACTGGCCGGGAGGATGCTGATCTACCGATAGCTGACCTAGGTCTTCCTGATGAAATAACATACATTTCATTGACTGACCTTTCCTAATCAGACCCCACTTCTAAAATAAAAACTTAAAACGCAGGATTTGCAAAGATGGTTTCAAAGATGACATCTGCCCTTCCTGAAGGCAAAACATACGGCTTGAATGTAAAAAGGGAGGAATAGTTGTTCCATTTTCCATTTCCTTGCTAAAATGTGCCTATAGCATTTCCACAAATAAATATCTGCGACAGGACGGTCGCTGGCAATTAGAATGGTGAATATAGTTCTTGATGAGCGTGGGAAGGAACAAGGTCATGTGATTGATGGTTCAAGTAATATTAAGGAAACTGACATCTTTTTTGACATCGTCTCTGTCTCGCCAGAAAGAGGTGGTTAGAGGTGCATGTCCGCGTTGTAGCTACTCCGATCCATCCCAAAGTAATCAGTTACATTTCTATATCACACTCCTGGTAGAGGAATAATAATGTCCCTATACACAAAGCGTCAAGGCCCACACTATTTTCGCCTGAAAAATAAATCAACAAGGTTGAAACGTTTCCTGTAGGCAGAGTCGTACAGGAAACATGCATGCTGGTAACGCGATAAATGGTGCTGACATCTGTGTGTATGGGCGCATGACGGAGTTTTCCATATTGTCAACAATGATTGATGCCCCAATCGCTGTGGCTTTTGCGACGATAACTTTGGGCTGTGTGCTGGTTTCTATGGCGGAGAAATGTATTATCCGGTGGCGACGAACCATGAAAGCTCAAGAACACATCAAAATTAGTACCTTTGACAAAATCGGTGTAAATATGAACCACATATTTAAGGCGATAACACCATCGTTGAGGATGAGTTTAAAGCGCACAAACATACACTTCAGCTATAATTGACAAAGAGGCAAAAATGAATTATTAGCTCGTGGAAGAGACGAAGTTTGCAAGATGAGGCAAAAATGCATAATAAGCTGTATTTTGGCCATCGAAGCAACAGAAATAAAGAAAGTATCAAAACTATTGGCATAGCAACAAGATAATAAGTTAAGGGCATTCCCCTCCCTGGAGTACCTTTTGAGTACATTTGACAGAACCTTAGCTACCCAAAGAGCTATTGTCCTTACTCGATTTGGTCTGCATGTTTGCTGTAGAAAGTCGTGAAGAATCAATATTGCTGTTACAATTTCGTTTTGACGATCCAGCTTTAATGCTTATGAATCCAGCTCAACCACATAAAGGCTGCTACACATTTAGCCAATGGGCCTACTATGACACTTCTACGCTGTAAGCCTACAATTATCTAGCGTCTCCAGAGGAGATTGGAACCACCAGCTTACAATTATCTAGCGTCTCTAGAGGGGATTGGAACTCTTTGCATACAACTATTAAGTGTCTCCATAGGAAATTGGTACCCCCCCCTTACAATTATCTAGTGTCTCCAGAGGGGGAGTGGAACCACCAGCCCCCAGCTTACAATATCTAACGTCTTCAGAGGGCATTGGAATCCACAGCTTACAATTTTCTAGCGTCTCCAGAGAGGATTGGAATCCCCGGCTTACAATCATCTAGCGTCTCCAAAGGGGATTTAAACTCTCACCTTACAATTATATAGTGTCTCCAGAGGGGATTGGAACTCTCAGCTTACAATTATCTAGCGTCTCCAGATGGGATTAGAACCCCCAGTCCCACCTTATATTTATCTAGCGTCTCCAATGGGGATTGGAACCCCCAGCTCACAATTATCTACCGTCTTAAGAGGGGATTTAAGCTCTCACCTTACAAGTATATAGTGTCCCCAGAAGGGACTGGAACTCTCAACTTACCTCAACTTTATTTCCTCTGATACATTGTGAGAGAAAACCAAAACATTCTGCAACATATATAGAGTTTATGCTTACCACCAGATGTGAGAGCTTCGTTAGGTTGTAATATGTACTGTGTCATCAAGGATTAAAACAGTCTGCGTTGAATAATATGTATTTTGAGTTTACAGCTCTCTGTAAAAGTTTAATTAGGTGGTACACTTAGTCGTTGTATCACGAGTGACAAGAAAGTAAACGTGTGACACTGATACATGGCACAAGAGGGGAGTTACTACAACGTAAGTCATTTTATAGTGCATGAACCATATAGTAAACCCCCTCCCGGTTTGGGACATTATATTAAACCCCCGGTTTGGGCCAGCTGCAACAAATTAAACAACAAAGGCAAACTAACCCCAAAAGAGCAACACCACCCACCCACCCACCCACCCGAAACGAAACAAAAACATAACAGAGCAAGACACCCACCAACCTTCACACGTCCTATGAAACAAAGCAACATCCAACCAGTCCCTGAAGGCATTTTGATCAAAATGTAGAAGAATTATTAAGAGATACAAGTAATACCCTTGCTAATTAGGATTAGAAGAACATACATGTAGCCGAAAAGCACGTGGCACGCAGCCTTGCACCTAATGTAAGTATCTTTTTCATTGCATAAATATGTGTTTGAAAAACTTTAATCTACCCTGACAGTCTTCAAAATTTTTATCCTTGAAACTTTTAAAATATTTTCATCGCTACAAACTTGTTACTTTGTACAACATGTTGGGAAATTAAAACCTTTGGTCATTACTTATTTATCATACATACATGCATACATACATACATACATACATACATACATACATACATACATACATACAGTTCATCCATCAAGTCGACGAGGACCACTTTAGTCATCCAGTGTTTTAGAGGGAACAAATGGTCTGTGGGTGCGCTGGTGGCCGTTGAGGCCGATGTGCGCCCTGAACGTTCTGTGGCATTGTGGACATGGGATGGTAGCAACGCTGATCGTGGAATCACTGGCTCAGGATTTCCTGACCTGCTTCAGTTGTTCTGCCGTGGCTGTCCTCTTGGTCTCGCAAGCTTAAGCACCTTTTGTGATGGAAGAGCGCCACACGACCCTGTCCTGGGCAGTTTGCTCCCACGTGTCATAGCTAATGCAAAATTCTTCAATGGAGTCTTCAGGGTGTCCTCCTTATATCGTTTTCTCGGGTCTCCTTTGTTGCGTTTATCTTGTTCACGCTCGCCATAAAAGATTTTTGTTTTGTTGAGAAGCCAGTGGTCTGGCATGCGAGCTACATGGCCTGCCCATCGCAACTGTGATTGCATCAAGATGGTGTAGATACTGGGAAGGCTTGCATGGGCAAAGACCTCATTATCCGGGATCCTGCCTTGCCGTTTGATGTTTATGAATCTTCTGAGTCAGGTTGCGTGGAAGTGGTTCAACTTCTCTACATAGCCTTGGTACACTGTCCAGGTTTCGCAGGCGTATAATGACACAGGGATTAATATCGCTCTGTATACCTTCAACTTGCAGACTAATGCGTCTTTTGGTCCAGACCTCGGCGTGTAGTCTGCCGAAGGCTGTGCAGGCCTTTGCAATCCCGGCATTGACTTCGTCACAGATTACGACGTTCTGGGACAGAGTTCTGCCAAGATAGGTGAACCTGTTCACTGCGCTCAGTTTGTAGCCGTTGACTGTGATTTTTGGCTCAGCATATTTTTCCTGGGGATGGTTGATATATTATTCAAGTCTTCTTTGTGTTGATCGTAAGGCCGAAATTTGTACAAGCATCAGAGGACTTGTTGACGCTGCGTTGCATGTCAGCTTCAGAGCCAGCTTTGAGGGCGCAGTCATCAGCAAATGGAAAGTCTCTGATGATGTCTGTTGTGACCTTAGTTTTTGTTAGAGCCTCCTAAGGTTGCCATCAATTCGGTATCTGATGCGGATTCCCACGTCACCATCTCTGAAGGCTCAGTGAACATTGCTGAGAACATGAGACTGAAAAGTGTTGGCGTCAGTACACAGCCCTGCTTCACTCCGTTTGGGACAGGAAAGGGATCTGATCTCATCATTGTTCCGGACTCTAGCTTCCATACCGTCGTGAAAGTGCTGCACCATGGTGATATCTTTCCTTGGGAATCCGTACTTGGCCATGATCCTCCACAGGCCCTCTCTACTAACAGTGTCGAAGGCCTTGGTCAGGTATACATAGGTAGAGAAAAGATCAAACAGCTGATGGAGCTTGTAAGTAAGAGCTATACCGCCTTCGTTGTATATCTCTGCTGTGATTAAGCCTGATCAGGAGTTTTGCCACTAGAGATCAAACGTAATGCTTTCTGGGTCTCTAACATGGTTGGTGGGTCATCCACTGATTCACTGACTGGCACTTGGGGCAGATGGTCAATGGCTTCATCATTGATGGATGTTGGGTGATTCAGGACGCAGCAGAAGTGCTCAGCCCACCTTTTGACGATCTTCTCTTTGTCTGTGATCAGCGTGTTCCCATCCGCTCTGAGGAGAGGGAATGATCCTGACATGCATACATACATACATACATACATACATACATACATACATACATATACATAATGTCAGGAGGTTCTTTTACACCTTTGTAATATCAAGAAAATGTCAGTATGAGATGGACCAATGAATGTTTTTTTCAATAAAGTTGTCATGTAATTCAAAATAAATATCGGCCAGATGTATTATTCTGGTTTGTCAGTTAGATAATCAATATGTCTGGCTTGCATTCACAGGAGATATAATTAAATGACTTAGCAATAGGATGAAATAAATGGCATTTCTCGATTCACCAGTGTTTGATAAACATAACAAATACATATTGATGTACCCCTTTCGTGAGTTTTGATTGAAAACGGATATGAAAAGGTAGTGAAAAATGCAGATTGGATTCAAGATATCGGTGGTAATGCAGCTGCCGGGCCAACCAGCCAATACACTTTGAGACAGTATTCATCAAAATATCGACGTTTAATCACAACACGTCAATAGCTGGATAATAATTCACTCGTATTTGTCAAATTCTTGTGTCTTGTGACACATTTTCCCCATGTATGTTGGATAGCAAATATGGCTGCACAAATGAATTTGAAAATTGATCTGATGTTGTTGATGTGGAACTATGGTCGTTCAATATAACCTCACAGACAGATGTCGTGTTTGAAAAATAGTTTGTTGCGTTCCTCACTTTTAATGCAATTGTGGTGACTTTATCGCTGAAGTGTATTTGCGCAGACAATTTCAGTAGTGTTGCCAGATTCATCTATTTGAACATTTAATGCTGGCCATGCTATAGTTATGCATCGATTTTACAAGCAAAGAAACAAGCAATCAAAGAATCGTCGCTGTCTTGAACAACCATTTTTCAACTGGTTTCAAAGCTTTTTAGATTATTTTGAGAGGATGCTTGAGTGGAATTCACAAAGTTTGAAGTGGTTGTGATCGGTAAACAAATTCACGGCATTTGAAAATTAAAGTCTGGTTTAAAAGCTTTATAAATTATCTTGAGAGGATCCTTCGTTCATACATTTTGTTCGCCTAAATATTTTTTAAGATAAAGGATCCCGATCTATTTGGACCACCTTGGTTAATTCTACGAATGATAAAATTGTTCGATGCATTCGTAAACCTTGTTTCATAAATAGCCGAAGTGGTCCCAAATGGAAGCTAGTGGCACACATTCGATGTATGATCCGTAGGATTGACCTTGAAGCTGAGAATACGATACCTCCGAGCCTCTTTCAGAGTTGACGTTATTCGACTTGTACCTGAAAGAGACAGCTGATGAGTTGGACGGGCTCGGGAAGGAGGATTTAGTCAAACGATTCATTTTGCCAATAAAATATTAAACTTGTAGTGAAAATAGAGCAATTTAGCCAATTAAACTTAAATGTTCTCTTGACTTTGAACCCTCATAAAAAGAACTACAAGTCCATTTGAGAAGAGCTATTTAAGTTGAAAATGGAGTTCTTACGAGTTTGTTTTCTTCTTTTTCACAACTGTAATTACTATGACAAAGTACTTAGGAATGAGAAAGAAAAATAAGTTAAAACAGTTGATTCAGTTGTAGTTCCAAGATATTTGTGTCAATAGAGACAGCGTCAACAGATCCCAAATTAATTTTTGTGTTGATTCGGTATTAGAGCTCAGTATAGTTATATTTAGTTGTTGGTGTTCTGGGGTTTAACGCCATTCCCAAGCACAGGATAGGCTATACATGGCGGCCGGAATAACTGGTGGGTGGAAGAACTTTGGAAAACATGGGAAGAACCTCCGACCCACGGATATTGTCAGGCAAGCCTTGTGAGAGATGGTTTGGAAACTATTTACGATAATAATAATATAATAAGTCACTTTCATCTGGCACTTCATCTCAGTGTCTAGTAGACGGATCATTTTGACATGAAATACATCTAAAAATTGATTCACCGTTGTTGATGAGGAATATTCAATGGATACCACTGTAAGACATTATTTTCGTAATGTCTGATTATTGGTTTTTCGCTGAATAGATTTTAATACTGTGTTTGAATGTGGAAATAATTGTGACTAATTATGATTTTTAAAATTATGTCCTTGACAATTTTAATCAATGACACAGTTTTGTTTTTGTTTGAGATATGCTATCGAAAAATGTTTCACAAATCTAAATCACATACGGTGTGCCTGTCATTTTTTTCGTAGCAACAATTATGTCAAATTCTGGCAGGTTTCTGACTTCTAGGAAACTGGCAAACGATAACATATTTCTTCCTCTCTGTATCGTTAGGTCGCGGAGTCAGAGGAAATTAATATTTGTTGAACAAAAAGTACTTTGAAACATCGAAGAAAACACTTTTTTTCTGACTGGTTTTCATGAAAGAAGACCGATTATTTACAATTGCTCTCTTGGTCGCTTCATATCAAACAAGTATCCATGGCATACTCAGTTTTACAATTTTATTTATATTATTCACAGAAAAGTTATTTAAAGAACATTTTTCTACTTCAATAAAGTAACCCTAGAATACAAATACTGATCATATTTTATGTATATGTTGTATTTTAAAACATTTGTTTTTCTTCAGGACAGCAGTCAACTAACCACTCCTTCCATCCAAAGGAGAGTGAAAGGAAGAAAGAATAAAAAGGACATCAAAGGAACATAATGTAAAGCAAAAGAAAGCAAAACAAATATGGAAGGGCAGTAATGAGTTCCCATCAACCGTATTGCAGAAGAAAGGGACATCTTGGCTATTAGCAGTACCTATTATTAATAATATATCTATAAGTCATCGTAATTTAATAACTGAGAACAAAAATACCTTTCAACGCCATATAAAGTACTTTATCCGACATTATAGTCTCAAGCGTCTCTCACATATTGCGTGCGGATAAGAAATGAATTCAAACACAAATACACTATTGTTGATGTAGAACCATCGTCGTTTGATCCCGCCCAAGATATTCCGCGGTTTATTCATGTTTTTAGTGAGCGATCATTTGGCTAAATTCATGAAATTATTTTTTTTACTGATGTATACATTATTTTGGAATCCTACCTGGTGGAATGATTCTTTTAGGTGACAGCTCATTAATTAGATAACTCTTCAGTGTCTATTCGACATCATTTAAAGACTAGAGTTGATCAACAGAGATGTCATACTTAAGGACCTTCATACATATAAATTAAAACATGCTATTGGCTGCTGTTAAATTATCAGCATACTCGATAAACTTATATCACCATAAATTAATATATAAATTGTCCAAGGGGAATATTATGCTGAAGTATCCTTTTAGGGTCGGTTCGATATTAGACTGTGATATTCGTCGAATCCCTTTGACTTCTGACATGGAAATTCTTATACCTTTAAGAAGAACGTGTGGCTTGCACAACTTAGGGCCAATTTAATAATTCAAGAGAAAGAGACTTGAGGCTTTCAGCTATATAACTGGAGTACTTCACATGAAACGTGTACAATTAAAACGTCGTGGATATAAATACCCATTTCAACAATCACCTAAACTAAATAATAAATATTGCTTGCAACTTCTTCATCGTTTATAATTTAACATTCGAATGCACTGAAGTAAATTTGTGATATATAATGGTATCGAATTAATCAATCTTAAAATTTTTTAAAATTCATTTGTATTTGTCTGATGGATGATATGACTTGTGTTTAATATAATGCTGCTGGCCACAAGGACAATATAAAATCCAATAAACTGTCACTTATGTTTCTTTATTGAAAACTTCATTTTTGTACAGAATTTCTTTTGTTTACTTTCTGCCATTCAATCAAATATGAGACGTTCTGAAAAACATAGCATTCATGTAATGGAAATTAATTACAATAGAAATGCATCAACCATTTGATGTAATTGAACGCCGATATTTACTTTATTTCCTTTACAATGAACGGATGCACTTGCATTTTTTTTCCGAACAAATAGTGTCAAGCAAGTCAGAAATAGTTGCGTTCTCGTTTACTTTTAATTTATTACATACGATCCTTTTCATCTATGTCCATATTCGGTCTTCTATCACTGTAAAACGATTACAAAGTAAAACAATGCTTCATTTGGTGAAGCCTTTATATAAACATTATTTAGGTTGTTCTTTTTCAATTTCTAACAAATATATTTGTCGAGAATAAAATTAGTACTTTTTTCATTGACTTTCGAAGGATTCCTGTGATTTGCAGTCTATGCGTGGTATCCTTTTATCTCATTGACGGCTTTTCCCCCAAACAAAAAATAAACTAAAAATATTTATTAGGAAAATTATTGAACACAGTTCATAAAGGTCCACAAATGTTATAAATTTAAATCGAGTTAAAAACTGACTTATCCAACATAAAAATTCAAAACAGCTATTATATATTTGATTTGCATTGCTTGTTTGTTATTTTGTTTTAATTATTTCATTACATGAATTTGTAATGTAATATTATATGATGGACTTGGCTTTGTCCAAAACTGAGTTCATTTCTACTTGAACTGAGATGACTTTATTCTGTAAACAACCAATACATAGCTAAATTATTCTCTATGTGTACGGGTTTAAAATTAGTATTAGTATTAATCGAAGTAAATATGTTTATCTGGGTCTAGGCCTAGGTTTTTGAATTTCCTTCGTTTCATTTTTTACATAGTCCAGATTAAGGTTTTTATTTTGTAAACATCAGTATCGTTCTAGAAGGGTCTTTTCCATTAGGTAATAGTTTGTTTTTAGAAAATTATATTTATGACATGAGGTGAAGTGGAGATCTTGTAACTGAGATGGTTTTTCATTCGTGCTTTAAGATCTATCACTTTCAGGCTGTATTATATGTTTTGACCAGTATTTCATGTTTTGGCTAGACATTTTATTTCTTCAAATTGTTGAATTCGAGTGATTATTTTTTTCTGGATATATAAAAGTGCTCTGATAAAATTATTGGACAGCGACATTCATTGGAATTCATAGTTAATTCAACCTGGAATTATATTACTGTGATTCAACAAATGACTGTAGACATATCACTAGTCTACGAGCTATGAAAGGCAGATCAACACCTTCGTCTTTGGAGTTGATTTGGACTTGTACTAAATTTTATTCCGGATTTAAAATTATTAGGACTTGTGTCTGTCATTTTATGATTTTTTTTGTGATTTAATTAGCTATACCGTAAGTTCGTTTCTATCATTTTCACTTTGTATTCATGGGAACTTAATTAACACTGGTCAACAGTGAAATCATTACTGACTTGAAAAGGCCCTAATCTGTAGTATTTTGGTGTGCCGAACACGAATATAACCGTGAAAAATTTGTATTGGCTCTCGTTTTGAAGATATTCATATACCTCATTTTCTATGTTTCACTGTGTAAATTTCTCCAGTAGGACTGCAGCAACATCCGGAATAATGATGTAACATTGCATAATACCATCATGCTCACATCATCCACAGTTGATTGCATCATTTTCTGATGCAATGCAATACTAATGCCATGCGGCTGCTGAAGTAAGTTGACGTCAGCAGTGTACTATACATGTGTAGGCCTATTATACTAATGCCAGGCGGCTGCTGAAGCTGACGTAAGCAGTGTACTATATAAAGCCCAATCAGATAGGTTCAGCATTTAAAATATTTCAGACGTTGTGCGAGACAGTTCAAGCTACTGTTACATAAAACTTATTATTTTATCCATTTACGTACAATAAAGAACAGTAATGCCTCGAAAGTGTGTTAATACCGCGGACAATTTTTGCTATATTTGTGGGGAAGTGACATTTGCCAACCAGAAGAAAAGTATCAATTCTCAAGTGAAGAAGGCATATCATCTTTACTTCGGATGCAAGGTTGGTGACCAAGACAAGCCTTGGGCTCCGCATATATGCTGTGCTACATGTACAACACAGCTTTCACAGTGGTTGAATTGCAAAAGGTCATCAATGCCGTTTGCAGTCCCAATGGTGTGGAGAGAGCCAAGCAACCACCTAAATGACTGTTACTTCTGCTTGGTTCCTCCTCTTTCCGGCGGAATAACGAAGCGAAAGAAGTCGAGAATAGTCTACCCAAACATTCCGTCTGCATTGAGACCAGTTCCACATGGTGAGGGACTTCCTATTCCAGAACCTCCAGCAGAATATTCTCTTGATTCATCTGACGAAGACAAAGGTGAGTCGACCTGTTCTTCTCCTGGTCCATCAGCATGCAGTGATCCAGATTTTCACCGTGGTGCATCATCAACCCCACACAGAATAACACAGGAAGAACTAAATGACCTGATTCGTGATTTGGACTTATCAAAGAACAAGGCAGAATTGCTAGGATCAAGACTCCAACAATGGAATCTTCTAGAAGAAGATGTCACAATTACTGCATATCGAAAGCGCCACCAGCAATTGGAGCCTTTCTTCAGAAAGGAAAGTAATCTGATATTCTGTTCCGATATTGAGGGCCTCATGAATGCTTTAAAAATCACTCATGACCCACAAGAATGGAGACTATTTGTGGACTCTTCGAAACTGAGTCTCAAGGCTGTGCTTTTGCACAATGGAAACATTCTTCCATCTATTCCAGTAGCGTATGCTGTCCACATGAAAGAGACATACGATAACTTAAGGCAGCTACTGAATTCCATTGAGTATAACAAGTACAGCTGGCACCTCTGTGGTGATTTGAAGGTAGTTGCCCTTTTAATGGGACTGCAGCAAGGATATACAAAATACATGTGTTTCTTATGCGAGTGGGATAGCCGAGCAAGGGAAATGCACTACATGAGGAAGGAATGGACTCACAGGCAGAATGTAGCCATTGGAGAGAAGAATATCCAACACCCAGCTCTGGTTGAGGCTCAGAAAATCTTGCTACCACCCCTTCACATCAAACTAGGTTTGATGAAGAACTTCGTGAAAGCCATTGACCGGACTTTGCCAGCATTCCGATACCTGCATGAAAAATTCCCTCGACTCAGCGAAGCAAAGATTAAAGAGGGAGTTTTTGTGGGTCCTCAGATTCGAGAGCTTTTCAAAGATGACCGGTTCAACAACTTGCTGGAAGGTGACGCGAAACAAGCATGGAATGCTTTTCGCCTAGTTTCTACAAACTTCCTCGGAAATGTTAGGGCAGAAAACTATAAGGAACTAGTAGAAGACATGTTGATGAAGTATAAGAAACTTGGCTGCAATATGTCTCTAAAGATTCACTTCCTTCATTCCCATTTGGATTTCTTTCCTAGCAACTGTGGTATTGTTAGTGATGAACACGGCGAACGTTTTCATCAAGATATCGCAACAATGGAACAAAGATACCAGGGAAAATGGTCCACTACAATGCTGGCTGACTACTGCTGGACACTCCTCAGAGATGCTCCCGAACAGCTGTACAAGAGACAGGCGAAGAAATCTAAGATGTAGTCAATGACTTGATTTTTTATAGGTAGGCTATTACAGTTGACCTTTTACTATTGGAATGCATTTCGTTATGTAAACATTAATTTCTTGCAGATTACAAAAAAACTAGAGCCAATTTTGCAATTTGACTGTCATATTCGTGTTCAGCACATAAAAATTGATAAGAATTGACTAATTTTATTTCAGTAACATGACTTTTGTAAAAATTTGTTGTCCAGTGTTATTTGTTGAAATTTGCAAAGCTTGTCGCCTTTAACTCTTTTATGTTACTTATTTTAAGAGCATATACTCATAACACATCTCATTTAAGGTTTTAAATAAAACATGATAATATTTCATTATTAATTCGATTTTCCGTACCATGTCACAGAAGCAACGATGTAATGTACAACTTGAAATCATGAATTTTATTTGCATGCTACGTCAAAGTACACGGACACAGTGTTATAAGTAAATAACGGATAGTGAAATATATACTGAAAATATTGCTATTTAAATATTTCAGCGATGAAGACTTGATGGTATATATACCAGTTCTAAGAAAGTCAGACAACAGTTACAGGTTCCATTGACACACATACATACATACAAACACACGCACGCGCGCGCACACACATATACAAAAATAAAAGTTTAACGAATAAGCAATCTTTTAACAGAATTATCATTTAAAGACGAAGAGATTCATTCATGACAATGTTGGCAACAATCAAGACTTGTACGAATGTTCATCTACACTGAACTATACTTAAAAAATGATTATCTATTCGCAAAATTAAAACATTGATTCTGTCTTGATCCTGCTAGACTTAACGACCAGTCTTATAAATAAATAGACCCACCAAGGATGGAAAGAAGAATGACTGCAGTTAATTTTAGAACCAGACTGATTAACATAATGAACTGAGGTGAAATGGATAATGCCTTCCAACATTTATTTTACATACCATATTTAGACAGAAAAGGAACTAAAGTACAAAATGGATGCTTTGTGTGACTGTATAGTTAATGCTGCACATATATAAATAGTAAGCACTCAAAGAAATCACGTCAGTAGATTTGCATGGAATAAAAATAAAAAGTTTGTGTCAACGTATAAAATAAATATGACACATCTTTCATTTACGCTATCAAGTCCGATACTGCCACGCACACACCTCATAGATACAGTGCCGGATTAAACCCTGTGGAGGCCCTTGGGCAATTAGGTATTCGAAATCTTGAGCCCCCCACCCCGCAAATTATTTCGTAATACGTTTTATCAATATTATTTTGATCCACTGTCGTCGGGCCCCTAGGCCGATGCCTACTCTGCCTATTTGGTAACCCGGTACTTCATAGATACAGTTATTTGTTTGACAAACGTCCTGTGAAAATAGAGACAACTGGGAATATTTGAGAATGAAGTTGATAAAGAATGACGATAACACAGCTGCTAGAAAATGTGTTAAATCTGTCAGAGTAAATGAGATTGAATAAGTTAGACACGTCAACATGTTGATCATATTCACTTCAATCAATCCAAATAACTACAAAGGCATTGCTCATAAGGACTAAATTTAATATACAAATATTGACGATTCATTCCGCTCTTCATTCATTTTCTAGTCATGATAGCCGTCTATTTATAAAGATGCCTGTTTAAGGAAAGTCTTGATGAAAGATGTTAAGATAATACCAAATAACGACAAAAGGTTTTCGTAGCTTACAGGTTAAATTAGGATGGTAAGGAAATAATTGTGAAAAGAACTATTATATTTTTAGACAGCTGTAGCTCATGATTCATGGGGGCAACCTGAAGCAATATAGCATGTTGGTGCAATAAAACCTAATTTTCTGAGAAAGTACACGAGTACTTTGCAAGGTGCAATAGATTCGATGAAACATCTATATCATCAAAAGAAAAGGTCCAATCATCACTTAAGAATAAAATATATCCAAGACAAGTACATGTATGATGTGATGACACACTTAAACCTTCCAATATTTTCCGATCTCATTACTGTTAATCGACAAAGGATACTTTAATGTTGTGTGATATCTTCGAAGAATTTAAGAACGTTTGTACGAAACCTCAAGCTTTGCCAATCACAAGTTATAGTTCACCCTCTTTTGGCCATGATGCGAGTTTAATGATATCCTTACTCAGTTAAAAAAATTTGATACGTTATGATTCTTATGATTCATAATGGAATTCCTTGTGCAATTAGTATAATACCATATTGACACGCAAAAGCAAACAACAATCTATATTTAGGAATATTTCTTCGACAAAATAATATATCACGGTAAATGTTGTTAATTATGTACCAATTAGCCTATAATTTATATGGATGGTTCGTTAACATGCTTGTAAATACCTTTAGATGGGTAAATAATGAAAATAATAAAATTGATAGAAGAAAATCTGCTCGAAATATCTTATGATGGAGATGCTTATTATTTATTAGAATTAGACCTGGAAACTCCAAAGCATATCCTAGTGGTTAGAGAGTCCGCCTCGGATGCGGGAGGTCGCGGGTTCGAACCCCGGCCGAATCATACCAAAGACAAAAAAAATGAATGGTACTAAGAGCTGCCTCGCTAGGCGCTCAGCATTAAGAGGTTAGTGTTAGGAATGGTCTGCCTGGTTCAGGATAATGTGACTGGGTGGGACATCATGCTACATGTCTGCGGCATGATGCCCCAGTGCAACACATCACTATAAACTGTCACACTTTAGACATCGTAGCGATATGCCTGAAAAACTGTAAAAGCTACGTTAAAAATTTAAATCACGCACACAGGTCTCGATACAAGTTTTGGATGAAATACAGCAGCAGGAAGGGTGATGACAAAATCTGAGGGTCCGACGGGTAAACGAACACGAAAACAAAAACGTCAAAGATACTCCAGTTAGAGAAGTCTCGGTTTGTTAGAAGCTTCGGTTTGACGTTATTGACCTTGCATTTTCATTTTTCGTGGGAAGTTTTACTTCGGCCTGATAACTTGGTATGTTCACCCTCTCTGATACATACATACATACGAAAAAAATAGCTTGAAAGGCTTGTGGGATAATTATAATATCATTAAATATGTGTGCTTTTTCTCACCACACTGGACAGCAGGCACGTCATTAATAGGAAAACTTGTGGGGAGGGTGCTATTAGTCGTCCCTGAATTAAGTGCCTGTGCATATAACTGTTGGGCAATGGCAGATGCTTTATCTGCTCGGGAAATGGACGCACCCGCACATCCACGAGTCTCCTTCTGCCTTGCAGGTCGGCTTTGGTTAGCCAAAGGCTAAGGGAGTAAACCCTAAAAGAAAATCCGGAGTGGAGACCCTAAGGCAGCTGGACGATGTATTACATCCCCTTCTGGCAACTCCTTGGTCTGGAGAGGGATGGGCTCCGCCAGACGACGTTTGCCCAAGACACACTGATAATGCTGGACAAATCTGAGCTTACAATACCGGATCGGTCGTCGCCCGGGTCAAAAAGGACTGCGCCTGCCGTTGTCCACCAGGACGGAAGTGACAAGTGTGCTACTGGTACTATGCATACAATCAGAGCGAGAGACAACATTGCCATCGCCACCTGGAACATTAGAACTCTGGCGCAAAATGGAAGATTCCAAGAGTTGACACATGAGCTGGAACACTACACATGGCACATTATTGGACTCTGTGAAGTTAGATGGAAATCCCTAGGAGAACACCGAACCGAAGACGGGCATATATTATACTATAGTGGAGAGTGTGACAAGTCCATAAATGGAGTAGGCTTCCTTGTAAACAAAGCCATCAAGGGATCTGTGCTTGAATGCTGCCCCATATCTAGCAGAATCATTTCCATTCGTCTGAAAGCATCTCCCTTTCACATCACAATTATCCAAGTCTATGCTCCAACTACCGATCATGATGATAAAGAAATAGAGGAGTTTTACAACAAACTACAGGGTATTCTAAACATGGTCAGTAAGAAAGATATCCTTATTGTCCAAGGAGACTGGAATGCCAAAGTTGGCAAAGATGCTTTAAAAGACTGGGAAATACATTGTGGACCTTCTTTCAAAGAGCTTACCAGTGAAAGAGGGAGACGGCTGCTCGAGTTCGCAAGCTACAACAACTTGGAACTAGCCAACACCCTGGGACAACATAAAGCTTCACGATGCTGGACATGGCACTCACCAAATGGAACTCTTCACAACCAGATCGACTACATATTGGTTCAAAATCGTTATCGATCTGCCATCAATAGAGCAAAAACAAGGACATTCCCAGGTGCTGATGTTGGGAGTGATCATGACCTCATGATTATGAACTTCCGAGTGAGGTTGAAGAAAATTAACAAGCCAAAGAACATCAGGCTCAAATTCAACCTTGAACAACTGAAGGACCCTAACATCTGCAAGTCATTCCAAGCCACAATTGGAGCAAAATTTGCTCCACTCCTTGTGATGGATGGTGATGTCAATGAGATGACAGACACCTTCAACACAGTCATGACAGCAGCTGCCAAGGACATCATTGGCCTCCATCGCCCGAAGAAAAAACCCTGGGTTACAGAAGAAATTCTGAAGTTGTGTGATGCCCGAAGAGAACTAAAAAACACCAGACACACAACAGGGGCATTGAAGTACCTAGAAATAAACAAGAATATCAGAAAAAAACTTGAGCAAAGCAAAAGAAAATTGGATTGGACAAAAGTGCACAGAAATGGAGAACAGTCTGATAAAGAATAACAGCAAAAATGCATTCCAAATTGTGAAAGACCTCACCAGACAGAAACAACCAAGAGTCAGTACCATTCAAGACAAAAATGGAAAATGCCTCACAGAAGCGAGCGACATTGCAGAAAGATGGACTGAGTATTGCAAAGAACTCTACAACCATCAGTCCACAGGAGAACCAGAGGTGCTTGAAGTTCCAAACTCCTCAAATGATGATGACTTCCCCATTCTCAAAGAAGAGGTGGAGTCAGCAATAAGAGCACTGAAGAATGGGAAGGCAGCTGGAGTAGACAACATCCCAGCTGAACTTATCAAGAATGGGGGAGAATCAGTGAAAGAGCTACTAA
The DNA here is from genome assembly GCA_028554795.2 of Sinohyriopsis cumingii. Classification (NCBI taxonomy): domain Eukaryota; kingdom Metazoa; phylum Mollusca; class Bivalvia; order Unionida; family Unionidae; genus Sinohyriopsis; species Sinohyriopsis cumingii. Next base: position 52,153,410 of record CM068842.1, on the reverse strand, counting down.
CAAAAATCTGCAACAAGATCTGGCAGACAGGTGAATGGCCAACACAATGGACCCAGTCACTGATTATAACACTTCCCAAAAAAGGCAATCTCCAGCTGTGCCAAAATTACAGAACTATCAGTTTGATCAGCCATGCTACTAAGGTAATGTTGAAGATCATCTTGAACAGACTGAAACCACAAGCAGAAGAAATAATTGCTGAAGAACAGGCCGGGTTCCGGAGTGGAAGAAGCATAACAGAACAAATATTCAATCTCAGGGTTCTGTGCGAAAAGTACTCGCAACACCAACAAGACATCTATCATGTGTTCATAGATTTCAAAAAGGCCTTTGACAGAGTGTGGCATGAGGCATTGTGGGCGACAGTGAAGAAGTATAACATGGGTCAAAAGTTAACCAATACCATCAAGCAACTGTACGCCAAGGCTATCAGTGCAGTAATTGCCCAAGGTGCTGTGGGGGACTGGTTCCAGACAACAGTGGGAGTGCGTCAAAGCTGTCTCCTGTCACCCACGCTTTTCAACATCTACTTAGAGCGCATCATGAGGGAAGCCCTGGAAAACCACTGTGGGACAGTCAGCACTGGAGGGCGTAACATCACCAACCTCCGCTTTGCAGACGACATTGATGGGCTGGCAGGCAGTGAAGACGAGCTAGCCACCTTAGTGAAGAACCTGGATGAAACATCTTCCAGATTTGACATGGAGATAAGCGCTGAGAAGACAAAACTGATGACAAATAGTGGCATACAAATCTCAGCCAAGATTAAAGTCAGAGGACATGAACTGGAAACAGTGAGCCAGTTCAAATATCTTGGTTCCATAATCACTGAAGAGGGATCAAGAGCAGAAATTTTGTCAAGAGCAGCACAAACAATGGCAGCTATGTCAAAGCTAAGACCCATCTGGAGAGACAAGAATATCTGTCTGAAAACTAAAATCAGACTACTGCGAGCTCTAGTCATCTCAGTCTTTTCGTACTCATGTGAGGCATGGACCCTGACAGCAGAATTACAACGAAGAATCCAGTCACTTGAAATGAGATGCTACAGAACCATCCTTGGCATCTCTTACATGGATCACATCACAAATGAAGAAGTGCGTAACACCATCAGGCGCGAAGTAGGCCAATATGAGGACCTCCTCACCACCGTCAAAAAGAGAAAGCTGAAATGGTATGGCCATGTCACTAGAGCCAACAGTCTATCCACAACAGTCCCGCAGGGCAGCATCGAGGGTGGCAGAAGGAGAGGTAGACAGAGAAAAAAGTGGACTGACAACATCACAGAATGGACCAGGAAAAGTTTTGCGGAGACACAGGCATTGGCACATGATCGAGACAAGTGGAGGGAACTGGTCAGATGTTCAGCAGCACAGTGCCTCAACGACCACATTAGGTCATGAGACTGATGATGATGATGATGATGATGATGATGCATGTAACTGAAGACGTACAGTAGCAATAGGACCATGTCAGTATAATCCCTCTCTCTCCCTCTTTCTGTGCAGTGATGGGTTTATTATTTTTAAGGCAGTTTATAGTTACATTGATACTATTGCTGTAAAACAGCATATTGTAAAATGTACCAAAACAAGAATAATAGGCCCATTACTAATATTAATTATATTCCGAACATTCTCACTCGTATATAAAATATTGAATATATTTTAACATTTTGGATAATTATAATTATTTACGCTACTATGCTTCTTTTACCTTACCATGGCACAATTAATTTATCTATTTATTTCCTTGCTATCGTCTGCTTGTATTTACCGTTGAAATTTGGACTAGAGGTTGTTCGGATCTTAACTTTCGGTCAGTGGTGAAATCCAAGATTCTCCGAATGCAAACGGCACTTCCGTCCCAGTACTTATACAAGCGTCAAAATCGGCGAACAATTGTTGAATTTTCTGCAATATGTCGCAAACTGAACTACGTGTGTCGAGCTGTTTTAAAAATTGGACTATTCTTGATTACGGATGGCTTAAGTTGGAAATTAGCAGAGGAAAATAAAGTAGTAGGGTTGGGACTACCGATGGGTGCGGACTCGTGTCTTTCCTTGCGTTATATTATTACAGGTTCGACCCCCTCAGCCCTCAATTCATTGACGGATACACCTAATTTTCCTTGTAGCGAGCCCTTGTGGGAAGAGCCAGAATGGTGACGGCATCATTTGCAGTGTGGCAGCGTAGTCATGTAACTAAATTGGACAAAGAATAGTGATATGAATTCCGAACTCTGAATAAGGGCAGTTTACACTGTCTTACGGTTACAAGGACATAGGGATATGTGAACCATTTGAACCAGGCTGATTGTTTTGGTATCATATTGTTGTGTAAACCATTCTTATTCATTTTTTCCGTATCATATGATTATATGAACCATGCTCATTTCTTCGTATCGTATAGTAACATGAACCATAATCATATTTTTTTCATATGTGAATCTTTTTTCTTTTCATAGTATGTTCAGCATGGTAGTCTTATATAATATTTAGTATGTGGGTTTTTGAGTCAACTTGTGTGTGTTGTGGTATATATATATATATATATATATATATATATATATATATATATATATATATATATATATATATATATATATATATATATATATATTTCATTTCATAAACTTCCATTCACTCACATTGTATTGTTTTCACCCGGTCCAAAAATTCATTCGGTTACAATCCTGTTACAGACATCAAGTTCTATGATACTTGTTTCCATCTAAAGATAACACCAATTTCTCTGCTACCAGTGACTATCCAAGGGGGACACCCAAGTTCTATTATAGGACTGACCATGAAAAGGATGATATCAGGTTTAAGGTTTTGATGCTAGTGACCATCCAAGAATGACATCAAGTTCTATGGTTTATTATGACAAATAGCTGACTTCCCAAAAATAGAAAGTGAAAAATGTAAACATAACTTACGGTTTTGGGAAATAAATCCCAAATAATCCTAGAATTTGGATAGCAAGTCCAGATGAATAAGTTCAAAACAATCGTTAGTGTTGTTCTAAAATAAATGCAACTCTATTTCAAAGATTGTTTTCTTGATCACTTTGTATTTCCAGAGACAAATAATTGAAATTGAATAATTAAGTTCCAACCCAAATGAAATACTGGACACAACAATAAGATAACTGATTCCGTTATAATCTTAACGGACGAGTAAATAATTGATAGAAAACCGATATTACATGGTCATCTCCTTGACCTCGGGTCATTATTATCATTTTCTAAGAAAAGGTATTACCTAATGGAAAATAACCTTCTGAAATTTTTTTGTTTACAAGATAAATTCTTAGTTATAATTGGAATGTCTGTTCCTAAAAATATACTATAAAATGTAGTGAACAGCAGGTACACCCAGAATTTCATGGTGCACTTGCAATGTTTTGGACTCGGATTGAGATAAACATGTTTACAAAATAAAAAAAAATGATTCAGGTCAGGTAGAAATGATTTAATTTTCCACAAAGTCAGGTCCAAAATTCAATTAAGTATTGCATAAAATGAAATTTAAAATCTAACAAACAATTCAAATTAAATATACACTACAGATACCACGGACCATTCAAAGGATGACATTTAATGAAACCAGTAATTATCCATAGGATGAAATTAAGTGATACTAGTCGCATGACACGGGTGGCCATCCCAACGATGGCATCATATTCTATGGTACTAGTGACACTCCAAACGATGACGTCATGTTGCATCATACCAGTGACTATCCAAAGGATGACATCAAGTTCTATGATATCAGTGACCATGAAAAGAATGAGGTCACGTTCTATGATACAAGTGAAAATCCAAAGGATGCAATTAAGTTCTGATACTATCTAGATAACTATGTAGCTATCTAGCTATTTAGGGAGCTAGCTAGCAACTTGATGTACCAATACTGTTAGTATATCAAACTGTGATCCGCCTATGGCGCATTGATATGCATATGTAAACATTTGCTTCAATACTATAAATCAGCGATGAAATGACACTGGTTAACCATTAACGATGTTAGAAAATAACGAGGAAAAATAATAATAACCCCCGTTTTTTAAATGGTACACAGCTTCATCGAAATGCTTCCTATTTTACCTTTAATTTCTCTGTCACTTGCCTCCGACAGTATTATTTCTAATACCGGAGAAAGGTGGACAATTAAAATTTAAATAGCTGAGCCCCCAGTCAGCAATGCCTACGGTCTAGTTGTATAAATAACTCAGTGTACAAACTATAACATTTTAATAAAACATAGCAAAATATATTAAAAAATTTCATCGACAAATTTATCAATCGCGATTTCTCTCGAACAAATACAATTAATGACCTATTCACATTGCCAGTTATTATTCCATCACATGAAATTAAAGGTCTTAAGTTAGTCTTTCCTCTCATTGTTGTCTGTTACTCATGTGTCAACCACTGTCTGCCTCTTGTTTCTCTTGACAACGTGTTCTCCTGGTACTTCGGATCCGTTCCTCTGATACATCCGGTGCTGACGTAACTATAAACGCTTACCATGTGCTCTCCACGTCTCTTCACTCGTTTCCGTTCCATGGGCGTTGAACAACCACCCAGAAAGCTCCCTCAAGAAGTCTTTGTTTACAAACCAAATCCTAGAATTCCAACTAGAATTACCTTTCCGCCCTTCCACGAGCTCAAAACTTCGGCTACTTGGAGTACAGTCTAATAACTCTCAACTCCTCTATGATCCGCCCCTGGCGAGATTCCCACATGTACTGATTGAAAATGGATTTAGTACGAACATAAACGATTTCTTGTTTAGACTTTGCCCTAGATTTGAATATGTTTTATTCTGGTCTCTTTGAAAACTATCTTGATTAGTTTATCACTTACTTGACACTCTCTGGCTTCCATTTCCCAGAGCCGATATTGCTATCAAGTCGGTCGCGACATCACTGGCGGATTGCAAAACAAAGATCCGAGTCTCTACCTCGTTGTCATGGTTATATAATTTCTTTTGAATTTACCGCGGACGGGTTGTTGCGTAATGGTTATGCAACAAACAGGAAGTTTCTTTCCGTCCCTAAGTGTGTCTATTAGTCGTAATCTTACATAATACGTATGTACATTGTCCTGGGTGTTCTTAACTGTGAATTAACTATAAGAAGATATGTATAAATGAAGCATCAGTAAATTTTCTCACAAGATGACATTCTCTCTCTCTCTCTCTCTCTCTCTCTCTCTCTCACACACACACACACACACACACATAATGCAATTATAAAACACAGGTTTATTTTTAAATATTGAAATGCGGAAGGTTGGTCCCCCTCCCTCTCTTTTTCTGTTTTGGTTGGTCATACAGCAGACTAATCGACCAACTGAGAATCATGGGAACTGATAATAAATAAAATATTATGGCAAGTCTCATCAAAACCTCTCCCCCCCCCACATATGCATAAAGATAAAAAATACATGCAAATCTACGGAGTGAGAAAGTAAAGGACATGGGCTCGATGAAATCATTGAAATTGAACTTACACCATGTAACCTACAAGAAGCATGGTCATCGTAATGATATGTGTATATGTTCTACAGATTTATCTGCAGTGTTCGCAGTACCACTGATACAAAGTTGCAATAGCCGGCGGCGATTTACAGCACATTTCTTATTTAGGAGGCACACACTGTATTCTTGTTAATGTTTTTTTCTTTTCTTTGTCTTTTTGGAAACCTATAATAAAATTATAATTTTTTTTTAAAATTTGAATATTAAAATGGCAGGTCAGTCCCCCTTCCCCTCTTTGTCTGTTTTGGTTGGTCAGGCATCAGACTAATTGACCAACTGAGAAACATAAGAATTGATAATAAATAAAATATTATAGTAAGTCTTATACCCGCCCACCCCCACCCCCCTTCTCTCTCTCGATTGTTCGACCATAATAATGGATTAAAAGAATCTTATGGTCGGGAGTAATTTTCATTAAAGCACACGAATGACCTAGATCAGTCGTAAATCCATTTACATGTTGAATTGCCTTTTCTTGGTGTTCGTCGTTTCGCATAATTGATAATCCTCACTCGTTTACAGTCACTCTTCGGTACGTGAATGGCTGCGTATTCAGTGTTCATTAAATTATCTATGATGTGTCTGTAATGCTTTACTACTTCGTTTACACCATATTTCACGTTTAAATCAAAAGCGTGTCATATATTTATTGAATCATTACGAATGAAAATAGTAATAAAAAAGGAGCAAATTATCAATTTGCAAGAAGTATTGTGAATAGCCGCAAGAAGTAAAGAACTACATTTTGTGCTGGACACAGTGGGCAGAGATTCGACGAGTTCACTAATTCCGTCAATACACAGTTGCCTGTAGTAACTCTGAACTCGGCTGGAAATGCTAGCAAGTGTATTTGTATGTGATATAAATAAAACATATGCATAATATGTATGCTGTTTTTTGGCATGTCGCTAGCTGTATGAATTTGTCATTTAAAGGAAACTCAGCAAGCCTAGTTTTCTTTTAAAGAAAAATGTATACGTTCCTTATAATGAAAAATTGACATTAATGATACAATACACATACTGTACATATAATGTTCTGTTGTTTATTTAAAAGAGGATGCCTTCTTTGAGGTTGCGTAACTTAAGACCGCTACAGTGTCGTTTATTAGGGTATGTACTTCTCAAATCTAGCCGTATAAAGTGTCAGTGTAAAATTTTTAATACTGTTAATTTATGTATGCTTCTATTATTCATCAGAGAAATATTTAGCAGACTCTTGACTGTTGCATCGCTTGAAAATCCTTGAAAAATTACCAGTAAGAACATATGGATATGGATACGTCCGTAGCGTTGTATTCGAAATGTTTGCTACACGCCACAAACTTTTTTCATTGGCTATACCTTGTTTAATCATGTTTGTTATTGTTATAACATAAATCGGTTTGTTATAACATAAATCAGTTAAATCAAAACTCTGCATGGTACCCATAATAAAGTAGCAATTTAACTGGAAAAGATGATGGCAGAATGATGTTTATGATTTATATTAAAGGTATTCTATCCATATTGTTTACCACTGCACTTGAGGTTGTTATTATTTCATTTAATCGAGTGGCCAAGTGTTCAAAAGCGCTCACAGTTATAAATCGCTGCCATCTCAGCTCTGTCTGCGTGGATTCGAGTCTCGGGCTCGGCAAATGTGGGTGCGTTAGAGAGCTTGCCAGATGCTTCCCGTGGGTCGGTGGTTCTTTCCGGGGTTTTCCCGGGTTCTTCCTCCACCATTTATACTGGCCGCCATGTATAGCCTATCTTGTACTGAAAAATGGCACTAAACCCCATAACAACAACAACAACCACCACCACCATATAATTTAATCTTCATATTAAACGGTACTTAGAATCTTGTGTATTTATATGCTATAAAAAGACAAAACCTACTACTATATATTTCCTGTTTATAATTCTCCCTACATCAGTTCTAGCTGGATTAAATAAATTGAACACAAATATTACTTACACTATACGCTAGACCGTTAAGTAGTTTCTCCTCCAAAACTAACTGCTTTTGTTGCAATTTTTTTTGGTACTTATGAATGACACAGTTTGATACTGGTACCATTTCTTATCTTGCAGACAACAATATTTGATTTCTAATAAGATGAAATGACACTTTAAGGTTATATTTAGTCTTGAAAAAAGTATTGTTCCCTTCGAGATAATGTGTCTGCTATCCAATGGCACTGTGCAGATTAGACTTTTACGGATTAGTTACTCATAAATACGTTTATTGTTAATCTCTAATCTGGCAAAAAGGTTTTAAAAAAATGATGTTCGATGCCAGACCGGGTTGGTCTTGAGACTCACTTAGATCCACTTTCCTCGTCACGATATCGCCAATAAAGTGTCAAAAATACCGCTAATACTAACAAAATTGAAAAACATCGATTAATTTTCTTTGTACAAATGGACAATAAATGCCTTTTTTATTATTTGAATGAGATATTGCTGTGAATCTCATACAGAACCAATATTTGAGGTGTAGTTTCAGACTTCAAAGTTTCCAAGAAACCATTGTGTGCTATTCATAATGAGTTTTAGAACAAGATGGCGTTATTACTTTGTAAATACTCATATTATTTAAACATGTTGTTATGGTATCTGGATTATCGTGGCTGGGTAGAATTTGAATGTCGTCAAATCATGTACATGTCCAGACTATGTGTTTTTCTAAATCAAACTTCTTTTTGCATTTAACAAATGCATTATATGTAGTACAAAAAATAAATCCTCTTTGAATGTTCTAATTCTGTCAAACAAAGCAATTATATTTTTTTACTTAACTGAAAAACCATTTTACGACTTGCTAAGAATATTTGATCTACTTCAGTTTTTAAATGTGTCTGCAGCTGTGGTAAGCAAATGCTTCAAGTCAATTCAATCTTTTTTTTTAAAACGTGTCATCGTTTTTCTGTTTCGCCAATGCTATCTTGAACCGCACCGATGTTATTCACAACTTCTTTATCAACACGTGCTTTTGTTTCTGCTTTACACTGTTCAACCTCAGCATACGTTTTTGTTAAATTCTTTTAATGTAACAACTTTTATTATTTTGATCTTATCACTCAAATCTGTGGCAGATAAATTGTAACTTGTAAACATAACCGTGCTTTTATTCAAATCTAGTTTGTTTCTGATGTCGGTAATTTCCGTATAATTCCGTATAATTATTTTCTGTCGCTGTCTTGGATTTCAATATTCAAATAGCACTAAAACTGTTCAAGATGAGATTATAACGCGTCGAAGATTTTAAGAGATTTCTTTTATCACGACCCAAAACATTTACCTGACAATTTTTCCTTTCTTCAGTTCGTTGTAATTATAGTCGGACTTAAGGTGATCATCTGTTGTCTTTACATTTAGCAACGCGTTAACATTACATTAGGTTTTAAGCTGTGTAAACGATTGCGGTGCATTAATGCCTTTTGTCACTGTAATTCTGTAGCCCTGAGATTTTCTCAGCTTATTCACTTATTATTCATCTCGCCTTTCGATAACTTTCAAATTCTTATCATCCATAGTATAATGTATTTGATTATCAAATTATTTATCAGAGGCTTGATTGTTTGTTTGCTACTTCATCTGTCAAAATGATAATGAAGTTATTGTTGAAGTTTAACTCATTGTTGACTGTTTTACTAAGTGCAACATTTTCTTTACCTGTTTCGGTAAAACCTTCTTTATAGGTAAGAAATCACTAGCACCTCTAAGAGATATTTCTCTGCTGATTATATACTTGATTTACAGTGTTTACATTTGCATATAAAACATGTATACCGTGAAAATCTATAATTGTTCCATTTCATCTTTGCTGCTTTGATTCAACGTGTTAATTCCACCCCTCTGTAATTAATTGCTTGTAATGTCCATTAACATTGTACAAAACACAGACTGTGGAAAACATTGTTAGCTGATAAACTCTCTACCAAACACAAATAATAGCCAAAACAGTCATTTTTGGCGTTGCTCATTTGGTGAATAAGAATATATAAATAAAATGGTTTAAAACTCCCACAGATTTTATCATATTTGATGAACGTCATTATAAATCTCCCACCACTTAAATCCTAGTCATTTTGATTTGTAATTGGTTATGTACGCTTACTCGGGTCATCTGATAGTTTTGGGCTGTGTGCCAAACTTTTGACATAAACGGTTTCTTCATTATTCCATCTTTGATTATTTTCATTTCAGATTGTACTAATCACCATGGATTTAAAACGGTCATTGGTCATTGGTCATTCTTTCACTTCTTTTAGTGAATATATTTTTTTTAGAATTCTTCAGAAATATTGCAATAACCAGCAATACAAAGTTACTCTGTTACGAAATAATTTGGATTGTTAAAATATATTTCGTCGTTTTCAATGAAAACATTTATTGTAATATAGTCGTCTTTATTTGCAAAAGTTTGCACCCATCATTATCTAGCGATCATGGGGTTGTCTAAAGGAATGAATATTATCGCAAAGTGAAAGTGACAAGTAATGTATGTTAGGGCAACTATATTTCATGCATATTCGCTTACGCGAACCATTTGTAGATGATGAATTAGCTCTCTCTTACCCCCCCCCCCCCCAGATTATATATAATTTCTTGCGAAAAAACTATGGTTATTGTTTGGCGGCAAGATAATGATGTCATTCCAATCTAGACTCTTGTGACTTTTGTTTGTAGCAAGACGATGTTGCCATTCTAATTTAGACACTTGTGACATGTGTGGTGGCAAGGTGATGTTGCGAATCTAAATATTTTACACCCTAGTGACTTTTGTTCGCAATAAGATATTGCAAAAATATTGTCTTTGCTTTAGACTCCTAATACTGGGATGGAATCTCGCATAGTGTGTTATATAGCGTATAGCGCACCTCACGCTACTCTTATAGAAAGGCAGGCATATACTGTGAAGGGCCGTGCAACTTTAGTGCAAATAACGAACGTTATGAGGAAGCAGTCGTTTGATCTTTCAAAATTTATTTAGAGAAGACGCAAAGGTTAAAGCTAATGATTTGTATATGACTCATTCTCTATATAGACTATGAAGTGATGGCTGAATTAAAATGTGGTGACAGTAAAAGTATATTAAAGTTATTTAAAAGTTTCACAAGGAGTATTACTAAGATGATGCAATATTCGTTTACCACATGACAAGCAAATTGGATATATTACGAAATTTTAAACAAATCTGAACTATAATATCGTTTGGTAACACCGATTTCGTATTAAAGAAAATATATCCTTCTTGAATTATTTACATGTGTTTATTTATTCTTTGTTGACGGTATTAAATGTTGAGGCAATGAATTATAGAAAATAGGAGATGGATTTATATTTTCTTCCGACTGGTGGTGCTAGTATTTGACATTCCTGTTTCAGATTTAGCAGATATGTTGTAAGGTCCAGTATGAATACTTTGTAAACTGTTTGAAGATATTATGTATCATTGTCAAAAGAACTTCATCAGGTCAAGGTGGCATTGCCCTGCCAAACGTTTGTACTCAACGTGCATCCATCTTGTAAATTATACTAAAAGTGCTAGCATCGACGCTCAAGAAATCAGTTAAACGCTGTTTCCTGCATTTGTGATCATAATGACCAAATATTTTAACTTTACACCTTGAAATCGTTAAACCTCTTGATACCATTACACCTTGAAATCGTTAAACCTCTTGATACCATTACACCTTGAAATCGTTAAACCACTTGATACCATTACACCGTGAAATCATTAAACCTCTTGATACCATTACGCGGTTGATATGAGTAAGGGCAGGTGAAAGAGTATTCAGTTGAACTTGAGGTATGAAGTTGAAATCAGATCAGTTCATACTGACCTTGTACTTTAATTTCTATTTCAACATACTTTTTATTCTCTTTGAAATTTCATAAAGGTATTTGGAATATAATTTAAGTTATTGTATTGAAACTCAAAGCCTACACATCGACTGGAAAAACTACATTATGATAAGTCACGGACAGGTGAATTTAAACAGAATATATATGTTGTTCTTACGTTTCTGGAGTAACTTTGTTGTACAGTTATATATTCTGGGAAGCTTGATTTACTTACACCAGCACTAATACTTCAGAAATTTATTTTATACACTAAAAATGTGACTTTGACTTTGACCGTGACCTCTGAGCTGGACTTTAATGAACGAACGGCAACATATCTTTTATTTTATATCCTCATTGTCTTAGATTTAAAGTGGTATATGTTGCCAAGTTTCCTCTCTTACTTCCCACATAAGTGACCATGATTTTAATATATTTATTTAAAATATTCATTGGAATTACAAAGTGCTCATTCATTCTGGACTGAACCACTAATTTTAATTATTGTGTATTCATTCAAGGACATTTGGAACATTAAATGTTTATTTCAAGGTTTATAACCAAAAATAGTGAAAATGGATGATGTATGAAAAATGCGTCGACTGGTAAGATTAAATTTTTGAAAGGAACAACGATCGAAAATTTTAGGCCTTTTCATGCCTTATAATGTGGTTCAAAGTTTGCATGTAAGACCGGAATGAGAGAATATGTACTGTATATACTCGATTATAACATATACCCTTATCTATCATAGCGCGTGTAAATCAGGGCCTACGTTTGTTGTTCTACTGATTAGTCTTAACAGACTGCGTACATCCGGATTGGCCGGGTATTATGCGATAACGGGATCATGCAATTAACAGTTGAACTCAACTTATAAGTGAATATATACGGCATGAAATTATATATTTAAAGTGTGTCTTCTGCTAAGTTGACATTCATTAATTGCTGAGAATACATCAATTGCATGCATTTTCATACAGTAGACTGCTGGTCAAGGTCAGGAGACAGCATTGGATGGGATGGATATTTTAAGTAATAACACTTAACCACTATTTTGGAATTATTGTGAATTCATTTCATTACGTTGTATCACTGTGATAAAGACTTTCGGCACATCAAAACTATTTCGGGTTATTGGTACATCAGCGCATTAAAAATTGGAATTAATTTTGATCACTCTATACTTCTGGATTTGTGATAGAACTTGGAGGACAATTTGAGATTTAATTCACAATACTCTTAAGTGTTTTTTAAATGTTCACTTTGTATTTTAGAGAAATAAATTATTTGTTGAATTGTACAAAACTTGCGAGTATTCAATCTTTTCTGTAACTTAGCTGAAGACCATATAGTCCCAAAGCTTGTAAAAGAGTATCTGCAGCCTGATTTGACTTCTCACGTTGGATTGACCGTAGGATTCACCGGGAAGCTAAGAATTAAATAAAAGAATCGACGCATTCGCTATCGGGCAATACTTATTTAGTAAGTCCGAGATGGTCCGAATTGCAGATATCGGCATACTTTTGAACTGCGATTGACCGAGAAGCTGCTAATGGGTTGTGTCTATCTATAGTGGAGAGTCCGGCAATTATAGGAATTTTCACACATGAGATGTTTGTTCCGACAATGTATCCAAAAAGGGTTGAAAATGGATAATGTATGATAAATCGTGCCTGAGGATTTATTTTTGAATGGTCGAAGGACTGAGAGTTTTATAAATTTGTATGCATTGCAGAGTGACTCGAAGTTTGTAGTAAATATTGGAAGGATGGATTATGGATTATGTATTTTAAAAAAAATCAAAGGTATCTACTGATGCGTGTAGGAGTGTAGAATCCTTCACTATATATATATATATATATATATATATATATATATATATATATATATATATTTATATGCATTTGCATACATTACCATTCAGTAGATTTTAACCTGATTTGTATCCGAAGACTGGAAGAATTGAGGTGGCAAATGATAAGTATTTGTTTCTTTAACACAAACATTTCTGTATTTGATTTAATTTTTCAACATCGAAAAGTTTGCATAAAGCATGGTAGGGTAAATAATGTCTGAAAACAAACTCGTGTCTCCTGTTACGCAATGTTCTCTTGTGGAGAGCTTATATTATTTTCACTATTTTTTGTATATTGTACATTATCATACATTAGATCTTCATTGTTGATGTACCTACAATCATATAAATTGTTTGGATTCTATGGTCCTAAACTAAGTTAGAGAAAGAAGCAAAACCCCAAAAGGTTTGAAAAATCTTTATAGAAATTTACTTCTCTAAGTCATAAAAAAAAATTATGAGTAACTTATAGTATTGAGAATTAAATCCAAAATAAGCCCAAAATGTTCTACCACACGTGCCAAAGAATATTGTTTCTGATGAATTCCAGGTCTCAAATGTGCTGATTACATTTATTCTTGAATATGCTGAAGTGCCAACAGTCTTGATGTATGACAATGCCATAGTCAAAAACTCCTTTGAATGAATTCATAATAATCCCGACAGGTTTATTTAGTATAAAAGACAAGGAACAGATTGCAATTCCAATAAATGCTTTAAACAAATGTTTCCTCTCAAATTAAATCTAAATACAACATTAAAAATACCTGCCTGGCTGATTTTAAAGCAAGAAAATAGGAGATAGGAAAGATTTAATCGTCCACGTCTATATCACTTTGTACACCATAGAGTTCTACGTCGCAACATTTTCCTACTCGATCTACGTCGCAATATACCTGACCCCGTGGCATATTTCACAATACATTCCCACGTCTCAACATAACCCAGCCGAATGAATTGTCCAATAGAAATTACCCCAAATGCGACAACAGGTTCATTACTGAAATTAAGACTTGTGAAAACCTTTTTATACTTCTTTGCAATCTAGAGTCATGCATCAAATGTGAAAGACATGACACACACACACACACACACAGACACACACACACACACACACAGACACACACACACACACAGATATATATATATATATATATATATATATATATATATATATATATATATATATATATAATTCATTAGATCTTTTGTTTAGTTTATATCAAAGAGTAGTGAATAAAAACCAATATATTTTCAATGTGGCTGTTCATATGTTTTGATTAGCGTTACGTTACAGACAGCGGCGGTTGTGCACAACAAATATTTATATATAGATATCCATGTGTGGTCGCTATAGTTACATTAACAAATCTGAGGAAAGTATTTACGAATTACAAATCAGAGAGCTTAATGAAATATACAGAAACCGTTACTCAAATGTCGCATGTACTTCCGACGCATGTGTACCTATATTCACACAAGCGTACACATCAGACCACCACTGATCAGCTATCCCGAATATGTAAGAATATAAAAAAAGTAACTTTTATTGTCAACAAGCAGTTCTGTTAATGTTGTAGCTATGCCCTCCTTTTTAATCTTTTTGCAGGATAGCTACTGCTTAAACTGATGAATGTCATGGCACCTCAGACCTGGAACCGTACAACTCTCCCTACAAAATAAACTATATTTCAGTCACATTATTGATTGCAATATCGAAGGTCAGACCTTGGTCATTCTCATGATCAATATGAATATGCCAGTTGCTTTTCTTCAGTAGACTGATGCGAATCAAATTGCCTTGAATAAATATCAGTCGTGATAGATTTGGCAAACGGACTTGTACCACTGTACATTTTGCAATTACAGAGACAAATGTTCATTGTGTCTAGAATTATAAACTTGTATATATCGTCAGCTTTCCCTTTAGGACACATGTAATGTCAGTGCAACTTGTTTATATAAAATGCAGCTTTTTCTTTATCCCGTAAGGAGTTTAATCCAACGGCACAGCTTAATAACATCATTTTATATCAACCTTGTGTTTTCTAACAGCTAAACATCATATAGTATTTCCCCATGTTGTATACTTTGTTTAAAGTAGGCATCTCACCACTGGTAAGGTCAATGTGGTGTGTCGAGTTGTAACCTTTAAGTTGTTTTAAGTAATGAACCAATTTGTAAGTGCTTGTTTCATGCTGGAACCTATATGTTAGAGCACAAACATTGATTTATACCATGTCTTCGAACTTAGAGTAAACAAGAGTTCCCGAAACACCATTTTGTCTTGTAATAATTAATAGCGCTGCGCTTAGAGTAAACAAGATTTCCCGAAACACCATCTTGGCAGCTGCATAGTAACACTCAACCTTTTCCACTATCTGTAAAGTATCTTTTGGCTGCTGAGTACAAGCTCTTTTCGAGACAAGAACGCCTAATTAGGCTTTTATCTTTATTTACAGCAATTTTGCTGGGATAAAACGAAGACTTGTCACTATCTGCCCCCAGCAAAATAAAGCAGATTGCTGGGCATTATCATCTGTAACAGAAGTTACATTGATACCATGCACCTATAGAAACACGAGGAACTTGTCTGCATTGCGCTTGAAATGTTCCACACTCAAATGCTTTTTGTATCATTGCTTTTCTTACAGGAAAGGAAAATGCCAAAGTAATAGCTCGTGAAATAGAGAGGAGAACATAAATGCAAAGATTATATAAAAGGAGAGATCAGAATATAAATCACCCAAAGGAAGCACGTTTGCATGAAAATATATCTATGGTTGCGTTTATATTATCTGTATTGTCTTTGTCCATTATATTAAGTTATGTATATTTATATTGTGTGTACGACCTTGGTCAGTAGTTGGGTTTATGGCCTACCTGAATCAAGTCTTGTATTGTTTTAAGCAATATATTAAATAGATGCTATTTCTATATCATTTTTGGTTATAGCTTAAGATCAATATAACTGGAGGTAAACATATATCCTTGTATTTGTGTGTGTGTGTGTGATTTAGATTTTTAACATAGCTTTAACAATTTTTCAGTCATATCGCTACGATGTCAGCAGTGTGACAGTTTATAGTGATGTCTAGCACTGGGGCATCATGCCGCAGACATGTAGCATGATGTCTCACCCAGTCACATTATCATGACACCAGCCCGACTAGTCCTGACACTAACCTCTTACTGCTGAACCCCAAGCGAGGCAGCTGTAAGCACCATTTTTGTAAGTCTTTGGTAAGTCTCGGCCGAGGCAAAGTCGATACATTATAGGTAGATGGAATAGGATATTCATAAATGTCTTTAATCTCACTTAATATGGAAGGAAGGGGTACATACACTAGCATGTATGGAACGATTGCTGTGCGAATGGAAGAATGGGGTTATTTCTTGATGGACGGACGAAGAGGTGGACAAATGGACTAAAGAATAATTAGCTGGTTTACTGGATGTAACGAGAGATGGACATAACTAAGTCAGGAAAGAAACTAAGAGAAAGTCGGTGTATACACAATGAAAAGTTTCAGAAATATCAGAAGCAAAAGAATTGTTAGAAGTGGAATGGTTGAAGGCGTAGTTTATATCCCAGATTATTATACATTAACATTTGGCGATCATTTGAAAATTATATGATTAAAAATATGTTGAAGTTATATAATAGAAATTGTCCAGATGAAGAAAACAATATCCCTAAAATTATATACATTTCCATTGCATAGTTTGCCAGTAGTTGTTGGAACGAAAATCTGTACAGGTATATCCTTCGGGTATTTATTTAAGTTACATGAGCTATGGAATTACGAGCTGAACGCCACATTGATAGAGAAAAGTTACCCCATATTTTTCATTAAGTGTTTTTATTGAAGAAGGACAAATGTATTTTGACTGATTACAGAAATTATTTTTGCAGTGCTAATTTTGTTTTGTCTGTAAAATTCAAAAGTATGAATCACTTGTTAGCGACGACAACGACGATGACGACGACAATTTCGAAGTAATTTGTGATTTGTAATAACCACAGCGTTTGGATGCTGCATGACCGCTGCAGGCTGAATCTAAATTTAAAAAGGAATCATTTTGTATCAAAGTCCATACGAAATTGCAATAAAAATGAATACTCCAGGTTTTGTATATGTTCTGAATATTTAAGTTAATTGTTTGTTTGTTAGTTTAATTTTATTTTATTTCATTACATGCTATTGTAATAAAACATTGTATGTTGGACTTGACCTTGTTCAAAATTAGTTCTTTTCTGCTTGACCCAAATTGACTTTTTTTATTTTATTCACGGTAAACAAATACTACACAGCTAAATTATTATCTATATGCATGGGTTTTAAATCAGTATTATTATTAATATAATTAAATATGTTTATTTGGGTCTAAGGTTTGGACTTTTCTAAGTGTAATCCAGGTAATGGTTTTGATTTATAAACATCCGGATCATTCTGGAAGGTTATTTTATATTAGCTAATGCTTCTTTGTTAGAAATGCTAATTGTGAGTTGGGGTCAAGTAGAGAACTATATAAACTGTAACGGATACGATTTAATCATTCGTGCTTTAACGTCTAGCACTTTCAAATTGTATTATGCTCTGTCCAGTTGTAATGAATTTTATTTCTTCAAATTATTAAATTCAAGTGATTTTGTTTTCTTTCTGGAAATACAAAAGTGCTCTGATAAAACTCTTTGATAGAGACATTCACTGGAATTTATAGTGTATTCAAACCTGGAATTATATTTCTGTGATTCAACAAAAGACTGTTGGCACATCAACGCACTAGGAGATATAACAAACAAATCATCGCCGTCACTGTTTAGATTTATTCTGGACTTGTACTGAGTTTTATTAGGACTTTAAATTATTAGGACTTGTGTCTGTAATTCTTGGATTATTTTAGATTTAATTCACAATACCGTAAGTTCTTTTTTCTCATTTTCACCATTATTTCATGGGAGATAAATGTTTTAAAACTTTACAAAGTTTGTTGTCTTTCACACTTTTCTGTTATTTATTTTAGGAGCATAGACTCGTAACAATACGCGTGTTTTTCATGGATTAAGAAACAAAGTAAACATGTCAATAGGGAATGTCAATGCTTCCATGATGTTTTTTTTTTTTTTTTTTTTTTTTGTTTCTTCAAAAGAACCAGGATGGTAAACATTTTCGTTTATAAAGCAAAATACACAGCGGGACAATACACAAACTATACAGTATGTCCTTTGACAGAAATCCCATCTGTGAATCCAATCTACAAACCTTTGCTGAATAATCATGTTGTGTGCATCATTTAAGTGCTCGACATTGTTAGTGGTTGTATTGCGACAAACAGTGAAATCTGAAAGACTTGAAAGACAAAGCGCAAACTTGCAAATTTCTAGCAAGAGAGCAAGAAAACAGTTTATAATATATTTCATATGACGAAAGAATTGTGTTGAAATAAAATGAAGGTAGATAAAATGACCAAAAATAGAAAATAATCATTACATGTTTGTGGGTTAGTTTAAAAATATTGTATTTACATCAGAGGCTAAAGGTTGGACCAAAGGTATTCACAGATTAGAACCGACCTTCCTCGTATATGTTTTAAATAGAAAACACAATGGTTACGGGTATATAGGCACATATGATATATCAATGATGTATGATGTATCTTTAAATATGGATTAAGAGATCAACTATTCCCATCACAATCCTTGGACAAAATGTTGTCTGAAAAGTAAATACACAATGCATGCAACAATTCTTGTCTCTTCTCGTCTCTTCTCTACTCTTCTCCTCTCTCTCTCTCTCTCTCTCTCTTTAATACAATAACTTGTATGGGCCAGTTAGAAACACTATTTGATATTAATCAATAGGAATATATTTCACAGGAGAAACTAACAGTTTAAACATACATATTCCTTATTCCTTTTGTACGACAAAGCCGCGTTTCATGAAGTTTTACTTGCCGACTTCACTCAGCTGCTGTTTTCCAAATGTCTCCAATAAATTTCAACTGTGCA
Organism: Sinohyriopsis cumingii; assembly: GCA_028554795.2. NCBI lineage: Eukaryota > Metazoa > Mollusca > Bivalvia > Unionida > Unionidae > Sinohyriopsis > Sinohyriopsis cumingii. The sequence continues at coordinate 52,134,157 of CM068842.1, read as the reverse complement.
AATCGATGCAACTCACTTCTCGTGTCATCTTTATTAGTCCTATTATCTGTACAGTTCAAAGGAAAATCCGAATAAGGCTGGTCGAATTCAAAATTCGATCTTTTAAAAATTACATGACTGGGCCAGTCGTTGACTAGTGTCCTTTAACCTAGAGAAAACAGTGAATGATAATAACACGAAAACATTTAACCATCGTGTCTTGCAGATTTTAAATCAAATATATTCACGAAGTGTTCCAACAAAAGCATTTAGGTATTTTGTTGTCTGGTGATGTTGCTGGCAAGCTCAATTCGAACATTTATCTGAAAAGGCTTGAGGGAGAATTAACATTGTGAAGTATAGATTGGATATTTTGTTCATGGAAAGAATGTATGCTGATTGTATATGTGGTAATTGTACTACGCAAGAAAAACATCATTGGAAAAATAAACCTGAAGCTAAGACAATAGTAATAGAAGTTACCAAGGGTCAGGCTCGGGCACCATTATATGAGGAAACCTGGTTGGATAGACTGAATTTTCTACATTATAAGTATAAATTAATTCATTTGTTTAAACAGTACCATGGTTTTGCTCTAATATATTTAATAGATGTAATTGAACTTTTTGTTGTTAACAATGACACGTACGACATTTATAATCGAATAATATTCGAACTCATTTTGTATACAATTCAACTGTGGAACGCGGTACCGATTAAAATTATAAATAATCCATGTATCTCAAATCTTAAACCTTACCTGAATCTGGTTACACTTAAAATGCCTTCGTATTATTATATTAGTGTTCAGGTGGATCATGTTCAGCATACGCAATAGAAAGCTAAATGAAGTAGCTTAATTAGCTTTTATTATCAAATCATGTTTCTATCAACAAGTGCTGCACATGCGAACATGTAGATACTCCTGAATACTTTCTGTTAGAATGTCAAAAACACAAGACAGGGTCTTCTCTTCACCTTACTGCACCGACCTACAATTATTATCCGGCAATCCATTTTGTACTCTCGTGAAGTGAATACGTAAATGTTTGTGCAGTGAAAATGTTTTTTGTTTTTTTATATTAATACAAAGTTCACAACCCGTATGTGTACTACTACTACTACTACTAATAATAATAATGATAATGAGGACTTAGTATAGTGCCTAATCTTTAGAAGCTCTAAGCGCTTTACAACATTAGACAACACCTATTACATAAAAAACACATATAATGATATGATTACAAAAAACAAACACCATGAAATTAGAAAACATAAAAAACATGCTGAAAATACTTAATTTAGGAAACATGAATAGGTCTTTAAGTTTATTCTTGCAGTCGAAATAAGTGAGTTTTAAGAGCACTCTTGAATGGAATCACCGTGTCTTTGTGTCTAAGTTCAGTGGGCAATCCATTCCACGTTGCTGGGCCCTGGTATGCAAAAGAACGTTGTCCATATGACTTCGTTTTCATAGTGAGAATACTGAGTATACGATTGTCAGAAGAGGAGCGTAAGTATCTTGCTGGTGTGTAAACATGGGTGAGGTCGGATAGGTATTTTGGACTAAAGTCCGTCAGTGAAACGTAGCACAGAGAACAAATTTTGTGTTTGATTCTGGATCGAATGATAGCCAGTGTAGGGTACAGAGCACCGGGGAAGTGTGCTCTGATCGTGATCTTCTAAGTATGATCCGAGCAGCTGTGTTTAGAACTTTTTGAAGTTTTTGGAGCAGATATTGAGATGAACCAGACAGAATTGAGTTACAATAGTCCAGTCTTGAAAGTACTAATAAGCACACAAATGTTTTAGTGGCATCAACTAAAAGATATTTACGAATGGAGCTGATGCGTCTCAGCTCAAGATATGCAGCCCTGCATATGTTCATGACATGTTGGTACAATGTGAGAGTACTGTCCAGAGTAACACCTAGGTTTCGTACAGACTGTGTGATTTTAATGTTGGTGTTGCTGATATTTATTGTTTGAGGTAAAGGATGCGAATGAGAAAGTTTTCGTGTTGTGATCAGAATGTTACATGTCATCCGTGATTTCCCATCAGAAATGCACCTCTCTCTACACCTTGGATGGTAGTATCAACTTCAGTTGGGTGGCTAGATTTGTATATTTGGGTGTCATCAGCGTGCAATTGGTGAGACACTGGATGATGATCTATGACGCTTGAGAGCGGCTGAGTGTATAGAATGAAGAGAACAAGTAAGACTTGAGCCACAGTAAGGCTGTATCATACATGCCAAATACATACTGGAGACAATGAAATAATATATCATGGTCTATTGTGTCAAACGCTGCAGACAAATCAAGGAGGGTGAGGACTGCAATCTTTCCGCTATCCAAAGCAGAGAGAATGTCATTAACTACTTTTAGAAGAGTAGTTTCAGTCCTGTGGCAAGGGCGATATGCAGATTGAACATTGCTAAAAAGACTGTTTGAATTCAGATGAGATACAAGATGGGATAGAACAACCTTTTCTAAGATTTTTTTTATATGAATGAGAGATTAGAAACTGGGCGGTAGTTCTTTAAATCGTTTTAGTCTAGTGTTGGTTTCTTCAGCAGAGGCTTTACAATGGCAGATGTGAAAAATGATGGGAATTCCCTGGATGAGAGAGAGGTATTAATAACATCAATTAGTGAATGCAATACTGGATCTAGGCACTCCAGCAGCAGTGATGTTGGAATTGGATCAAGTTCACATGACTTTATTGCACTCTTCATCAGGATTGTACGTATTAAATCCATAGAGAGAGGTTCAAATGGTGCTAATGGTTGCCGCTGAAGTTCTGTATCCCAGCTGTATGGTGAAGACGAGTCAATTGAAATTGTGGTGTCAAGCTTATCTCTAATGGTTTGTACTTTGTCACGGAAGAAATTTGCAAACATGTCCGGAAGGTCGACTAAAGAGAAGTTAATTGAAAGTGGTGAAGATTTGTTCCTTGACCTTAGCTTGTTAGTAATCTCGAAGAGCTCTTTGCAGCTGGAACTTTCCATGATCATAGTACTGTAATGGGCTGATTTCGCTGCATGGACTATATTTGTGACATTCTTCTTAGCGGCTTCATAGATTTGTTTATGAATAGTGAGCCTGGTGGAAAGCCCAAGCCTCTCAGCTCTACGGCGATCTCTTTTAGCAGTGCGATTCTTGTCCCTTACACTGCTATACCATGGAGAACACTTTTGAATTGATACTCTGCACTTGGTAGCTGGGGCATGTTTGTCGAGCAATGAACGCAGGCAGTTATCGAGTTGTTCTGCTGTAGGAGGTAAGCAAGTTGTTAGGTTTGCTTGGATGTCATGCATTAGTTTGGTTCTATTTATCATACGGAGGTTTCTCTTAGTAGCAGATAAAGGTGGAGGGTTAGGGACTGATTCTTCAAAATGGCATATAACGCAGAGGTGATCCGACGCAAGTTCGTGGGACACCAGGGAGGACCATAGAATGTTATCATCAGGTCTATGAAGAATCCAGTCTAAAATGTGACCATGTTTATGGGTGGGTTGGTTAACTGACTGTTTGAGGTTCAAAACATTAATGGAATCTAGGATTTTTTATGTGTTTGGGTTTCCAGGACAGTCAAAGTGAAAGTTGAAATCTCCAAGAATAATCAGGTTGCCACCTGTCGGATTTCCATACTTCAGCAGATTCGGAAACTGCTCCCAAAAGAGAGATTCAGCCAGCTTGTTTTTTTTCTGCTAGGAGGAGGGCGGTATAGTCAGAAAAAATGGACTGACCTTTGCTCCAGTGTGAGTGTGGTTTGGACTAGTTCAAACGATGTGTGGTCGAAATTGAATGTTGTGGTGGGGTTAAGACGTTTCATCATGGAGTTCTTTGTGATGACAACAATTCCACCTCCGCGAAATTGGCGGGGGAACGACTTGATTGAGAAACCAGTGTGTGTTAGATCCGCGCACTTGGGCTGATCGCCTGATGATTTTAGCCATGTTTCTGTCAGGAAAGGTACGTCGATATTCTGGTCGTTGATAAAATTAACTATTTCTGTGTGCTTTTCCAGTGGTCCTACTGGCTGGGCATTGAATAATGCAATACGCAAAGGTATCTCTTGGATAGTTGACACAAAGGTTGACGATTTAATAGGGATTTGAATTAGGTTATATAAACTAACGGTCGAATTTTTAAACTGTTGAGGCGGAAAGGGCACAAGGGAGACACTTGGAATTCTTTTTCTTGTTCTTCGCCAGCCAGCTTTTAAACAACGTTTCTTTTTTCGCTTCTGTTTACATTTAAGTATTGATGAATGTAGTCCCAGTTCGTTTAGTCTAGAGCACAATGTAGTGTGGCGAGTATCACGTGATGGCGGTTTGTTCAACAACAAAGGAAGTTGTAGCAGTGGAACAAGACAGCTGAGAAAAAGTCTAATTGTTCTCATTTCAAAAACAAGGAGATGAGGAAACACATATGAACTGAACAGCCAATACATCATGAAAACAATAACCTAAACGAAGACAGGCAACACGCACATATCTCATGAAAACGGCACTAAAAACGGAACAGATGCTTCAAGCCGGTTAAGCGATAGCGGCGATCTTGAGCAGATGTCCCACTATGACATGTTTTCTTACTATTTAATTTACTTGAAGGACTAGTGGCACGACCTTCTCCAAAATGTGGCATCGGAGTCAAATCACGTAACCAACTTTGCCATCTTTGTGGATCAGTTCGTGAGTACTATGAAACAGGAGAAACAAATCGAAACCACAAGCACATGTGACTGCCCAAACGGAAGCAGATACCACAAAAAAGAAAAAAGAAAACAAAACACAGTTACACAGAAATAGATGAAATAATCACCAGGATTGAAGCAATCGCATTTTCTGATAACGACAAATACCAAAAATAAAAGTAACCATTGACACGATTTCTCCGTTAGAAAGACGATTCGCTCTCCTCTTGGTATGAACACACCTACAGTGCCACAGCTAAACCAGCTCACACTACAGCACGGCACATACATACCAAGTCGTATGAGAAATCCAGATGTTACATGCATGTATTAATACTCAAGCAGTGCTTCATAAATTGCGTAGGTACGACGGCCACTTAATAATGCAAGCAGTAGCCACGGCATCTGACTAACAGAAAAGCATCATCCCCAGCAAGATGGAAAAATACATGACGTTTCGGCTCGGACAATTGCAGTTCAACGATTCATTAAGTTTATGAATTCGTCCTTGGACAAGGTAGTGAATAATCTAACCGACGAGAATTCAAAATCACTCGTCTTTACTGTGTAGCCAATATGAATTTCAGTACATAAATGACTGGAAAATATTTGCTGAAACTCAGTTGCCAACGATCGAAGAGTTTTTTTCATCGTTGTCACGCACGTGAAGGTATTTTTCGCAGCGATTATGAACATGCAAAGAAAGTTTGGTCTGTATTTGAATACAAATTCATCTGTGACTATTACGACCTGTATCTGTACACTGATGTTTTGTTGCTTGTTGATGTGTTTGAGAATTGTTGTGACACTGTCATGTACGTGTTCAAGCTCGATGGCACACATTAATTTGCGTCACAGGTTTTGGACTGGGTTGCATTGTTGCTTACTGACATTGATCATCATCCGTTTATAGAGCGATCACTTCGTGGCGGAATATCCATATCAAATCACAGATACGCTCCTGCCAACAACCCCAACGTGTTCAGGCACAAACCCGCTGCACCCAACAATTACACAATGTATAAAATATCAATAACTTGCATGGTTGGATCATGATGCAGTCAGTTCCGGTAATTCAGTGGATCGATACCGTGCACATTGATCTACATAAGACGTGCATGATCATAACATTCACGGTGTCCTAGGATACTTCTTTGAAGCTGACCTGGAATGTCCCGAGTATTTACTCGAGACACACAATGATCATCAGAAACGCTGTCGGTGCCCAGTTCGTGGTTGTCTCCGTACAGTGCTCGATCACTGATGAATCTGGTCGCAAATACACAGAATGCACCAAACTGGTACCGAGCCGTAGGACGAAACACTACTATGTTCTGCACGCGCTTATTCTGCAGTTGTACTTGCGACTGGGTGTGCTTGTCACCTAGATCAATCGAGTGCTTGCATTTCGTCAGAAAGCTAGGATGGTTCCGTATATTTTAATCGCACAAAGGACACCAAGAAATTTGAAAATAATACCGTGTTGGAAACAACATGAAGAATATATCTTGTTCGTGATAATCGTGAGCAAGACCGACTTCGAGAGCTCGTTGCAGACCAGGTCTTTGAGTCCAGATAATTTTTTTGCTGGTGAACTTGTATAAATAAAGAGTGTCCGGCAGCGACATCATAGAAAAGTATGGGAAGGGACGCCGTCATTTCGTGAACAGCAAGAAAGAATTCAAAAGGTAATTGAAAGTGGAAAAATATCACATATATGTCAGTCACAGACTGCACAAGAAAATCTCAAGGCTGGGTTTGAACAACCATTTGCGCCGCTGAATAAACCCACAAAAAAAGTTGCTGAGGCCACCAAAACAACCGTATAGCAAGAGGTCGCGCTTACGGGAACTGAAAAAGCCCTTGGCCCAGTTCGTAAGATTGTCATATTCACCAAAGATATAAAAAAGCCAGAAGAACAACTGCAGAGATTAGTACACGCATGCCTTAGACGGTGACTGAAGATAAAGAAAAAGAAGAAAACGTTGGTGAAACTGAAAAATCACTATCTCCAACACCACACACATACCGGTTATTGATGCAGACCCCACCCCCCCAAAAAAAAGATCGCCAGTGGATCAACTGTGACCCTTTTCGTACACGTCTTAAAATACCCCCAACTGGAGAGATTTAGTGGTCAAAGACCAATCAAAGAATGTAAAAACGGTTTGGACAAAGTAGGTATAGAGGGAATTAATTTGGGCTAAAAATGTCATTGGCTAGGTGTTTAATTCTTGTAATAATGTACTTCATTTGATGAAAGCCGGAAAACGTAATGAAGCAGCTGAAGTGATACGACATTTTGTGTATCTCCTGCACAAAACAGGGGAATATCAGAATATCAGCCAGCCTATAAATCTAGCACGACAAGAGAATACTATGTTTATACACAACCTATTAATACTAAGACAGAAGAAATATTCGGATCGACCAGTATTTATTTTGAACTTGAGGGAAGAAAATATTCAGATCAAGCCGCCGCGCCTCAGAAAAAGCGTAAGAAGCCTTCACCAGAAAAAGTTAAAAGAAAGAAACATGTAAACAAAGAAAAACAACCTGCAACTACACGTCCACCAGTAACACCAAAATGTGCACAGGAAGAAGAAGGGGACAAACAATATATATAGATAAGAGAACAAGTAGAAAAATGGTGCCAGCATCGTACACCAAGGAAAGGAGAAGGCTTTGGTGGATTGTATGACCATAACGACCTTGCGGATCGATTGAAATATTTGTGGGATCAGTTCGCGCGGGCAAGAATATATCCGAATTCATTATTGAGGCTATGTCGATTTGTCAGCGAATATTAATCATTCATCTCATGGATAGGGCTATATATCGTGCGTTGATGATCTTTGGTAAAGATTTTCATGATATCTATTACTACGATACCGATAGTGAGTTCTGAAACAAATGAGACAGTTTGTGTTTTACGTGAAATCTATGCATCAGTGCAACCTGTGGTTCTAAATACAGCACAGAGCGTGACCTCAATGATAAATATCTCATCTAAGAAACCAGAATTCAATATGACTTTTCTGCAGCTGTGACTGCTGAGGAATCACGCATTATTGAGATCGCACTAGCATCTCCGCAAGTGTATTGCAGCTGACCTAATATCCGAGACCAGAAATTTGGTTGTCTCCCCTCAAATAACACATTTATGTTTTCAGCATATAGCGAAATAAAATGACATGTTGTAGAACGTCCTACCGGTGCCAACGATATTACCTCAATGAATGGTTAGGTCCGACGAAGAATTTTGGATTTTACTGGGAAGGACTTCAAAAATGCTATTCGTGAACACGAGACCACACTCAGCTCCGTTATTGCCATTAAATCTCTACAATATCAGGGTAATTTTGGAGACTCATCAGTGATAACAGTTCTTGGTTTGTCTAAAGATATTCCCTAAAACAGTTGGTCCTGATATATTATCGGACCTGATGTTGAGAGAATTACCGCAGCGACACAGACCGATTTAACATGCGATGCTGTCAGTGACAGCCACGAAAGCAAGTTTGAAACGACTAGCGTAGTTGTACAGAGTTATATTCTGTTTGGGTTTTCACCAGCCTTGGAACTGGGTGATATTATATCGATTATGTCCGCGGCACCTGTATAACTTCAATGCCATGATAATCGGCTGATTCATGTTTGTTTCTCCCGTGTAGATCAAGACATAATTCGACTTGGTATGTAATAATAATAACAATGACAGTCATGCGCGGACGTGAAACCCGTTCGTATTATTAACGCGACAAAACCTGTGTACATGACATTACGGAATTGGGCTAGGTGACATTGTTTACAGATTATTTGAGAGCCTTGTCATCACGCGCCGCTCCTACCGTCAAGCAAGCGGCAGTGCGGGTTGTGGATAGTTGTTAAATGTGTGGTTGTGGATTAATTAAAACAACTGGGCTCGCATGCATTTCAGTCGCTTTGTGATCTATTACGAAGATCAGGAACCAACATCAACGACGGTTCCAGTTACAATGGCATCGACAAAATCAATATCGCCTACAGTTAGTAAAATTAACGAGGCATCTCAACAGCGATAGTAATATCCAGCGATTGCAAATCTGGCAGCAATGAGTGGATTTGCATGGTATTAAAGAAAACAATGATATATAAACCATGGCCCGGTTCAAAGAGGAATTTTGTCAGCATTTGACATGGGAGCGCCTGTGTTAGGTGATCGAAGCAAGAGAGATTTTGAGTATTATTTATATCTAGCCAGAGACCGAAATCAACTACAAATAGGTACGAGAGTCGGGAACATATCTGTTTATCATAACTGATATGATACGTGTGGGGCGGAGTGGGAATGTTGATTAATGACATGCGGTATCTTAATCATGTACCACTAAAATTACATATCAGCAGGTCGCCCAACAATAATTTAAATGTTTTCACGGTCGCATTATCAATATCATTAATCAGAGGAGATGACATTCTTTGGTGTTTATATTTAAGATTAGATTTTTGCCATTATCATATCAATAACGGAATCTGACAGTAGGTGATTAGATTGCGGAATCTACCGAGGTTGTATTGGATCAGCTTTCAGCGGATGCTAAAATCGATACTAATTTTACTCCACTTCTCGAGGAATATCTGCGTCAAAGTGGTGCTACCAAACCATCTTATGAACTGCCTTATAATTTGGCAATGGGTCAAGTAGAAATATCTATTTGAAATCATCTTGATGTAGCACTACCGACTCTAGGATAGCTTAGAATCATCGCACGTGTATGTTACAACGCCGAAGCGTTTCTTCAGCAACAGAAGCAAAATCTCTCCGGATTGACTCTGCAACGATGAAGTGACATTCACTGATTTATCAACACGTCACATTACCTGTTAATTATGTTACGCCAATATTGACTAGGTTAGCAGCAAAATGCAAACTTAGTCGACTGTCGACTGAAACTGAACTAGGACGCACTTGTTCGAGTAACAGTTATTTGGCAAAGACGATCGTTAGTTTCAAAAGCGCTGGCTTAGTACAGAGCCTGTTTGGTTCTGTTTCTGCAGAAGACGTTCAATAGCGATATGGAATAAGCTCTCCAAGATTTTATCAGATATGGAATACTCTCAGATATTGCCCTGAGGAAAAACCATCTGATATCAATGAAAATGATTTAACAGCTTGTAAGTAATAACCTTGAGACCCTCGAGCAAGAACTCTACAGATGATGAGCTCTAATAAGGGATAAATAAAATCAAGATCCAAAGTTATAAAATCTTCATCCAGTGACACATGATTTACTGGTAAACATGAATAAAAATGTACCATCAAAGCTTGTTCAATTGCTAAAAGCTGCAGATGTTTCAGCGGTCGCAGCATATTTTAACATGAAACTCATATAATATAGTCTTAAACAACGACATCGAATATAAAAAGGTGAAGAGGTGACAAAAGAGTTTCTAGATCAAATAAGGAAGGAGTTTAGAGAGTGGTATAGCTTCAATCAGTTCGTATATTGATCGCTGTCATATGCTTGCCTGTTTGATTACATCATTCTCTGCAGGACTTCTTGTCGTTTCCACAATTACTGTAGTGTAGAGTAATACGAAAGGCCGGTGTTTGTTCCACTGGCCCTCTTTGCAGGCATTTCCTTCCAGACGAGACCCTGCCCGACATAACTGAACCACGTGGGTGTTTACGTGTGTACGGTCAACATTAAAAGTGAACAACAGACAACGCTCAAATAGGGGCTAAATGGTCATGGTGGTAGAGACGAGGACTAGTGGAAAGGATGCACAGATTGCCAGTGGGACATAACCCAAAGTTTTGTGCTACTTCTCTGAACTATTTACATATACTAGAACTAACCATATTTATAGATGTATTTGTATTTGAAAACGACCTTGATTATTAAAGTTTCTCTGTAATAAGGGAGACAGTTTTCAATACACTTCCTGCATTTTAATGAAATCCCATATAATCATACGTGCAGATATCCTCGTGAATAAATCCTGTTTAAACGAACAGCAAAAACATCAAATAAACTATATATATATATATATATATATATATATATATATATATATATATATATATAAAAGCGGAGAAATAAGATTTGACCGGAAGTACTATAATTACGTTCTGCAATTTATGCATAGATGCAAAAACGTAAGTGTCAATTTGGTAATCATTAAATGTACTGATCTTTAGTTGTTTTGTATTGTTTGTTGTATTTGTAAGTGTACCTCCAACAAATTTTTAGTTCCATGTTCAGTTCGTATTACCTATAATGTTGCGTACTTCATCTGAACGAGCTAACATGGCTAATGCCATTCGTATATAATATTAATGACAACTGATTGAATGGTGTATGTCACGTGGTATAAGATATAGCTGCATATCGCATGATCATGGCGATATCTGACGAGTAAGTGGCCTCCAAACGTCATATAAATGGCGTAATGCAGCCACAATCACGTGTTTACTTGACGCTGGACAATATGAGGTTTACTGGTTGATAAATCTTAATATTTACCTCATCAGAAGTCCATATTTTTTATGGAATCATATCATAAACAATATCATATTTTGAGTATGTTTACCTTCTCTTACAGTATACGTTTACAAAATGTGACGTTTATTGAAATATGACACGACAATTGGTGATTATAATGTTTGCTTTCATGTAATCCTTTTCTCTGAGGTTTAATTACACCAGGCCGTTCTATTTACGTAAGCACACAACGAGTTGTTCAAAAGAAATCGAATGAGACAGTCGGCCATAATGTCTACTGATAAAGGTCAGTCTTCAGATCAAACGCGTACAAGGTGTCTTTTATCGATATTATTTAGGCAGCAGATTTATCACATTCCAAAGTTAGACGTATGAAATGATTTTGACAGGTCAGTATTAAAAAACTTGTCCATCCGTAATGAGGACAAGTAGATAATTGTATTTGCAAAAGTTGCTAACGGAATGAAAATGATAAGAAACTTGTTAATCAGTCACACAGCCTATAGCGAATGGCGAATCAACAATGAATTTATTTATATTCTTGTGTTGTTAGATCGCGAGCTGTGTATGCAGACGTTGTTTAACCGGACCAGATATGACTGGCAAGCATTTTGCAACGGATTTCGTTTCATCAACCATATATATTATAGAACTGTATTAATACTGTACGGTTATATTTGACTATACTAAATAAAGGACCGCATGTACTCGCGTACAAGATGACTTCAACTGAAAACATCATAAACCAGGTTACTGATTATTCCTAAGAAACTGCATAGACCCAGATCTGCCGACACATTATGCGACGACAAATCTGTGTTTGTGCATTTTGCATTTGGACGCGTCTTAGAAGCGAATATAGGCTGTATGTGTTCGGAATTGCAGTAAAGCAGGTAAAACGAGTGCATCCCTTTCCTAATAGATAGAAAGCGAATAAAATGTACACGGCATTTTCAAAATCATTTACATAGCGAATACAGTTATATCACTATATTTTGATATCATTAATAACAGATAGGTATTAATGTCCTTAGACACATGAGCAAGTTATTTGTTTACTGTATATTGTCCATTCAACGAGAAAAGTACATATATTTTAAAATAGTTTCTAATGTAGTAAAGTATTAATTATATTTAAATGTGCATCATTCCTTGTTAGTTGTCGCCTTCTAAAGTTTATCATTATATTATTTTGTCATTATCCACCTATTATGACTGTTGAATAAACTTTGAGCCTAAACTTTTGTTATTAATAATATGAATGAGCATGATTTTTACAGGTGTAACCAAAAATAAAAAAAAAATTTAAAAAAACCCCACAATAACTTAAATATGTTTCCCTTATAATAAAGGCAATGCTCACGAGAAAATATTACGTATAGTAAATATGACCGAACGAACAATAAAAATAACTGATAAAAAACAAAACTAACCTAATCAAATTAACACAACACGCTCCGAGAAGGGAATCATGATTTTGGCCATTCAAATGCACATGCAATGTATCAAGGCTAAATAGTAGGCCAAAAAAAGCAATGCCTTGTCGAATAAATATATGCATATTCATCAATCTGAAAAAGATTTGTTTTGTGATACATTATAACATTATATTTGAGATTGTGCGACCTGAATATGTATGTTTTTCTGTTGATGTGGAATAGTCCCCACCCCCACCCATATATATATATATATATATATATATATATATATATATATATATATATATATATATATATATATATATATATGGAGAGAGAGAGAATTACCAATATACACCAAGCATAACGGAAAGTGCTATCCTACAGGAGAATGTTTGATGATACTAGATAGAATTAATATTTAATACAAATAATACTATTTTATAGGTTAGAACCGTTAGATAATATTTAATTTGTACTCTGCGAAGATTCGAATCCATGTCCGCGGGTAAACGGCACCCATCGCCTTGCCTGCACGCACCAATCCATATTCCATCATAACTATGCACACTTGACATAATGATGCTACTCAGTCGGTGATATGTAAACTCGTTCGTAGCAGACCCACTCTCATGACCACCTAGTAATTAATTATCTCTCTCTCTCTCTCTCTCTCTCTCTCTCTCTCTCTCTTGGCATCCATTATCCTATATTAATACTTTACAATGTAATAAAACATATTTATACTTTACAATGTAATAAAACATATTTATACTTTACAATGTAATAAAACATATTAATACTTTACAATGCAATAAAACATATTAATACTTTACAATGCAATAAAACATATTTATACTTTACAATGTAATAAAACATATTTATACTTTACAATGTAATAAAACATATTAATACTTTACAATGCAATAAAACATATTTATACTTTACAATGTAATAAAACATATTTATACTTTACAATGTAATAAAACATATTTATACTTTACAATGTAATAAAACATATTAATACTTTACAATGTAATAAAACATATTTATACTTTACAATGTAATAAAACATATTTACTATCATTACTCCCCATAAATAAATCATGTTGTCTTGTCTTCTTCACCTCTAATACTTTTTATCAAAAGTGCAAGTACACTCATTGAATGCACATCGCAGGAAAAAAAATCACCAAATTTGGAAACGATCATTTTGCGGTTTTATTGGTGTGTCAAAAAATTTATGACATGGATTGTTTTTACGGATGTAAATTTATAACGGTATTTTTCAAGTAAAAGGTCACTTGTTTTTAGTTTGCCTGCCAATGTTGTCTGTGTTTCAGTAAAGGAACCACCATACTTCATAACAAATCTAAGACAAGTAAACTTATCTGCAATTTCTAGTTTTTCATTACCGTAAGTGAATTCAATATTTCTAGGTTAAATTGCCACCTTTTATAAAACAAAATCATAACCTTTGGTTTTGATGTTCCACTTAGCACAATAATCTTGGAAATAATTTAGCGCGTAATCAAGGCCTTCGGGCAAACCTAAAATGATGAAAATGTCACCTGCGTATAAAATAATAAAACGGTTAAGCTTACCAATATATATGCCTACAAAACCGTGCAGAAGAAACTCTTCCTCTAAACCGCTTACAAATATTGAGAAAATAAATGGTGATAATTCACAACGAATACCAGATAATTTGTCACTAAACATATCATATTTAACCCTTGACTTTGCATTGCAGTACATGGATTTGATTACATCCCGAATATTTCGCCTTAAACCAATCTTTGTCAAGCTATACCATACATTATATTTTTCTCTGTAATCAAACGCTCTGGTGAAACCAATAAACGCACAGAATATTGTGTTATATATATATATATATATATATATATATATATATATATATATATATATATATATATATATATATATATATATATATATATATATATATATATATATATATATATATATATATATATATATATATATATATATATAATTTAATGATATCTGATTTAATATATATTTATTTCAATTTAATTGTTTGTTTGTCAGTTTTACTTTTGCTCACTGGAGATGGTACGTTTTCCAGAAAATAGTTTGACCTTGGCTGTTCGATTTGTAAACACCAGTTGTTGACATAGATCATAACCTTGATTTAAAATGAGTAGCAATCACGTAAATAAGTTCTATTTTTATTTTAAAATGATTGGTTGTTGTTGTGGTCATGATGGGACTATGTGTTTAAGATGCAAAACAAAAATATTTAAAATTTTATTTCTTAGAGTACAATTATTGGTTTTCGTCATGGCCACACTGGGTGAACGTGATCTTTAAAAAGCAAATAATTTCGACTAGGTTCTGGAACATGATCACGTGATCCCCATTTTGCGTTTTAGAATACGATATAATCTTGTTTTGGAGAGATATTCTCAGTAGTTGGGCTCTTACACTAGACGTTGTATGTTGTTCTGTTTGGAGTTATTTTAAATCACTTGGATTCAAAAAGGATTAATTCTTTTTTTTCCTGGAAAATTCATGTGCTCATGTGAAATTGTTGAACAAGAACAGCTTTTATAAAAATTATTCAGATTACCAAAACCGGAGTGATATTTCTTATTTCTACGAGGAACTGTAGACTTCAACACTATAGATTACAGCATACGTCATCGTTTTCCATATTGAATTCTTCGTCGGGACTCGAACTATAAATCATTAGAACATTTTGTTATTATGACTTCAAAAATTTTATTCGTGGATTATTCTTGGATTATTTTTGGATTTAATTCTATAAAACCGTAAGTTTATATATGTTTCATTTGTACAGAATTTTTCCAGGAAAATAAATTATTATATTTTTTCAAACCTTTTTGTTTTTATTCTTTCTTATGTTACTGTTTATTCGAGCCTAAACACGTAACATAAGAATATTTATTTAATGTGTGAAAGAAACCCATGTACAATATAATACATTGTCAGCTGTACACATTTTTTTTATAAATATTGTTTGTACCTCGATGAGGACATGACAGTTTTCTTGCCAATTATCAAGACATTATTTAGCATACGTGTGAATAATTTTCCATGGAATTCAGATCCTTTATATCTCTATAATAATTTTCCATGCAACTCAGATCCGTTTTTAAACCTCTATAATAATTTTCCATGCAACTCAAATCAGTTATACCTCTATCATAATTTTCCATGCAACTCAGATCCGTTATACCTCTATAATAATATTTGTGTTGTTGAAAAGTCATCTAAATTGCCCTTAACTCAGTGGTATAACTAGACCGTTGGAGCACATTTCTGAAAGACAGTATTAAGATGTTTTAATTATATCTTTACCATGGTAAATAAAAGTATTAATACTCATATCTGGATCAGCACAGCGGTATAATTTTATTTGATGGAAAAACTTGTCTGCCTCTTGAAGGGAAATATTTGTAGTAGTTTCATTAAACACTCCTTTGACAAATCTTTCATTAAAGGGTAAACCATCTTCATCTATTATTAAAGGTGATCATTACAATTGTTTATAGCCTTTAAATAATTTTCAAAAGTATCCATTGCAGTATTTGATGGTTTAAGATTAGCAGCATCTTTTAACATTTTCCAGTACAATTTCACATAATTAAATATCGATTTTTCAAATTCTAATGTTTTCAGTTCATCATATTTATGCCTATACTTTCCTACTAGTTTTATGTAGTCTGATCTTGTACTTGGCATTTCTTGTCCTGCATTCGGTGTCTTCACAACCCAATAATGATTCAATTTACTTATACAAATTAACAGTTGTTTGCATATAAAATTAAACCAAGGATTATATATTTTGTCATTATATTTCTCCGCCATTCTATCATGATATTTTAAAAATCTTTAATTGAATGGCAAACAAACATTGTGTAAAATATCAGGTAATGTCCACAATAAACTTTCACTAATTGCTTACACATCAATAACAGTGTTAAATTCTAACGTAAAGCATACAACTCAATGATCTGACAAAATGTTTGGCTCACTAACATCAAGCTATAATACAGAACTGAATAAGGACATGGAAACAATAACATAATCCTTCAAATAATAATCATAATCATATACACCGTGTCCAACGTATACTGCCCTATATTTTTATAACTACCTACACGTCCATTGATTGTAAATAAACATTTTTGCTTGCAAAAGTAATGAAGTGAATTCCATTTGAGACTGAGTGTATATTATCTTGTGAAACACCTGGTTTAATACTATAATCAACAATATTCTCTTCGGATAAAGCATGCATACATTGACTACTGTCATAACACAACAAACGTTCTGGCTTTAAAATCAGCAGATATGATAAATGTACAATCTATAATCCATTCACGTTCTATTCTTACCAGAGATTATTTGAGCATGTCAAATATATTTGCGTCCACCATAGATTGCCCACGAGATTCAGCCCGTACATTCTAGCCAAAGCAAACATATACAATAATGTATTTTCCAAATATTGAGCCATCAAATGAAACGATTATATTATTCTCATACCAGCAAGTGTAAGCAATACATTGAATGAGATTCAATTGTTTGGCTGTCTTGATGAAATTTTATTGCTCCCAATAGATTAATAAATAATAAATGATTAATAGAATTTAACTTAAGAGAATTAGTTTTTCTAATGAATGAATAATCCAGCTCTGTTGATGCTAACGTGTTATTTATTTACAGGGATGTTCTATTCAAGGACCTTACATACATGGAATAAACACAAAAGAATAAAAGAAAACAAAATAACTCAAGGACTGATTTATGCACATTTCTGTTGGTCAGTAAGAGTTATCCGCGATTCGTACACGTCGAAAAATGCGCTTTAACTTTGCCGTCGTAATTAGGTACGGTTGGAGTATTTTTTCTTTCTTTAATAAAGTCTGTCAATTGTTTCATCCCACGATCAATGAAGCATCCTTTTGGGGAGTATATGTTGGGCACGCGTTTGCATCAGAGTAATAGAAAAGAATGAAAAGATAAGTTTGCTTAAGTTTTGTTTTATCCTATGAATTAAATGATCCCTGTTTGCCTTTGCATCGATTCTTCACATGCTAACATTTTAATGCACTTATGAGCTTGAGGTTCATTAGGAAACGGCTTCATATAAATTAATATGCGAACAGAATATTAAATAAATTCTTTAGAATCCGCCTGATGCAGAAAATAAAGTGCCCTCCCCCTCCTCGCTTAGATATTTTCAGAAATATACGATGAGTAACATAGATATTACGTTTAACGAGCAGTAATTGAATGTTTACTTAATTACTTGCAAGCTTACAAATGAGGTTGTAATTCAGTTCATTTAAAGATACGACAACACTAAAATAAAATCATTAATATCAAGAATGCAAATCTCGTAAATTAAATAATGCAATGCTGTAGGAAAGTTGCACATGTACAAATTACATTTAATGATGACCGCAGTGAAATAAGCAGCATCAAATCGGATAGCAAGATTGTTAAATGAAAGCAGCTTGAAGATGTAATACACCCCCCACCCCAAAACAACAACATCAACACTTATTTGACTTGGGTTAATACTAAAGTTTTACTAGAATGTTACAAGGTCATTCTACAACGATTCAGCAAGGAAAATAATTAGAACAAAAACAAAAACTTATCAGCTTCACTTTTGACTGATCTGTACACGAAGACAGTCAAGGTCTGACAAATCTTCATTCTACCACTGTCCAGAAATCGGTCTGCGTCAGGTCGAAATCAACTTTTTATAGTAATTATGACTAGTATCTCTTTCGTCATGAGTTAGCTCTCACGTAATTACCAGTCAATATATTAAGGTCACAAGTGAGACACTGTAACTTAGTCTTAATAATGAGATACTGTAACTGAGTCTTAACAATATTGTAGGGGGATTCTTTCATTAGTTTAAAACTGATGATATATGAAGGAAAAGTTTTAAAAAATGTATATGCAAGTATTTTGAAGGCAATGATTCTAATTTCACATTAGCTGGTTTTTCAAATGTGCAAGAGGAGAATGCATTAATACGCACAAACATTCTAGTACCAGTCTCACTGAACAAATGCATTTAACTTTTAGCATCTACCATCCAGCATGATTTAATCGCATAATTTTGGGTACATTTGCATCATACAAAATTATCGCTATACACATGTTTACGTTCGAAAATTGAGCGTTATACTCAGATAATTTTAATGCCTATTTCATAAAGTTCATATTCTTGTGTTTAAACATAAATGATTGAAAATTACCGTATCACCATATGTCACGCACACACCAACATGTCCCGATACCTATCGACCGCCAAACCAGTAAGGTGAGAGCATCATGTTATTTGCATGCTCACTGGCAGCTTGAACGAGACCTAGTGGATTGGCGCGGTATATCAACTGCTATATCAAATGGTCACAACTTAAACATCTTTAAATCATCTTTCATGACATTTTCAGGATGCACTAAATCAGTAACAGAACAGAACAAAACCTTTATTAATACAAATAAATCTCAGGCCACACGGGTGGCATATGAGAATAGCACAACTGTGTGTGTGTGTGTGTGTGTGTGCGTGTGTGTGCGTGTGTGTGTGATATTTGCACGTTTAACGTAGCTTTAACAAACTTTCATTCATATCGCTACGATGTCGGCAGCGTGGCAGTATAGTGATGTCTAGCACTGGGGCACAATGCCGCAGACATGTGGCATGATGTAGCACCCAGTCAAATTATCCTGACACCAGGCCGTCCAGTCCTAACACTAACTCTTAATGCTGAGTGCCAATCGAGGCAGCTGTCGGTACCATTTTTATTTGTCTTTGGTATGACGCAAGCGAGACAGACTCTTTAATCAGAATAATGCAAGTGCTACAATATTGTAATGCTAATTCACTTGGGTTAAGTGTCAACACAGAACACTTTTGATTTAATATAAGCTATGTGATATTAAGTACGTCGTGGTTATATCTACTCTGGCAAAATGACAAGGTTGATGTCGTTTCCTTTTTGATTTGATTAAAGGAAAACTTAGTTGGTCACCATTAGTCGAACGCAAGTAGAAATATTTTTGCAAAACAAGATTGACTATGAATGCGAACTGTTACTCTCACACACCCACGATCATCATAATATTTGTAATTATTTGTTGTTCAGGAGGCTGTTAAGTCCACTTAAATATTTAAGCAAGGGAAGTAAAGCAGAAAAATAATAAATAGTTCTCTGGGATTGCCCGTGATTGATTATTTCGGCACAGATACTTCCAGCAATACAAGAGACTGATCAAGTAGATGTATGCCTTTTAAACAGCGGAGTTGACTTTAGAGTTTTATATTCTACTAAAATCGGTCATAATGAAATAAACTTTGAATGTCAATGCAGCTCTTGGACTTCTACCTGCAGAAAAAGTGGTGACTAATACTCAGAGTGTATCGGTCATACGTATACAACGTGACATTTAATAACACCCATTTACAATGTGTAATATAGAGACGCCCCTTTATTGGGTAATTTATGTTCGCACCATATGTTAAATTCTTACTTGTTTACTACTTAGCAGTAGTCATTTGTGGAGCAGTATCATTTATTACATATATCAGTATTGTATAAGATGTCTCTCGTTGTGTCCAACATTGTCATGGGGTAATACTGGGTATTTGAGATCATCCTCCCACACTGACCATGATTAATTTGGATTCGTCATGATACACGGTATATTCCGCCAAACTATCAAATATATTGTTTTGCTTCATTGCTCCGCTGACACTATCATCGCTCGCTAGGTATGAGTTATTACATATCAGCAGTCAAACCGAAATGTTGCTGGAGTTTTTAGGTCTGAAGGACTCACGGTTCTAATTCAGTTCCCATAGTAAACCTAGGCAAATACCGTGAAATTAAAAATTCAATAACATAAAGTTTCTGAGTGCTCATGATCAAACTTACATTTATCAGTATAGATGAAACCTGGATGTCAGCTTCTGTGCAGAGGAAAGGATATGAGCCGCGGAATTTTCTGGACCTGCATCTTTTTGAAACATGTGCTTTCAGTTCAGCACCAAAGAGTCAGGTGCTAAATTTAGTAATGAGCGTTCCAAACGCAAGACTGTTAAAGGACTAAAATTTCATCAATAAAACAATGTCTCTAATTTTTCACTTACATCTAGGATAAGCTCTCAAAAGATTCTTTTTCCTAAAACATAACTTACATTATTAACCAATCCTGGCCAGCCAAACCCATATATACTCTATTTTATGTTCACCCATTTCCAGGATGGTTCCCATTTTTCCATATAATTAATACCGTGTGTCCTATATTCCCCACTGATTTTCTGGACAGCCCTAGGAATAGTAAGTAGTTCAGTAAATAAGTAAGCAATGTGCATAGTTCTGCTTGTCAAAGATTACGTTAGTGAATATTAAATTATATTGCAAGTTCATGTTCATCTAAAGAGCAATGGCAGATTTCAGGCAACATTTAAATATGTGTGCTTTATTTAAATAAACATATATACTCTATTTTATGTTCACCCATTTCCAGGATGGTTCCCATTTTTCCATATAATTAATACCGTGTGTCCTATATTCCCCATTGATTTTCTGGACAGCCCTAGGAATAGTAAGTAGTTCAGTAAATAAGTAAGCAATGTGCATATTTCTGCTTGTCAAAGATTACGTTAGTGAATATTAAATTATATTGCAAGTTCATGTTCATCTAAAGAGCAATGGCAGATTTCAGGCAACATTTAAATATGTGTGCTTTATTTAAATAAAAAATACTAAAATAAAGCTGTCTAATAAGAATCATCATTTTTAATATCACCATTTATCTATCTTCAATTGAATACTGGAATATATTACCAGCCTTGTTATATTATGCAATTAATGAGCAAAAGGTCAAGGTGACCATCTATATGTACATGTATTATTACTGATAAAGAGATTTAAATGACAAAAAGTATCTAAACTTCCTCCCAGAAGACATATAATTTACAATTAAAGTAAGGTAGACATAAATCCAGTAAAATGCAAAATATAAAGTTTCAAAACATTCATTAAAAGAAATTAGTTGGGTGCAAAGTCATAAGAGTTCACCACCATTAATCATGGTGGAAGAGACCTAAGTGATCATATCTAAAGTATTATGTTTCAAACCATATCATATTTCTTACTATAATTATAAATGGTAAATCGTATAAATATTATATATGTATTGCTTAGATATGAACCAAAGTGCAAAACACTCCATCTCCTCTTCTTGGCAACAGTTGATATATCTGAATGAAAGTTACTCTATGGTTTACAAAAGGTATTAATTTTGCTTGTTATCCATTAACATAACCATGTGATTGCATTTGTAGTAAAGTTAATTGCACTTGCATATGTGGAGTCACTGTATTGCTGTAGCTGTCTATATGACTCACGGTACTAATTCAGTTCCCATACTAAACATGTGCAATTACCAATTAAAAATTCAATAACTTAAAATTTCCGAGTGCTCATGATCAAACTTAAATTTATCAGTATAGATGAAACCTGGATGTCAGCTTCTGTGTAGAGGAAAGGATGTGAGCCGCGAATTTTCTGGACCTGCATGTGTTTAAAACATGTGCTTTCAATTCAGCACCAAAGAGTCAGGTGCTAAATTTAGTAATGAGTGTTCCAAACGCAAGTCTGTTAAAGGACTAAAATTCCATCATAAAACAATGTCTCTATTTTTTCCACTTACAACTAGGATAAGCTTTCAAAAGTTTCTTTTTCCTAAAACATAACTTACTTTATTAACCAATCTTGGCCAGTCAAACCCATGTATACTCTATTTTATCTCCATCAATTACCAGGCTGGTTTCCATTTTTCCACATAATTAGTACCGTGTGTCCTGAAGTACCATTAAATTTCCAGACTCTTGGAAATTAGCAAATATGGTCCCAGTATATAGAGAAGGAAGAAGAACAAATGTTTCAAACTATCGCCCAATATTACTCCTTTCTATTTTGTCCAAGGTGTTTGAGAAACGTGTCCACAAATATCTGCATAATTATATTATTCATCATAACTTGATTTCACCAATCAGGTTTTACATCCAGTGACAAATGAGCTACTAGTTATTATACAATTTCTTAGCTATAGCTCATGGAAAGGAAGTTCGAGCTGTTTTCTTTCAAATAAGTAAAGTGTTTATTCGTGATTTACATTCCGGATTTCTCGTTATAAACTTAGGAAGATCGCTTTTTAAAATAGTTAAATGATGTGATTACAACATCACTTGGCATAAAGAAAACAAATAGTTGTCCTGAATTCCTGGCTCAAATATTTTTAAACTACAAATGCAAGAGTCTCTTAAAGATCGATCCTTGGTCCTTTTTTAGATATGGATAAACGTCGAAAATCCAAATGAGGTTGGTTAAAATCTAGATCTGGGCACTCAAAAATTACAGGTCTGGTCCCGTCTTTGGCTTGTGACCTTTAACCCAGTCGATGCTCATAAAAACGGAAACAAAATTCAAATGACAATCCTTAATTGCACATGTTAAGCAAAGATATTTAATAAATATCCCAACATAAGAAGTTAGGTATTTTATTGTCTTGTGATATCGGATGGCAAGTTCCTCTGATAAACGTTTTGAAAAGGCATGGAAAAAGTTAATATTTTGAAGAATTTGAAATACAGATTAGAATCGTTTTGTCCTTGGAAAAAGTTATAAATCTTATATATTTCCCATGTTTGACTATGTTGTTTGTATCTGAGATAATTGTACTAAGGAAGAAAAGAATCACTGGAAAAATATAACTTTGGAGGATATGAAAATATTATTTAGTGCTAACAAGAATGAGACTTGGGAATTATTATGTCAGAAAACCGGGTGGGGTAGCCTGAATCTTCGAAGCTATATGAATAAAATAGTTCACTTGTTTAAAATGTACCATGGTCTTGCTCCAAACTAATTAAACAATATATTTCACATCTTGTTGTCAACAGTGTTACCCGCTCCACTCGACTATCAACCTTCTTTGTGCCGAAAATAACTATCAAAAATAATTTCTGCCTTCTAGAATTCAGCTGTGGAAGACTGTACCGAATGAAATAATACGTAGCTCATCCATTCGAAAGTTTCAAACTTACCTGAATGAGGATAAACATAACATTCCTTCGTATTATGTTGTTGGTGTTCGGGTGGGCTAAGTTTGTCAGTGAGAACGAAATGCCGTAGCTTAAATAACGATTTATTCTTACATCTTGTTTCTATAAAAAAAGTACTACACATGCGGACAAGTAGAAACAGCTGAACACTTTGCCAGAATGTCAAAGCTATAAAATTTTAAGACATGATGTTCTCTTCACTTTACATATCCAATTTACAATGAAGACAGTATTATCCGGCAATACGATGTATTCTGATGCAAATAATATGCATATACTTATGGTAGCTAAAACCTTCATAAAATTACCAAAAATGATTGTGAAATTAACACACATAATTGTTTACCTTCTCTTTTTACAATTAAATGATCTTCTTTGAATCGAATATGTTATGATCTCTAAGGGCTTAGACTACGTAACAAGAAAGAGCGATAACCAACAAGTTGTGTATAATTTAAAATATTAATTTATTTTCCTCAATTAAAAAGTGAATGAAATAAAAATAACCTACACTACGGTGAGATTTCGCAAATCCTGAAATTTCTATCATTTCTAATATGTCCAAGTAATCCGAATACGTTCCAAAGGTATTCTGAATGATAACTGTAATATACTGATGTACCAATACTACATACGAATCATTGCATTTAAATCCAAATATCCGTTAAATAAATTAACGGTAAATCCAGAAGAACTATAAATACAAAATGTCATGGAATGTCTCACAGTAATTTCATACCACAATTAATCCAAATAGCCTTTAAAAGTTACATAGCCAATCCTTAAAGCAATTAATATATCCAAACGTCTTTCAATAAATGTTTTTCACAGCACTGCAATTCCAACAAATAATATTATTAAATAGGTGAACCAATACTCTTTCAAGGCCAGTAATAACTTTAAGCAATTCCGCGTTTTAATCTTTTAATATATCAAGCTAACAACACAATAACTAAACACGAGGCTTTTAAATGAATCATTTGTTACAACTCTATGATAATAAACAAAGTAACAGAAAGAAGCAAATCCAACATGTTTTGTAAAACTTAACATGTAATGCATTTATCAACGTTATAAAATGAAAATTTAAGAGGAATCATCATTATTATGAATTTAATCCAAAATATCCATTATAAAGTTCCCCAAAATTCCAAAACAATCCAAAATGTTCCGAATGAATTTATGATCCTTGAAGGTACTGGTTCTGATATATCAAATGTATCAAACGGCACTGTCTAGAACACCTTTGAATAATTCAAAATAATCTCAGAATATTGTTTTAGTCCAATGAACATTTTGTTATTTCAATAAACACTCAAAAGAAACGTTTCCTCGCAAATAATAGTTAAACACTAGTTATCCAGCACTACGCATTTACATGTAAGCACAACTGGTGGAAACACTGCGCCTACTCGACACATGATATTTTGCAAATATTCTACATCGTAAAAGAACTCACGTGACCTAACATATACAATGGAAAATTGCTTAATTCTTATAAAAACCCATCTGATAGACTTATCCAATGGGAAACAACCCCCAAACTTGTAAACAGGCTTAATTATTAATATTATTATTAATTATCTTAAACGCCAGCTTAAACAATTATTTATTGATACTACCCGATCTACACTCTTAATATCTTAAAATAGAATTTTATACCCGTGTACAAAGGTTTACTATATAATATGTTGGTTAAAGATGATCATTATAATTTATAGTCACGGACAAAAATTACACATAAAATAGATACAGTCATGTACCAAGAGCTGCAAAAATATCAATGGAACACATTTAGCATTTCGAAATACTAATTTGCAGTAAACAATAGCAGTTCCAGTTATCTTTCAACAGTACCAATGTCCTTGTTGATGATGATTACTTTTTAGCATATAGACCTTGGAATTTATTAATGAAATCGTGCTACACACTATACACGACTCTTCTCTAAAAGTGAAAACTACGAAGTTAGAATATTTTCATTAAAATGTAATTAACTGAATGACCCTTACTAAAATCATTATAATGAATGATACACACACTATAGATACATATAACAATTATATATACTACAACTGATCAAGTATACATTTATATATGTATATGATTTATCAGCTTTAAGGTGGTTGGACAATTATTTATTGTTAAAAATGTTATGTATTAGAGAAGACAGTTTTCAACAAGCTTCCAGCTTTCTACTGAATCCCCATACATATTATATTGTTAAAAATAATGCATGAAATCATACCGTTCAAATGAAATAAATCATGAAAAAATGATCGCGTTTCTTTGTATCTTTAAGAATAGAATTCACTTGTCCAATACATCCAGAATTGTGAGTAGAGATTTGTGTTACATAACCAAGAACTTGCATATTATATGTAATACATGAAGAAATGAAAATATTTGTCATGAAGAAAAGATACAATAATGATTAACAGCATATATAACAAGTAGATACGATACATATAGTAGATATAATGTTCTTCTGTTACACACGTAAACACCTTTTGGGCCAGTGGCCTGTATTATCCATCCATCCATCCATCTATCCATCTATCTATGCTGAGAGAGAGAGAGAGAGAGAGAGAGAGAGAGAGAGAGAGAGAACGATAACAATATGATTAAACGGGTTAGAGAGTTATAATTCGTTACAGTCATTCGATTTCTTGACACAAAGCATGCTTAAAGTTTTATTCTGAGGAGAATTAATGTGAAAACAAAAACGTTGTTTGGTCCAAAATACTAAGTAAATTCTGTTTCATAGGGTTGAACTAAATTTCCTTGTTCATTATAATTTCACCAGTGTTTAATTGTATTAAACTAAAAAACCTAAATATTGTAAATAATGTGTCCATCGTTCGTCCATAACTTTCATTCTATCTTTCGCTCCCTACTTCCATTTTTATGTCTGTATTTCATTATGCCAGATTGAATGTAAAAATTATTGAAATAATTACAATGATTCTCAGTAAAAAAAAATAAAAAAAAAATCCATACGTCTAATCACTTATTTCAGCATATTTGTGAGTGACTGACTAATTGCATTTTGAGTGTGCGTGTACCTGTATTATGGCAATGAGATATGATTTGCTCCTATATCTGTTATACATTTATTGCTCTCCACTATCGAACGATATGCGGGTTTGACATTTTACTTTCTTTATGAGAACTGTGCTTGGAGTATATCATGCCACCAAAAAGCACGGAAACCCTTTATGTTTCCTGTATGCATTCTGTTTAATCCACCTTTCATATACCAATCTGGTTATTTTCTTTCACATTTCCAGGAGGCAGAAATAACACTTGTTCATTCTCCTCTGACAAAATTGCCACGAACAACACTATAAACTTTTTCGAGTGTGCTTGGCACGTGTTGATCTTTTTACAACCCTAAAATATTTTAACAGCATATATGTGGCTGCTATGGCAACGAGAGAAAACTTATGTGCGGTTGCCAAGTGATGATGTTGGAATGCTGTTTACTCAAGGAAAATAGAACATATGAGCAGCAGAAAGATGCGATTCAAAGAATATTTTAAGGTTTAAAAATACGGGCTTTATCTTTGCATTAGTAAAATATCAGCAGATTGTTTTCTTTTACTAAAATCGTTCTTGTATGAATTTATAGTAGAATATAATATAGGAATATGGTTTCGGACATGCGATTTCAGCCAAAAGGTTCATAGAAGAAGAACATTAAAGATATTAAAGGTTCCTTACAGCAATAGGTTTTCACCAGGGAAGCCTACGATATATAAGAAAAGGTACCGTTTGAGAGAAAATTCCACTCAGAAACTTCCTGTCCTATAGCACTCATGATACTAATTCAAAATCCATCAGAAACCTATGGTAACATAGTCTTATTAAGATTTCAATAACTTTAAATTTCAAAGTACTTTTGATTGAACATATATCGATCGGTATAAATCCGTCTTTCATACAAACGTCTGCATGGAGAAAACCATAACGAGCAGCTGCATTGCTTTGATCTTCATGTGTTTGAAAGATGTATTTAGTGTCAAGTTCAGTACAGCGTGTTCGAAAGTCAAGTAAGAAAAATTATTGCAATGACATCAATTACAGTTTATTGTTGGAAGATATACAGAGAGTGTAAAATTGTGATCGTATAGGCCTGTCTTAATAACTCTTGTGTTTTTGACTATGAAAACTATGGACCGCACATTTAATACGTCAATGTAATTTCATAAGAATATCTTGGTGAAAACATTTTGCATGGGAATCGAACTAACCACTTTCCATTGAGACTTTCGTCTAATAAAACCTAAATATAAGTTGTTACGAATCTATAGTGACAGAAAAGAAGCAAAACCGATAAGTTTTGTAAAACTCAACAAATAAGTTAATTATTAAAGTGATAAATGAAACATTTGAGAGGAACTTAGAGTATAATGAAGTGAATCCAAATTTATCCATATAAAAGTCTCTGAATGTCTAAACGAATGAAAAGTCCAATATAATCTCATTACTGGAAATGCACTGGTCCTCCAAGAACCGTGACGTTGTCATGAATGCGTTGTCCAAAATTCATTTGAATAATTTGTAACAGTTCTAGAATAATATTATAGTCCAAAAAATGAGCACTTTGTATCACCACTGAACAAATACTTTACCTCTCGTAAAATATCTAGGTTCAACATAAAATAGGTATGCAAACTTACATCAGGAACAAAAAAAGTGTATGAATGACTCCAGGAATCGGAATAGAATGAAACTGAATGCTTAACTTTCTCCTTTTATATACTGTAAACTGCGACTGTATTTCGCAATGGACCCCATATGACAACATGCACTATTGATTTACGACGTAATACGTCACGACATACTATATTCACATGACCTCACGCAACCAACGGGGAAGCCATATAATTCTTCTCGAAACTTCCATATCCCATCACTCACAGAGAAACATTATCATAGGTGACATTTTAAGTCGAATTATTACTATTATTATTACTAATTTTCAACAAGTACCAGGAAACTATTTGTGTTTTCAACAGAGCCAAATTAAGCACATAATTTATAACAAAAATATTCTATAATATTACAGCCATGCATAAGAATTATATAAATTAAATTAAATCATATACCAGAATAAAATGTTAAAATCGATCATAGGAAGAGCTAACAGGTTTTGCTACATGTTAGCTCTTGAATAAAATATATAAATTCAAACACTTGAGGCGACTCTTTCACAACCTGGACCGCTTCGGTGGCCTTGTGGTTAGGGTGTCCACCTCGGATGCAGGAGATCGTGGGTTCGATCCCAGGCCGAGTCATACCAAAGACTTATTAAAATGGTACTAACAGCTGCCTCGACTGGCACTCAGCATTAAGAGGTTAGTGTTTGGACTGGTCGGCCTGGTGTCAAGATAACGTGGCTGGGTGGGATATGATGCTATATGTCTGCGGCAAGATGCCCCAGTGCTAGTTCACTATAAACTGCCACACTCCAGACATCGTAGCGATATGACTGAAATATTGTTAAAGCTACGTTAAAAATCCAAATCACACACACACAACCTGGACTTATGTAATTGTCTAAGGGACAGTACGTTGCCGCATGGAACCAGTTAGATTTTATTTATAAGGGATTTTAATTCATTATTTATACCCTTACTTTACATGATACTCTGTGTGGTTAGTGGATGAGAGGGTCGCTACTAATAACGAGTTAAATCGAATATGCAGTTTTTGATATTATTTTTCTAGTTAGAGGCTAATAGAAACCAACACATTTTAAACATACGGAGTAATATTAATTCCAGTTAAAGTCATAGGTCTTGACTTATTCATCTTTCTCTCTTATTTTACACTCTCTTTCACTCCACTGGTCAAATTTTAGGGTTATGAGAATGATGAGTGGGTAGTAATTCTATTTATAAGAAAGGGAAGGTGAATTAAAATTGAGATTTTACTTTGCATTTAAAGGGATAATAGGGAGATAAAATAATACAGCATTTAATTTTTGTTTCTAAGGAATTCAAACTCTATTTTTATACCCTTCGTTTACACCGTATCAGTTCTTTGTGTTGATAAGCAACTATATATACTGGTAATTTAAAAGTCGATATGGGGTGGTAGGTCTAGGGTTATTTAATAGTATGGGTATGCCTAATGGATGGTAAATCACTTTGTATTGGTCAGTCAAAATGCATATTAAACCTACGGCGTATTGTTGATTTCCGTTAAAGGCTAGAACGCTATCTTCATTTTAAATACCTTTTAGAGTCCCGCCATATTAAATTCCCTTTTGGGTCCAGAGTGACATTCCCGTGTTGAATTTATGCCCTGGCAAGCCCATACTAATATGGACAATTTTTTTAACGTTAGATTTCCCATCTTAACACTATAAACCTACAAGATAGATGCAAGAGCCGGACATAACATGGGATTTCCCAAATTGGACGCTCAAGCGCCCCATAATATTTGTTAAATAGACCTATTTTTAAGATAGAATTTCTCCTCTTGACGTCACAGTGCCGCAATATGGCGGCAAACACCTGATTAAGCACAGGATTCCTCATGTAGACGGTCAGTTGCCGTCCTGTACAACTCTTAAGAAATGGAAATCCTCAATCACCAAACGTTATTATAGTAATGCTAGTATTCAGGAAATCATGCCAATGTGGACGTGGGCTAATTTTTTTTATTTCTGCTGAAGTGCCATATAATCGAGAGAGGTGTACTGATAGAAGAATGCTTTTTCTGCGCGTATCCCATGAAATCGATCACACCAGGTTAGGTATTTGATCATGAGAACTACAATAGAATACATCAGCACCATTAGTTTTCATTTAAAATTTCGTTTTGTGTGTACTGTCATAAAACCATAAAATTTTTTTTAGAGTAAGATGGTAACTTATAATTATATAGTGAGTATTTTTGGAAGAAGCAGCCTTTGGAGCAGTGAAAAGATAACGCTGTTGATCTTATTTTGTCATTTTGGTAAAATATGTCTAGAATGTTACATTCTAAATGTTGCACTTTTTGTTCATTTTCAATGTCAAATGCAGCCTAAAACAAATGGTTTTCAATAGTTTTCAAAATCTTGTCATAAGTATTACAGTCTCTACCTTATTTCCCATCTTTTGCTTCCAGCATTAATCGATACTTGAAAATTACAATGTTTATTTTTTATTTGATGTGTTTATTTTGTATTGCCATTCCTAAATATTATAAGAGAAACCATTATTTGCAAATGGTGTGGAACACGTAAATACCTACAAACGATCCAGATTTGCAGGCGGAAACGAGGCTTTGTTGATGAGCGTTACAAATCCTGATCCACCCGATGTACCATTTTACATATCCTTCGCCAACACCTATAGTCTTTTATTTCCTGAGGTGGGGGGGAGATTTGATATGGACGATGCATCATAAAAATGAGTAGAGCAACATGAACAAAGACTATGTTATTTAAATGAAAGATATCATCTGAAGTGACATGAAAAATTAATTTACAACAAAGTATTTGCATTAAAACTTATTCCCCTTTATTATAGACATATACATTTTTTACTCAAGAAAGAATCAGAAATCTACTGTCGTTCCTAGAAGTAGGAAAGCGATATCCTCGTTTTCCATTTCCGTAGGAGTATACTCTCAAACGTGGCTGGAACTATTGTTATCGTTATGTTTCCTGGATACCACTTAACAAGCGTGAGCAACTATGCTGTAGCCTCACATACATCGCATGCAAAAGGAAACTGTAGAAGTGATGCTGTGATTTTAATGTGAAGTTCCTACCGGAGCCTTTCACACTGATTCTACCTGGCCTGAGAGAGAGAGAGAGAGAGAGAGAGAGAGAGAGAGAGAGAGAGAGAGAGAGAGTTATTCAGCTATTAATATCTTTCGTGATGCATATTTGGTAGAAATAAAATAATCTCATATTATCATAGTCTAGTTATTAATTCGGTAAGAGACGCAATGCGTGGAGTCATGATTCGGATTTTCTCATGCTGACAACATTCAGGATCGAATTACTATGATAATTATGTTTGTCGAATACTTTCAATAATTTTCACTACAACGTTAGTAACACGAATTCTTAGACGAATGAGGGCGAAAGACCCGTATACTATATATTATCTGGGCAGTATTTCTTCCTTTCTTTGAGTGCAGAAAGTAGAAGAATCCTCAGGATTCTTTCTATTAGCAACTGTGCCAGCTCTTCCCATATATGATACATGTTCTTTAACCTGTATGATAGTGCCTACTATTATCAAGCATTCGTCTATAGAATCCAGGGATATCATTATCCGTTCTGACTGATGTACTGATGTATATGTATAATTCTCTCTCTCTCTCTCTCTCTCTCTCTCTATATATATATATATATATATATATATATACACCAGTCCATATTCCATAACTACAAAGCACACTTCATCTATAAGACAATAAATGATGTTACTATATACTCCTTTTTTTCTCTGTTAACTAAACATTGTCAGAATGGTGCAGAATTCTACGATACTAAACACATTCATATTGCACACACATGCACAACTCGTGTGCCTAAAATAGTATAGTGTATTGGGAACTACTTTGTAAACAAACCATGTACACTCGTGTAATAGACTTTAATCCGTAAATTAACTAAAACAGCTGTTTCGTCTATTTGAAAGTAGAGATGATAAAGTGAACAATGTGGACGATTTTTATTGTCACAAATGAAACTTTGAAACATGCAAATGAATGAAAGTGATATTGGTAATGTCCACAACAAACGTGAGAGACGCGGGATTGAAAATACTATTCAGATCATTTAAACAGCTATTAAGGACAAATGTTTGTAACTTTTCGTAAATGGAATGGTTTAGACTATGACTAGTGCTCTCTGGGAAAAATAGCATAAAAAAGCACACTGAGAGCAAGGGCTATCGCATATCTCTTACAGAAATGTAGCATTTTATAAGTGAAAGTATTAAAGTCGTGGGGAAAAATGCAACTGCAGATAAGGGCTTAGGGCTTCATAGCCAACAAGCCAAGACGACGAAGAATTCTTATTTCCGCCGGCTGAATGGATTGTCACACACCAGCTGCTTTGAAATTTTCCTCGTTAACTTTGTTGATACAATGTTTCGGATTTAGGCTAGCGATATACGCCATATAGGTTGTAACATAGCTGGGGTTCCTACAAAGAGCATCCATGTGACCAGGCATAAACATGTCTTCTTTAGATGATAATAAGAATGGCAGAAATAAATATACTAACATTTTTGCATCTTGAATTTCCTCAAAATGTATTAAGTTATGCAAATCCGACTTACCTTTGCTATATCATGGGTTCTAAAGCT
Source organism: Sinohyriopsis cumingii (assembly GCA_028554795.2). Lineage (NCBI taxonomy): Eukaryota > Metazoa > Mollusca > Bivalvia > Unionida > Unionidae > Sinohyriopsis > Sinohyriopsis cumingii. The sequence continues at coordinate 52,101,078 of CM068842.1, read as the reverse complement.
TGTTTACACATTTCCAAATTGTACTGTTATTTTGATTACATTCCAAGTGCAATGACATTCTCCTTAATGCACTCAAAATGAAAAGAACGTGATATTACATAGCGCCTTTTTGATAATTACAATCGAAAGTGTTCATATCTTTGATACATTATGATTCCAAACATTAAATGACAGAACAGAACCACACATGCAGCTGAGTCAAGACCCGTGCTTTCCTTCTCAAACCACACGTACTTCATGTGGAATTCTCACAGATAGATCCAGTCCATATCAGCGGAATTGAGTAGAATCACACCCACCCCCCGAACCCGATCATTCCAAACCAACTGGAAAAGCTGTTGCAATGTACATTCATTCACAATATGTCTCTAAATTTCAATTTTAAGTAGACCTTTTGAAAGTGATATCGTGCGCGCGACTAAGTTCAAATTTCGCTGGGCGGAATTTTGTGCGCATTAAGTTTTTTCTTGTCTATTGATGAATATGCGGTTGTGTATTGTTTTTGTAACAGCATAAATTCAATTATTTTGCTTTTGTTATAGTTTATTTTTTTTATATAATCAAGCATTTGTTAGAATAAGAAAATGAGTACATAATAAGGTTACTGCTTTGGAGTGGGAAAATATGAACTCGTTTTCTCGGATGGGTACTTCACTCCCACAGGTCTTGCAGTATCTATCCGATAAAGCACGTTCATATTTTCCCATACAAATGCAGTAACTACTGAGTCAGTGTTATAGGCACTCGAGCTTAGCAGACACACTCGCAGTAATTAATTCTCATCTACACAGAGTAGTCTTATATAAGGAGTTTCTGGCCTTAAACCCTATTTTGTATTGGAGGACAACATAATCCCCCCATGGCTCCCTCAGATTAGTCTAAAAAGCTACGAAAACAACTTTGTTGAGTTGACTAAATGTACTTCATAATCGTTTACTCGTCAATGACATGTTATTGAATCGTCGCTGTCGTCAAACAAAATAAGACTACTCATATATTTTACACAAATTGCTAGAGAACATTATACATTTCACACAAAATTGCTGGAGAATTCTCGAGATATTTTTTACGTCTCAGCTTTTGCAATATTATAACTCTCATCATCATGACAGAACAAATACAAATTAATTTTACCGCTGATAAGAGAATTAGGTTCTAACATTTTGATAACGTTTCCATGAGAAACTATTGTCTTATTAACGTAACATCAACTATATTTTTTGTGTCTTTGTTTTGCGATATTGGATTATAAAGATTATCAACAGTTTTAACGAGCTCTTTTGTGCGCAAAGCATGTTTATACAAAAAATTCCGAATAATATTGCAAACAGGAGACAACTTTATCTTGTTTCTAAATTTGAACTATGTGCCATACTTCTCGTTGTTAAAGATGATCTTTCATATGCTTACCTTGGAAGAGAATTTTCTTCATCTTTGAGGTGGTATCTTCCACTGTAATATATTCCATTATATTTGAAATTCAAACAAAATTTGCCGAATACTGATACTCATATGTTAAAGCTCTGTTTGGTATCATATCGACAAGTAAATCGCCTTAGACTCGTAGGTTCTTGCATCAGATCTAACATTATACACTTTTCACGTCTGTGATAAGCTCGAATTTGATTCAATATTTTATAATAAGTTGCTGTCGCTATCTTTCAAGAAGCCTTGTTGTTCTCATAGTTTGGCACTATTTTCTCTTGTTATTGGTTTCAAATTTGAGGGATCTTTTTTACTTTAATATATTCATAAGAGGTAAACGTTTCATCAGCAACAGCTTTGTCAAGTAGCAGACGAAAATAACTATTAGCAGGATCAGCAAGAATGTTTTAATATTTATTGTATATATCAGAAGATGTATCCATATAACTATCAATAAAATATTTTACATGAGCTTCAAAAACAAAGGTGGGATCAAAATTTTCTGGTATTTCAGTAATATCGTTTACACTATCCTGGTAAAGATCTTTTGTTGATTCGATGTAAGTTAGTACAAATCTTAAATTATCAATTTTATTATTGTTACGCACTAGATGTTGTACAAGAACTGCATATGCTGTTGCAAAAGACAAAAGTCCACGTTTATCATTGTCTAAGTTGATGTTATCTGCGGTTAGATTTGGATACCAAACAATCAAATCTTTTATAACTTTGTATTTTGTTTCTGTCAGCAGGTTTATATCTTCCCTTTTTATAGTCTTTTAGTAAAATCTTTTTATAACGATTAGAATCTACCCCGACATCAACATGTTAGATACAATTGATGATACTTGTTATGTCATCGAGTATTTGATAAAATAGATCTCGTTTGGTATCGTTATAAGATTCAGTCGCTGACTCACTTGCGTTTACTGCTGTCAGAGCCGCATTTATCTGTTGCTCAGAATATATTTATAATCGCTGTTTATCAACGAGTCAATCAATATCAGATACGCCGTCGCCAGTGGATTAACGTTATCATGATAATCTGCTTCCTCGAGTAATTTTTTTAAAAATCAGGATAGTCCATACCTAGCTCGCGAAATATTATACCTTTTGCAGAACTGTCACTTATCCTTTTTTTCGATCTGCTAGTTCATTAAGTTCTTTATGAACATTTTTTATTCGATCTTGTTCTGGTTTTTTACCAACATGAGAGTTTGAATTTATAAGGTTAGATTTGTTAATAGTCATTGAATTTTCGAGCAACGTCTTTCTCAACAGCGACTCAGTTTTTAATCTCTGCTCCTTGCAATCGTTTGGATGACAGTATTTACTGATAATATCAAATTCTCTTATAGCTTTTGTTTTAGCTGTGGACCTCTGGTGGGTGTGCACTATAAATCCAGAGTGGTAGTACCACGATAATAACGTCCGACGATAAGTTATTTTAGGAAACGACAAAAAATAAATTAAATATGATTGCGAAGATGTGAACAAAGATCTGTGCATTGAACAGAATAAGATAGTTGCTTATTGCCAGCGTTGCAACCATAAAGCTGTCGTCGGATTAGAATTAGATATATGTAAAATGATTGGCAAATTATCAAAAACCAAAGGGATGTTGGACATTGCCAGGGCATAAATATATCGGTCCATGGAATCCACTTGATCAGCAACTCGATGAAAACGATAACCCGTTACCGTGACAGGAACCTGACAACGTCGTTGATGCAATTTCGATGAGTCATGATATTAATTACCGTGATCTCGTCGGCGACAAACTAGGTTGCGATCGGGTCTTGCTTGACGAATTACGAGAGATGAAACCAGATAATATGCGAGAACGATTTGACTGAAAACTAGTAAAATGTATCAATGGAGCGAACTATAAAGTTGGCGTTGGGATGCAAAGCACTGATGCAAGCATCCACAGTGATTCAGAAACTTGCGTCAAATCAGCAAGCGCATGAGATTCACAGACCTAAAAAAGTTTCTACATTGGAAGGTTGTCGGTGATACTCGGAGGTGATACTATCTGTGCGATAGATCTAGCAGATATGCAGAACATTGCACAGTACAACGATGCCAAACGGTACCTGTTTAACGTCATTGATGTCTTTATGAAATACGCGTTTAGTGTTCTTGTTTCTAATAAAACTGGATCGACGATAGCAAATGCGTTAGAAAACATTATAGTTAAGTCCGAGCGAAAACCATATAAAATCTGGACTACCATGGATCCGATTTTTTTAATAAGCGGTTCGAGAAGTTTCTAAAACAAAACAATATAAAAATATATTACCTGTAACGATGAAAAAAGTGCCGTTGTACAGCAAACAACACCAACATATATATTGATAATTTGCCAGCAATGGTATTATATTACAATGGTGCTAAACATAAGACACTATCCGCACGCGGATCAAGTATGTCACAGAATTATAAAAAAATCCTATTCTTGCAAAAGAGAACATATATCGCAGACAAAAGTTTAACTTTGGTGATTGTGTCAGAAAGTCATTGACAAAAAAAAAATTCATTTGAAAAAGATTTTACCCTGAGCTGGTCTGAGGAAGTATTTTGTCGTTGATCAGGGTTTCATGACAATACATGTAACATACAAACTTAAACATCTTGCAAACTAGGATGCTATATGAAGTTTTTATGAGCAAGAACTACAACTAACAACACAAGATATATTTGTTATCAAACGAGTGACAAGAAACGTGGTAATAAACGTTTGGTCAAATGGTGCGGTAACATTGATAGTTTAAACAGTTGGATACCAAACAGTGTAATCAAAGATATTTGACTAGATTGCTAACGATCCGATTAGATCGCCGCAGATCTTCTCATATTTTAGAAGAACAGACTTGCATTTAACGGGTCTGCGCAAAGAGATCAGATATCGTCTTCGATTTTCTGTTAAATCTGTCAGCAAGCTTAAAATCTGTATAAAAAAAAAAAAAAAATCAAATTTTATATATTTTTTTGACGACCATAAACTTCTAATTGTTCAATACGCATAAACGGCGTAAGCATATCCCAAAATATCTGATGATGTGTGACAGTGAAATCAATTGTTTTTATCTTTTTGGGAAGATGATATTTGATATTATGTCGTGATTTCGCTGCAACATAAACTTATTCATGTTGAGGTATAATGCCTTGTTCATCGGCAAGTTGATCATCAGGTACAGGAAGCAAATATGTTTCAAGATTAAACTGTGATTGATAATATATCATTTTGTATCAGCGACATTATATATAAAACTTTTATCTAATATGAATAATAAAAATGACAGACGAAGTAAGAAGTATTATAAGAGCTAAAATATTGAATATGTTGTTTGATGCTGTTAAAGTTTTCATGAGCAACGACAAAACAGATCTCAAGTACGTAAGTCTTATTATTGGATATGATCCTTATTCGACTTGTGAAGTGCTATTGACATATTTCGAGGTATCAGAACTCGAGAAAGATAAAAAGATCTTTTTCCGATATGACAGGGACACTGTCATGAGATGGGCTCACTGTTGCTTAACGCGAGAAAATCTTAGATATATCTTAAAGATAGATTTTTAATCAATGGAGTACAAATCACTCTAATTTTTGTTAAATAGTTGAATAACAAGGAAAGGTTTGTTACTCGAGCTAATGTTGTGAACACATATCAACTTGAAGAGGCCATAAGAAATATGTTTCGTGGAGATGTTAATACGATGGCCTACTTTGACGTATAACGAGAGAAAAATGATCTTATTTTCTTTAGCAACGTCGAAGTCGATCGCATGTTGAAATATGGTAAGATTTGGATCGAATACGACAGTGAAGCTAAACAAATATGCCAAATGCTGCTTGACAAACAATGATATTGCCGCTATACTAAACGGTAAGTGATTCGTAACGAAAGAAGTTTCTATCAAACGTTGTTATTGAGAAAGCCGATTGATGTACTCCATCAGCGGCATATTGTACTGAAGCTGGATGAATAATCAAATATTTTATCGCTGATGAGATTGAAGTAAATAATGTTTCTTCGTTTGTTTTCAAGTTTTAAAGTTGTTAACGTTTCCAGCATTAACTCGACGAACGTTATCTTGTTGTGACATAAGTTCCAAATTTTCAAGACGATTATCAACTATTTTACTATTGGTATGATCGATAACTAAGCCATTTGGGATGAGTCTACGAAACAATTCAAACACAAAACGATGTGAATAATATAAAATTTGATTAGTTTGTGTACCTCTAACCATAACCACAAAATATCCCGTATTACCAACACTACCAATATTTTTTCTTGTTCGGATGTTTCTGACAACACCTCCTCTGATAGCCTCATACAAATCGTATATCGGATGTGATTTAAGTTATCTCCCAAAGACACATTTGCAAAGTTGTTGTCGGTTACCTGATCACTGACATGATACAAATGCATTCCAGCTGGAATTTCATCATTGAACAATGTCCAGATAAAGTCGTGCAATAACATGTCAGTGTACCTTACATCATCGCTGGACTTTAATCTTACATCCTCTGGTGTTACAATCCCAAACGAAGCTTTAGTTTTAAGATTTATAATAAAACCAAGTTCTTTGCCAGCGAACAAATTATATTTTAGATGGCACAGCAATACTTCCTGACACCTTGCAAAATCGTTTACGATGATAGGTCGTTGGTATAAATTTGCCATTATATAATATACGTTTTTCAAATCTCTAATTGGCAATTTGGTATGGTACTGTTACAGAAGTTTAAAACACAACATTATACGATGTTGAATCTTGCAGATATCGCAAAACGAAATTTGTTGGTAACAAAATTTCTCATCTACAAATTTGTTTCATTTCCTTCAGCCAATCGTAAGATCTGAGCTTGCAACGCATAATGGTCTAAAAATCATTGTGCAATTTCATGTTTGTTTTTCAATAATGAGTATTTCATTGCATCGGCAAGCTCATCAAACCCACTCATCTCAGCAGCAATTCGAATAAGTTTCTGATTCTTACATTACATCGCTATCCCACCAAGTTTTGATCGGAACAAACTTGATGTCATTGTCAGTTGATATATTTCAGGAGACACAGAAAAAAATATACAGCATCTGGATCGGGTTGGAGACTCGATAAAATAACAGAAATGTTATTTCATACTATGAAATACAACCTTCTTCGAGGTAGCTCATATGTCGATCTGCCAACTAAAAATAAAATCTCGAAATGTTGTATCAATGTTAAGAACAACGATAGCAAATGTTTTCAATGGGCGTTATTATCAGCGTTGTTTCCGGTAGAGAAGTATCAAATTACATTTGTAATTCTAACAAGCTAAACTTTTCCGGTATTTTTTCCCGTTTCCGAGTAAAAAATTCCAAAATTTGAGAAGCAAAATATTTTACTTTTGCCAGGTGGTATTAATGTGCTTGGAGTAGATGATGATACACAAAATAATTATCCAAGATATATCAGCGATCAAGCCACATCAGATCTCACGTAATCTAAACAAACAACATTAAATTTGTTGTTCTACAAAAACCAAGACGTATGGATAAAAACTTTAACGGGTTAGTCAATAGGCAGTACAACATACACAAAGAAAATAATATTTCTGCGTCAAATGTTTATATGGATGCAAGTCCGAGCTGGTATTAGATCGTCATCTCGAATATTGGTCTAACGTATAACAAATATCTATACCAGCTAACAATGTCAACATATTGCAGTTTACGAATCACAGACACAAGATGAAAGTGCCGTTTATAATCTACAACGATTTTGAGTCGAGTCTACTTCTTGTGTAAGGAGCAGAAATAACCCTGATAAATCTTCAACAAGAAAAGTACAAGAACATGTTCCTTGTGGGGTCGCATACAAAGTTGCATGTGCTGTTGATAAACGTTTATCAAAACCTGTTCAACTTTATCGTGGTTCCAATCCTGTTTGTGGTTGTTAATAAATCTTATCAACGAGGTTGATGCCGATATGATGTTGTTAGGCAGGATAACGATAATGAAACCGCTTAGGATAAAAAAGAAGTTGAATTTGTTTCAGCAAAAAGTGTCATATTTGTGATGGGGCATTTACGCCTGAACTTGGATTTCATCGTGTAAAAGATCATTGTCACATTACAGATAAGCATCGCGGTCCAGCTCATGACAGATGCAATCTTAAATATACCGCATCAGATTTCGTTCCTCTTGTCGCACATACTTTTTGTGGATACAATTCTCATATTATCGTAGAAGAGTTCGGCAGCAAAAATATAACAAACCGTCTAAACATCAATAAAAACCATAAAATAAAATGCATTCCAAATAATACGGAAAATCATATGTCTGTGACACTCGGCAAGTTGAAATTTATTGATAGTCTTCAGTTTATGGCGGCGTCGTTTGATGAGCTTGGGAAAGCATGTAGAAAGTTTGATAATTTGACTGATCATTTCGGTGGAACCGCAATTTTACTTACAAGAAAAGGTTTCTTTCCATACGAATATCTTGACGTCTGGGGTAAATTTAATGAAACAAGATTAAATGACCGGGCTAGTTTTATTCTCGAGTAAATCTTGAACGTGTCAGCGATGACAATTATACTCACGTTAAACGATTTGGAATGAATTTGATTGTAAAATATTTGGTGATTATCATGACTTATATCTGATCATAGATATGTTGTTGCTCGCGGATATATTTGACAATTTTAGAGATGTCAGCGTCAGCAACTACAGACTTGACATAGCCTGGATTAAGTTGGGACGCACTACTTAAACATAGCAACATAAAACTGGAATTGCTGACAGATCCTGACATGTTCAACTTTATCGAATGTGGGATCAGAGGTGGTATTAGAGTAATAACAGAAAATATGCGAAAGCTAATAATATGTACATGAGCGACTATGGAAAGACAATTTCCATCGGTTTTCATAGTTTATCTTTACACGAATAATCTCTACGATTATGCAATGTCTGAGCCGATGCCGTATGGCGGATTTCATTGGATAAGTTCGGAGCAGTTTTTCAGAGAAATTTATAAAACTGTACCTGATAATATTAGTTACTCTGTTGATGTTGATCTTGACTATCCTGTAAAGCTACATGACACTCATAATGATTATCCATTTTGCCCCGAATCAATGTTGATCGACTATAATTAGCGATCATAACAACAACACAATTATTCGTCTAGTGCTAGCACTAGTGGTAGATCTTTTGTTCGAAAACTAGTTCCTAATCTTCTTGACAAACGAAGATATATTTTCCATTACAAAAATCTTAAACAAGCAGTCGATGCTAGTCTGATATTAAGAAAAGTTAATCGCGTGTTAACGTTTAATCAATCACATTGGATGAAAGATTTTGTCTACTCAAATACTGCTCGACGAACAATTGTAACAACAGAATTTGAGAAAAACTTCTTTCAGTTCATGAACAATGGCATCTTCGGAAAGACCATGGAGAGCATTAAAATAATATATAAATTGTTAATAACGCTGAGCGTCGTAATAAACTTGTAGCATCTGATAATTTTATTAGTATGAAATATTTTAATGAAAATCTTGTCGCGATACATAAGAGTAAAACAAACTTGAAGTTGAATAAACCATTTTATGTTAGTACGGCAGGACTTGAAATATCAAAGATTTTTAATGTGCCAGTTTCATTATGATTTTGTTAAGGGTATATGCCTGATGCGGAATTGTTGTTCACAGACACCGACTCGTTGATGCGTGATGTTGAGACTGATAATATTTACAGAGAATTTTACGTACACTGTGATCTGTTTTATCTTTCAGATTAACCAGAAAATAGTGGATTTCACTGGATGACAAGTAATAGTAATATGAAAGTTTAAAGATGAGGTTGCTATGAAAATTATCACGAATTCATCGGATTTCGTAGTAAAATGTATTGTCTAAAAGTATCAGTTAATAAGGTTAAGAAACGAGCCAAGGGAATAAAAACAAATGTTGTCGGTAAGGTAATAGGATTTGATAATTATAAGTCTGCGTTAGATGGGTTTTGGTGGTCATGTTGAAATGATGGCAATAAAATCAAACTGTCACAAACTTGAGACTGACGTAATAGGAAAATCTGGTCTTTGCAGTTTCAATGATAAGATATACTGTTCTGATGGCATTAACACATTAGCGTTAGGATACAAAAATATGATGTTGATTTGACCAAGATAGATTTTTTAGTTTGGTTGCTGCAGTGAATCGCTAACAATATGGTATAAATTGCTAGCAATTTCAAAACAATGTTGTGTAAAATATCAGATATAAAAATTGTTAGCAATCTCTAGCAATTTTGCATGAAATATATAAGTAGTCTTATATAAGGGCTGTTTCTGGATCAAACCCCGATTTTGTTTGACGACGGCGACTATTCATTGGCATGTCCTCGACTGGTAAACGATTATGAAATAGATTTTGTCGTCTCAACAAAGTTTTTTTTTCGTAGTTGCTTGGACTAACTTAAGGGTGCCATGGAGGGGGAAATTATGTTGTCGTCCAATACAAAATAGGGTTTTGGGCCAGAAACCCCTTATGAAAGAGTACTCACAGTCATTCCCGATTCCTCCGAAAGAAATCAAGTTATATATGAATAATAAAAATATTCTAACATGTATGATCGTGTTATTTGTTTTAAGTATTAATTCTGCCAGGTAATTATCAAGCATTCATTTTGCTGTACAATCCACGGATACCACGTTCCGTTCTGATTGATGTATATTTGTAATAATACCTGCGCGTGTGCGTTTGGGAGAATTAAAAAGAACATTGTTTTATTCGCTTTGTTTGGAACCGCTGTTATTCCACTTTTCATTAATGCACATGTTGGTGTATTATTTCGCTAAGACGCTACATTGTTCTTCATGATGAACTCTTGAAATTGTTTGATTAGGAGTGAATTAAAGATAATTTTTGTGATGCACAGCATGTTTAGAATTATGAGGCAAAGTAAAATCAGTTGAGATGAATGCTACTCAGCAATCTCCACTTGCAGTGAGTTGGATGATGCCCATTTCACGTTATTTCACTAAAAGCGTCCACTTATAGCCAACATACCGAATTCGTAATAAAATTCCTTTTTATGCATGCATGATTGTATATTAATCTAAGTATTAATTTTTGAACGTAAGTGTTCATTTCTATGCATCTGTCATTGACAAAATCGAGAAAGAGAGCAATAGCCGTGACTAGAACGCTTTACGGTATGTAATGTAATGACGTTCTAGGACATGTTAAAAAGAAGTTATTTGCTTGGAATTTTCAATAAAACATTTAGATTAGTACTTAGATAAATCCACAGGGGTAAACATCAAACAGGTTCTCTCTTTATTTTAAAGCAACTGAGAATTAAAAATAATCCTCAACAACATAAAAAAAGCTTTTCTTGCAACACATTCTTCCGATTCAACCGTAGAGGCAATTAAATATAAATTGAATGAAGCAGACGATACTTAGAACAAATTAGATCATATTGAACGTAGGGGCATCATCTGAGTGCCAGAGACATGCCTATTAATGGCTTACGGAAAGCGAGTCAGTTGGATTCATTTCTTCACTGTATATTGCCCTTGACCCGATGCTTGTATTTCCGCGTTTTTTGTTTGTTTGTTATATCATTCATAGGTTTCTTTTTAAAAGGAACAGCTATGTACATTCTGTAGCTGTTTTGCATGTTCTTACCACCATTAATAAATATGCTAATTTCACATGATTGAGTAGCGTTAAAAGAATGGAGACCAGTCATAAAGTAATAGTTTACCATTATTATTTCCCACAACGCATCGGAACAAATTTATTTTTCAATATCAAATAATATCTTTCTCGTTCGGGTATAATCACCATACAAATGCCCCTATTATAAACATGTTCACATTGTTTTAAATCAGCAAATACGACATTCTTTTGCAATCATCTCGTTCCACGTTACTAGCACGCCTAGAAGTCAACAAAATCAACGAGAACTGGTCCTGCTTTCATAAAACGTCTATAGTCTGAGCAAAAACTCGTCTCTAATTTCTCACATTAAACTAAGATGTGATAATCACACCTACGTGTCGATTATATTTTGGACTTTTACATCGAAATCCCTGACCTTCAAAGGAGTCTTCGTATATTTTATTTGTCCTTTTACAGAGGAACCCATTTTTGGTTCAGGACGTACCTAAGTTAAAATGTGACCTGCGTATCAAGCCAAAAGTTGAATTCATTAAGGCTTTTTCGTGAAAAAGTTCAAGAACCCTTGCAGAAGCGCTAATAATTGTTTTTATAAGACATACTTATTTATAACACGAAGGAACGACAATGCAACCATGAGAAATTCGAGGCTCCTTCTTTGAGGAACGAGTGATTTTTGAGGATTAAATTTCACACAACGTTTTCATAAATATGAATTTTCATTCACTTTTCGCATAATATGCCCTTTTTGCGAGATCACAATTTGCTTTCATATTTATACTGTTGACTCTTTATTGAGTCCATATATGATCAGCAAGCGGATCGTATGCTGTACTACTTTGTTGTGCAAGAGGTTCGTACTGTTTGAATTTTTGTCTTTCCAACAAAACTGCTGAAATCAGTCTGCTTCATACATCGGAGGTGCTTATTCTGGCTTGATAAGAAAGACGGTTGTTCTGATGTGTAATGGCTTAGACATTCAAGTAGGTATCTAATTTGGAAATTGTTTCAACTGTGGTAATACTTTAAATAATAGTAGAACATTGCTTCTTTTCTGATGTTTCCCAAGTGACATATGCAGAAACGAAAATTAATCATAAGCATAAATATTACAAAGATAAAAGGTCGATTAATAGCAATATCTCTAGAGTTGTGGTCTTCCATCCGAATTTATGCAACTTAGTCTCTGCTATCGAAATGCATATAATTTATTCTCTTCTATCCGACTCTATATAACTTACTCTCTGCCATCAGAATTTAAGTAACTTTAGTCTTACTCAAACTCTCCAGGCCATCAGTATTATGAATGTTTTGATTCTGCATCGTGAAGAATGCAAAAAGAATTAAAACTACTGGGCACGCTAAAAACTTTAAGTTTTACATAACAATAAAACTTTTATTATGTTTTTGAGATATGAAAATTGTTACCGATAACGGACCTAGGGTTCGAGTCTTATTTCAATATCTGATTGCTAGGCAAATAGGACCTAGGGTTTGAGTCTTATAACACTATCTGTTTGCTACTCAAATAGGACCTTTTGGATAAGCGCTTTAAACCTAATATTAACCAATATTATTTTTTCTTCAAATTTATTTCTCTCCTTATGTTCTCTCTAAGCTCACCTTAGGATTACTCCAGCTGACCAGAGATTTACATCAGCTCACTCTGTGATTACTTCGGATCACTATACGGTCGGCGTGATTCCGTCTGTCGGTCTGTCTGTCTGTCTCTCTTTTGACTGTCTCTGGAAATTTCTAATGCATACAAATGCGATTTTGTATTTGATAAGACTAATTCAGTAGTGGGGGACATTATCTATCGGTTGGAGGGAGGTGGTGGAATTTTTTTTATTTTATATTGGACTTGAAGTACGTAGCTAGCATCGCTTCTGTATGTAAAGTTTCCCGCAATGTATACCTTCTCATACATACACGAAATTTGTATATACTTAGAAAACAGACATTTAGCTATTTACAAAGATTATTGAAAACTGAATTGGCGGGTCAATATTTTATTTTGAGGTAATATTAAGAAATGAAAAACAATTTAGAAACTGACCCTAGTTTATGTTGAAGGAGAGACTATAATTTACACAAAATCTTTCATCTTATAATACGATTCATTTCTCTTCCCTCCTTGCAAAATCTCTTGGCATCCGTACAGAAGTTTTCCACCTATTTTAATAAATACAGGAACATATAGGTGCTTAACATATCTCTGCTGGGAGGAAATGAACAACTGTCACTGTCTTACACTCAGAAAATGTACGGAAGGCAGATTTGTACATGTTATCTACTGCCATATGGGTTTCGTGAATAACATACACTCATAAAACTCACCCATTATATCAGCTAGTCTAGTGCATTGTCTTTGGATTTATTGAGATTCTGATTTCAAGTCTGAATCTATTTTACGTTTAAATACTGCCTATCAACTGATGTAATTTATGTCATAGCCTGTCAAAATATGTAACATGGAATATGTTGGGCAAACAATTCAAAAAGGTTCTTAGAAAATGGAAATAATAATAATACTAATAATGAAGACTTTGTAAGGTGCCTAATCTTCAGAAGCTTTAAGCGCTTTACAACATTAGACAACACATATAACATAAAAAACATATATAATGATATTATTACCGAAAAACATACCATTAAATTAATTTAAAAAACAAACCCAAAACAAAAACAAAAACATGCTGAAACTATTTAAGGCAGGGAACCTTATTAGGTCTTTACGTTTGTTCTTGCAGTCGAAATAAGTGAGTTTTAAGAGCACTCTTGAATGGAATCACTGTGTCTTTGTATCTAAGTTCAGTGGGCAATTCATTCCACGCTGCTGGGCCCTGATATGTAAAAGAACGTTGTCCATATGACTTTGTTTTCGTAGTGGGAATAATGAGTATACGATTGTCAGAAGAGGAGCGTAAGTATCTTGCTGGTATGTACACATGAGTGAGGTCGGATATGAATGTTGGACTGGAGTCCGTCAGTGAAACGTAGCAAAGAGAACACATTTTGTGTTTGATTCTGGTTCGAATTTATAGCCAGTGCAGAGCAGCGGGGAGGTGTGCTCTGATCGTGGTAATCTCAATATGATCCGAGCAGCTGTGTTTTGAAGTTTTTGAAGTAGATATTGAGATGAACCAGACATAATTGAATTACAATAGTCCAGTCTTCAACGAACTAACGAACATACAAGTGTTTTAGTGGCATCAACTAAAAGATATTTGCGAATGGAGCTGATGCGTCTCAGCTCAAGATATGCAGCCTTGCACATGTTCATGACATGTTGGTGCAACGCGAAAGTAACGTCCAGAGTGACATTTAGGTTTCGTACTAAATGTGTGAATTTAATGTTGGTATTATTGATATTTATTGTTTTAGGTAAAGGATGTGACTGAGAAATTCTTTGTGTTTTGATCAGAATGGCCTCAGTTTTATCATCATTCATCCGCAGCTTGTTACATGTCATCCATGATTTCACGTCAGAAACGCACCTCTCTACATCTTGGAGGGTAGCATCAATTTCAGTTGGGTGGTTATATTTGTATATTTGGATGTCGTCAGCGTACAATTGGTGAGACACTGGATGATGATCTATGACACTTGAGAGCGGCTGAGTGTATAGAATGAAGAGAACAGGTCCAAGAACACATCCCTGTGGAACACCACAACATAGATTAACTGGCCTGGAGTGTATTCCATTTGCAGACACAATTTGTGTCCTGTCGACCAAGTAGGACTTGAACCACAGTAAGGCTGTATCATGAATGCCAAATACATGCTGGGGACGGTGAAGAAATATATCATGGTCTATTGTGTCAAATGTTGCAGACGAATCAAGGGGGCGAGGACTGTAATCTTTCCGCTATCCAAAGCAGAGAGAATGTCATTAACCACTTTTAGAAGAGTAGTTTCAGTACTGTGGCAAGGGCGATATGCAGATTGTACATGGCTAAAAAGACTGTTTGAATTCAGATCAGATACAAGCTGGGACGGAACAATATTTTCGAAGATTTTTCCTGTTAATGGGAGATTAGAAACTGGGCGGTAGTTCACCGCATTCGTATCAAAACGTATGAATACTCTTTTCTCTTCTAATGTTTCAATACATTTTAATGCAAATAATAACTCTTTACTTAATTTTTCTTTCATGCCATCCGATATTGTGCATGGAAAGATAAATGGACTGATTAAAGGACGTTACAGGATACATCGGCTAGAAACTTCGCATCCCATTGGCCTTAATAGCAAGGCATTGTCAAAAATTGTGTACAATTTTAAATAAAATAATTTACGTTCTATCCATATACATAAATATCAGGTAATCACCAAAATGTCGCTAAATGAACAGATGTTGTGCTTCATTCTTCATCGAAAGGATTGCCAGTGACTCTAAGGACGATCCGAACAACCGTGTTTTTGAACATTTTGAAGATTCTATTTCAGATACTGAGACAAACCAGACAGGACAACAGTCTAGTCTTGAAAGCACCAAGGAATCCAAAAGTGTTTCAGTGGCATCAACCGAAATAAAACTGCGAATGGGGCTGATGCGTCTTAGTTCCATATACACAGCCATGCATATGTTAATGACATGCTGATGTCACGAGAGAGTACTGTCGAGAGTGACACCGAGGTTTCGTACTGACTGTATGTATTCAAGGTTGGTGATACGCATTATCTGAGGTAAATGACATAAAGATCTAAACGAGAAAGTCTTTTTGTGGAGATCTGGATGGCGTCCGTTTTATCATCATTCATCTGCAGTTTGTTAGATGTCATCCATGACTTCACATCGGAATTGCACCTCTCTAATCCTTGTATGGTAACCTCAACTTCAGTTAGGCAGCTAGATTTGTGTATTTTTGTGCCATCAGCGTACAATTTTTGAGACACCGAATGTTGATCTATGACACTTGAGAGCGGCTAAGTGTATAAAATGAAGATAACCTTTTGGAACACAAAAACATAGATCAGCTGGGCTGGAATGTTTTCTATTTACGGACACAGTTTCATCTTCAATGTTCCGATGTGATAACCATATCTACACCTTGGTGTATCGAGCAGATATTTATGTGCTTCGGTTCTGTGAATATCATTGGATGCGGCGGCGGCAATACAAAATTAAGTTTTTCAAATTTTGAACACTGTTCCTACATGATCAAGACAAGGGGAGCACACAACTTGATTGAACTGATAAATAAGCAATTTTCCAGTGCCAGTCGGTGTTTGCAAAACTACCTTTCACTCAAATACACCTGTAATGGCTTCGCTCTACATAGTCATACTTTCGATGTTAAACTTACAAAGTATCCTTTTTAGGTCAATTGCCGCTACCGTTTTCGGCTGATGTACAATGCACCTTGCTATGGGTTAGATGGCATAACATACTAAGGGGCAACTCATAAATCCCATAGATGTCGCTAGGACACAGCACCAATATATATGTTTGATCCGCCAAGGTGTTGATAGGGTGATCATATCGGAACCTTGGCTAGCGAAGATAGTGTCCTGTTGACTTGTAGTACGGATGTATCGTGAATACCAAATACATGCTGGAGGCGATGAAGTAATATATAATGGTCTATTGTGTCATATGCCGCAGGCAGGTCAAGGAATATGAAGACTGTAATATTTCCACTGTCCAAAGCAGAGAGAAGGTCTTTCATTACTCTCATAAGGGCAGTTTCAGTACTATGATCAGGGCGATATGCAGTCTGTACATTGGTAAAACGACTTTTTTAATTCAGGTGAGATACAAGTTGGGATAGAGCAACGTTTCCTTAGATTTGTTTTTAAATTAATGAGAAGTTGAAAACGGGACGGTATTTCTTTAAATCGTTAGGGTCAAGTTTTACAATCTTTTATTTATAACAGAATCAGTACGATGCACGAGACTCTTATGAAAACTGAACTGTAAAGCGCTTAAAACTTCTGGAGATTAGGCGCTGTAGTAAATCCACATTATTATTAAATGAAGATAGTAGAGCACTACAAGAACAGTACGGTTAGCTTCTTGAGCACTGAATACTCATTCTGTCACTTACCAGGGAGTGTATTGAAACGAGTGTGGAATATAAGCTAAGCAAAATGACGAACCAGCAAGAGGTACTTCAAAGAGTTATGTGGATTTGCAGTGGATCGAGGTTATTATTTTGCTTTAATTAACACTGCGACCGATGATATTTTTTCTTACATCTCTCTCTTTTCCCATTCCAATGGTCGGATTGACTGTAGTCTAAACCATCATTCATAAGTCCAGAACCAACGTCGCCGTTTTTCGCCGATTTCCTACGATGCGAGAGAGAGAGAGAGAGAGAGAGAGAGAGAGAGAGAGAGCTTCGGGGGTATGGGGAAAATTTCCATCAAGGCACTTTTGTTATTGTCAATCCCTATGTCTCTCTCTCTCATGCATAAGGAATAAAATACTTAAATATATTTGGTTTTTAGAACCTTATTATGTGTTTGAGGAAAAACAAAACTAAGAAGGCAAAAATCAAACATATTACAGTATATATGAGTAGTGAATGGGGGCACCCTACGGACAATGGGAATTAGCATTAAAAACACCCTTGGGGCACTCTACGGACAATGGAAATTTAACATGGAGAAAAATCGTGGGGCACTGTACGGACAAGGGGATTTAACATGGGAATAAATCGTGGGTCACTCTACGGACAAGGGGATTTTAACATGGGAATAAATCGTGGGTCACTCTACGGACAAGGGGAATTTAACATGGCAATAAATCGTGGGTCACTCTACGGACAAGGGGAATTTAACATGGGATTTTTTTTCTTTAAATTTTTTTAAAAAAGGGGTAGGCAATTCAAAGGCTATCTCTTTTCGAGAAATATGGCTGGCCCTGAAAAGGGCCTTTGGGTTTTATGTTAATGTATTCATTAACATAAATGGCACCGCATTGGTCTTCTTCTTGTCCTTAGGCTGCGTCTTACTGTTGGTCCGTACATCAGCACTCTTTTCAGGCATCCTTGTCTTTCGACGTAGATCCTACGTATCCACAGGCTGGTGTTTGTCCTGTGGACAACGGTCCACTTCGATCGGACATACATGAGCAAGTCTGTCCGAAACATCATGGAAGACACAAGGGTGGATGACTCAACTGTAGTCCACATCTTGAAGCGACGAGAACAGGTGAATCAATGCATTGAACGGCGCTTATTTATAGGCGGAGGAAGGATTGAAACGGATTGAGTTCATTTACCAATCCGAACACGCGTTACAGAATTCAGTCAGCTCGCATCCAATCCGAAGAGAGCAGTCTGTGACGTCACGTAGTCAATATAGATTCGCTAGCGCTTGTGTGCAGTCAATCTATGCGACAGTGATTCAACATGACGGAAACTCAGAAAACGATCCAGTGGGGTGCACCAGCAGGGGAGACTGCCCAAGGGAACCCGGACTTACTTTCAGAAGAGGTGAATTGGGATTTTGTGGATTTTCTCTCCTCGCAAGAATTTGTTCCGGAACCTTCGTTACTTTCTTCATTACCGCAAGTGGAGAATTTTAGACAGAGACAGAAAGAAGAATTGGAGAAATTTATACAACGACAAAAGGAAGCGGAACAGGCTTTTCTCCTACAGCAACAGCAACAAGAAGAAGAAGAGGTAAGAAAAAAACAACAGCAACAACAGCAAGAAGAAGTAGCAGCAAAGAAACAAGAGGGTGAAAATCAAACGGTCACGGTACTGTTGGACATTTTAGCGGAGTTAAGAAGTCTGAAACAAATGTATCAGACTTCTTTATCACGACCGAAGAGAATACGACCTTCCCGAGCCAAACATGTCAACCCTGTGACTAAGCCTACCGTACCACCCTTAGTGATTTCAACCCAATCATTATCATCATCAACATTACGCAGTCCAGAAGTAGGCCTTGGCCGTGGCAAAGGCTTAAGGCAGTTAAAATTGATTGCTTAAACTCACCCCTACACCATGAAGAAAAAAGGCCCTTTTCAGGGCCACCCACATTTCTCGAAAAGAAATACAATTTCAATTTGCCAATAACTCAACAAAAAAAACTCACCCATGTTACCCTTTTAGTACGTGTCTGTGTATGAGTGCGTGAGTGTAGCTTCTTATTTTAAAATCACAACTCAAAGACACTTACCTTATATCATTCATTTATTCTTTTCTCCATTTTTTACAATCCAATTCACAATTTATAACACAACACTTTAATAAAGAAAAGTTCATTAATTTCTTCTTTTCTCCTTGTTTAGTCTCTCTGTTTTTTGAATTTCTTCACCGTCACACTCTTTTCCTCTTCTTCTTCCTCCTCGCTTTCTTCCCTTCTTCTTTTTTTCTCCTGTTTCTTTTTCTTCACCTGTCTTCTTTCTTCCTCAGAAGAATCCCTCTCTTCCTCTGAAGAATCCCTCTCTTCTTCTGAAGAATTCCTCTTTTCTTCTGACTCCTCTTGTTTCTTTTTTGGGCAATCTGGAGACCAATGTCCTTTTTCTTTACAATAATAACAGGTATCTTGACTTTTGTCTTTTTTATCCCCTGTTTTTTTTCTTTTTTGACGGTCTGGACACTCTGAAGACCAATGTCCTTTCTTCTGACAGATATAGCAAGTATCTTGACTTTTATCTCTAAAGGAAGGAGAGTAGTCCGTAGGCTGGTCTGAAGAGAATTTTCTAATGACCCCTCGCAAAGCTCTGACGAAACGTTCCATCTGGTCAGTCTCTTCCATCGTTGTGCTCGGCTTGAGAGTGAAATGAATAGTGAAAGGACAAGACACACACCCTTTTATATACGCTGGTCTGCTATGACTATAAAGTAGTTTATGGTGTTTGAACTTGAGTCATTTGACTTTTTGCTTTCAAGATGAAACGATCCCATTCATTCGAGAAGAAAGAAGAAGAAAGTAAGAGGCAGAAACGTGATCTATCGCCTCGTACCAGGGCTGAAATCTTGGCACAAATTCATGCCAGTGATTTTGAAGAGGACATGAGTGAACCAGAATCCGAACCCTCTAAACCAAGTTCATCACCCTTAGTTAACCCTGAAAATTACTATTCCATTCGAGAGACGGAAAAGCGCTCCTCTAGAAAATTTAGAACCACGGCTTACAAATACACGGTGAAGTTTAAAGATTTCAAGGCTGAAGTGCCGTTAGAGAAAGCAGAAGTGTTCATCACTGAGGTGTGGGATTCTTTGCTCACTGCACTCAAGCGACAATGTCAACCCAAAGAAGACGATCGCTTGAGACTTTCCATACAACACGACGGTTTGAAATCCCCTGTTTGGATCGAGTTTAGCACCCCTGCAGAATTAACTGCTTCCAAAGTCATGGACAAGATTCAACACGTACAACAATCTAATGATCAGTTTGACATCACCGATGGTAAAGCCACACTGGACATGACCCACGTCTCTCCTCCTCAAGGGACTGGACGCAAAAAGATGTTATTGGTGGACGATCTTCGCAACACCAAAACAAGTCTCGTCCGAATTAAGAACCCTCATGACCAGATGTGTTTAGCCCGTGCCATCGTGGTGGGACGAACCTATGCCAACAAGAACGACACGGTAGAATGGAAAAGAACCTGGGACACTATTCAACGATCCGATCGAGCCAAACAACGAAACGAAGCAGAACTCCTGTTACAACAAGCCGGACTGTCCAAAGACACACCCTGTGGCATTCCTGAGATGCAAAAATTGCAAGATGCCCTAGCTCCACGCTACACCTTGAAAGTGCACCCTCAAGAAGTGCGCGGACCTCTGTTGTTTCGAGGCCAAGACTTTAAGGACGGAAAATACATTCATGTCTATTATCACGATGAACATTTCGATACCATTACCAGTATCACCGGATTCCTGAAATACAGTTATTACTGTGAGAAATGTGACCATGGTTATAACAATCGAGAGCAACACAAGCATTGTGGATCGAAATGCACAGGATGTTTGGCCTCTTCACCCTGTCTGAGCGAAGAACCAGTGCCTTGTTCCACTTGTCTGCGCACGTTTGTCAGCCCTACCTGTTACCAACAACATCTGAAAACGCAAGGTTCACAGAAGAAATGCGCTTGTCAACTCCTGAGATTGTGCCCTACGTGTGGACAAGGCATACGTACCAATAGTGTCAAGGCACACGTATGTTCAGGAAAGAAAAAATGTCACATTTGTCACCACATCGTGGACTTGGAACACCAATGTTACGTGCAGAAATACCAACCCCCACCAGAGAAAGACGACGGTCACAAGAAGAAAGGCAATTTCATCTTTTTCGATTTCGAATGCATGCAAGAGACTGGCATTCACATTCCTAATTTCTGCGTGGCTCATCGAGCGTGCGAGAAGTGCATTCAAGAACCTATCTTCAGTCATTGCCCTCACTGCAGCAAGATTCCTGGAGGACGTGAAAAAATCTTTCGGGGACCGAACACGCTAGCCGATTTCGCTCGATGGGTCTTAGACCCCATCGACAAGACGTGGAGCCAAGAGGACATCGAACGTTACGGAGATTGTCATCGTCATGCCACGGTGATGGCTCACAATTTCTCCGGATACGATGGACAGTTTCTTTTGAGGTACTATACGGAACAAGGCACCGAGCGTCCTAAAGTGACTTTGAACCTAGCCAAAATCATTTTCATGCAAGTGGGACAAGTGCAGTTTAAAGATTCGATGAGTTACTTGGCCATGCCTTTGAGTCGAATGCCTAAAACGTTTGGAATGACAGAAATGGCTAAAGGGTACTTTCCACACTTTTTCAATACGGAAGCCAATCAACACGCCGTTCTACCCCATTTGCCCGAGGCTCACTATTACGACCCCGACAACATGCGTACCGAACAACGAGAAGCTTTCTACGCTTGGTACCAGGCTCACGCCTCGGACCCTTTCGACTTTCAGGAAGAAATGTTAAAGTATTGTCGTTCCGATGTGGACATTTTACGACGTTGTTGTGGAAAATTTCGAGAACTGTTCATGGAACACGGAGGGGTCGATCCTTTGAAAGAAGCTTGCACCATTGCCAAAGCGTGTTCCTTAGTGTATCGACAACGATTCATGCCTGAAAACACCGTGGCTGTCATCAGTCCTCAAACGACCCACTTTGTCAAGCGTCAATACTCGGTCAAAGCCCTACGTTGGTTACATTACTTGTGCGACAAGGAAGACAAGTGGATTCAGCATGCTCGCAACGGAGGGGGCGAAAAGACCATCGGAACGTATTCGGTCGATGGCTGGGACTTAGAAAACCCCAAGATCGTGTACGAGTTTAACGGTTGCTTATTTCACGGATGTCCCGTCTGTTACCCTGATCGTAGCACTAAAAATCAGTTTTTACAACGAACCATGGAAGACTTGTACCAGGACACTTGTCAGCGACGCCTAAAGTTGGAACAGGAAGGATACCAAGTGGTGGAAATGTGGGAACACGAATACGATCACCGCTTGAAAACCGATCCCGAGTTTAAACGCCTCGTGGAAAGTTACCAGTTCATGGACCCGCTGAACCCGAGGGATAGTTTGTACGGAGGAAGGACCAATGCCACCTGTTTGCTGTACCAAGCCGACGAAAAGAAAGGAGAAGAAATCAAATACTTGGACGTGTGTTCTCTGTATCCCTACGTGTGCAAATATTGTCGCTTTCCTGTAGGGCACCCGCAATTGTTAACGGAACACATCGACCTAAAAAACATTCGACAATACGAAGGCTTGATCAAGTGTAAAGTTTTGCCTCCCACGAACCTATACCATCCCGTCTTACCTCACCATTGTCAAGGCAAATTGATGTTTCCCTTGTGCCGTACTTGTGCCGAAACGTGCAACCAAGACCAACCTTGTCAGCACAGCCAGGAAGAACGTGCCTTGACGGGAACCTGGGTCAGCGTAGAATTGTTCAAAGCTCTGGACATGGGATACCAACTGTTAGAAGTGTACGAAATTTGCCACTTTCCCAAGACACAACAATACCGCAAGGGTGACCCTACTCAGAAAGGCATTTTCGCCGACTACGTGGATGCCTTTTTGAAACTGAAGCAAGAAGCCAGCGGCTATCCTTCCTGGTGTCACACTCCCGAAGACCAAATACAATTCAAAGAGAAATACTACGAACAAGAAGGCATCTCTTTAGACCACATCGAGAAAAACGAAGGCAGGAGATCGTTTGCCAAAGTGATGTTAAATTGCTTGTGGGGTAAAATGGCACAACGACCGTGTTTACCCAAGACGGAATATTTGACAGAACCTTCCCGCTACTTCCAGATGATTCACGACAAAACCAAATTCATGAAACACGTGGACGTCGTTCGAGAGAATTTGATCTTGGTCAATTACGAAGAAGATCTGGACTTTGTACAAGACGACCCTTTTGGAAATGTCATCATTGCGGCTTACGTGACAGCCCATGCTCGCTTAAAATTGTACGAAGCTTTAGAACTGTTAGAAGAACGCGTCCTGTACTTTGACACGGACAGTTGCATTTACATCCATCACCCGATTCAACATCACCCTAACATCGAAGGAGACCGTTTAGTAGCCTGGACAGACGAGCATCCCGACGACAAGATTCTAAGTTTTGTCAGTGGCGGTCCCAAAAATTACGGCTACGAATACCGGGACAAACAAGGAGAAGTGCACACGACGTGCAAAGTGAAAGGACTGACTCTGAATTATCGTACCAGTCGAGTGGTCAATTTTGGGGTATTGAAAGAAGCCTTGCAATCGGGAGAGGATGGAAACTTTAAAGTGACCACTTACCAACCGAACAAGATTGTACGTTTACCCACTCACCACATCGTCAGTCGACCCCTGGAAAAAGTTTATCAAATCGTGTACCAGAAGCGAGTGCGACTTCCCAATCATTTCACCTTACCGTATGGACACGTTGGTATAAAACATTGGTTGTAAGAGGATAGCCACCCACCAGAAAGATGACTTCGCCACAGCAAGAATCGAGTGAGAAGCCCGATGAGAACTCCAAGTTCAAACCCTACCATTTTCCAGTCTTCTTACCTTACTATTGTGATTGTGCCCGTCGATTGGACACGTTTCAGAAATGGCCTACGGATAGGGAAGGATTACCTTCTTCGCATGTTTTAGCTAGAACAGGATTTGTCTACTTGGGACCTGAGTCAGGATTGGGATACGAGGTACAGTGTTTCGCTTGCGGACTGAAGTTACGAATGGATCTATGTATCTATAAAGATTCAGCTATTCTGGAACATACTCGATGGTCTCCACACTGCCCTTACCTTTCTATGGCCTTTCCACCCATCACACTACGGTACAATGTTGACGGTACCTTAGAGACGGTACCTTCCGAAACAAGACATAAAAAACGTAAAAAAGGAAAGATGTACAAGCTGGAGACTGCATTGCGACTAGTATAAAAAGGGGGCTATGGTCAAGATCGATAGTTCATTGTGACTACCAAGACCGAGCGAACAAGATGAATACTTTGAAAGAGACATCGTTCCAGTTTGGGGATTGTAAAAAAGCTGTATCTTTCTCTAGTGTGACTAATACTGGATGGATAAGACCCATGCATTGCGACGGAAAATGTCCGGAAGGAAACTGCGATTGTCCATGTGGTTACCATTGTAATTGCGTAACGGAGTTTGCAGACGAGTGCGATTGTGAGCCTTGCGATGGGACCGATGCTGTACCTTGTGACCTGAGCGATGCCGTAAAGCATCATGGGAACTTTAGTACCCCTACCCCTGTCATGGAAAGTGATGCTGTGCGTGTCAAACCTGTGGGATGCGAAAGCGATGCTGCTCGTCCTCTTGGACATTTTACTGGGTTTCGTTTTAAAGGGGAATGTCGACCTTCACGTTTACCTCCCTACGGATGTCATCCAGCCCTGAGCAAACTCCTGCCCATTTCACTCAACCCTCATCGAAACGAACCTGTGAAAAACGAATATTCGTTTCCTGTGCGTTTGTCGGAATACTGCGACTTTGAAAATCGTCTTCAATCGTTCAAAGGAAAATGGCCAAAGTATCTGGGAGGACCGACCCCCGAAGAATTAGCCAGAGCCGGATTTTTCTACTTGGGCGAAGGAGATAAAGTCAAGTGCTTCAGTTGTGGTGTGTCACTTCACCACTGGGAACCGCAAGATTCGGCCTACGTAGAACATGCTCGATGGTCACCGAATTGTCATTACTTACCCTTAGTGGGACCGAGACATTGAAGTAACTTCTTACCATAATCATCTGTTCATGGATACTTTACAAGAGAACATTCGTGCTTTGCCTGTGGAGGTGAGAGAACGCATTTATCGAGAACTGGTCAAAATACAAGTGAAACGTAAAGAACAATTGCATCCGTTACGTCACCGGTGTTTGAACCACTGGTACCTGAAGGCTATACAAGGACTGATTCAATTGAAAGTGTTCCATTGGACAGACATTGATCAACGACCTCCTGGTTATAAAAAGGAATGGTTTGGTATTGACGATTTTATCTACTACATTGTAAACGTACTGCATCGAATTCCAGAGGAAGAGTTAACGAATTACCAACATCTTGAACACAATGTCAACTTGGTGAAAGAGGAAACTTCTGAACGAATTGTAATGTGTAGGTTAGTGACTCAACGATTTAAATTCGACACTGAAGTGAAACCATGTTTGTGCAAAGAGTACATTTCTTGTGTCAGACCAAAGAGGATTTAGTATGATCTATTCATGGATACTTTACAAGAGAACATTCGTGCTTTGCCTGTGGAGTTGAGAGAACGCATTTACCGAGAGCTGGTGAAAATACAAGTGAAACGTAAAGAACAATTGCATCCGATACGTCACCAGATCTTTAACCACTGGTACCTGAATGGTATAAGAGAACTGATTCGTCAGAAATTCTTTCAATGGTCAGACATTGTTCAACACTTTGAAGTCGCTAATGATCGACATGTTCATAATTATGGTTACTTCGAGATTCACCTAGTGCAACGCATTGAGGAAGACAAGTTAAAGGATTACCAACATATTTTACGTGGAATCTACTTAGAGGAAGAGGAAACACCTAAACGAACTCTGACGTTTCGGTTACAGTATGCAAGATTTAGATTCCCTACTGGAGAACGAAGATCTCTGGCTAGAAAGTACGTCTATTGCATCCGAAAAAAAGAGAATATAAAAACAGGCTGCCATGCCACGGTTTATGTCACATGTCATCCAACAGATTCCGTGGAAGGAACTCAATGACCATATTCAAACCGTGGATCATTACCATCAATTATTACAAGAACTGTATCCATTCAATTTTGGACGACAAGTGGTGTGTGTCTTAGTGACTTGTTTTCTGGGATTTCGTTTACCAGCCGATTCTTTGTGGACTCTTTACGATCAGTACTTACCACCTCCATGGCCTTAAATGGTCACGAAAAACTCCTTTTGCTCAAAGCCTTGCGGTTTCATCTGGATACTTCTCGACCTCAACAGGAAAAAAAGATTCGTCAACTTTTAGCTACCCAAGACGTGTATGACGATGTGTGTGTAGCTTGTGACTTACACCCTCATTGGACAGATGTTCGTGACTGGAAAAAGGGGGGTTTTGAGGCTTGGACCCAAGAAGTGGCCCAGTATGCACAAGAGTTGTTCAAGGAAAAAAGTTACTTTTCAACCTGTGTTAGTGACGGTGCCAGAAGAACCCGTCACCGAGAACAACCACTCGCTTCAGGACAGAACTGTCATGGACAGGTCTGAAAGGTCATTCCGGGAGGACACTTGTGTGACAATACCTCATGTAGAGACTGTAAGAACATTACACACTGTCCCTAGGACATCTTCGTTACCCAAAACATGTTGTACAGACACTTGTTTATATTCCACTTTGATCGCTTTGCTGTGTTTTATATTCCTGTACATCACTATTTGGGTTGTATGTATTTTTGTCTTTCGTGTTCATATTTGAAACATTCAATAAACGTGTTCTGAAAAAAGTATATAAACTCTTGTCTTGTTTGTTTTTCGTGTCACAAGTGACATTTCTCATACCATGGCTACCTCTGCTGTCTCTGCTCCCTCTTCCTCTACTGTCAAAGTCATCGACGAACACTTAGATCGTGCCAGTTGGGAGGCTTTGTATCTTCGCCATCCCTTTAACATGCTCATTGCTGGACCTAGCGGTTCAGGCAAAACCGAATTCGTCAAACGTTTGATCGAGCATAAACATCATTTGATCGATCGGCCCCCTCAACGGATCGTGTGGTGTTACAAAGAGTGGCAATCGGCGTACAGCCTTTTGCGAGAAAGTCAAGGCGATTCCATCGTGTTTGTGGAAGGCATTCCTAAAGAAGACGACGGCATCGTCTCTGACTCCCGTCAAACCCATTTGGTCATTTTCGACGACATGTTAGGAGAAGACGAAGAAGAAATTAAATTGTGGTTCACGCGCAAAGGGCATCACCGTAATGCCAGTGTCGTTTACATCACCCAAAATTTGTTTCAACAAAGTAAAGCCCATCGCACCATCAGTCTCAATGCACATTACGTGGTCTTGTTTAAAAGCCCTCGAGATAAATCGCAAGTGCAAGTTTTAGCCAAACAGTTAGGAACGCCTTGGCTGACTCAGGCGTACGACGATGCCACTCAAACTCCACACGCCTATTTACTCGTCGATTTGAAACCTACGACCCCCGAGGATTTGCGATTTCGTACCCACTTGTTTCACCACTGGTGCCAAGACGGAGGGCCTGTCCTGTACACGTCTCCGTCCTCGACTTCATTTCACTCCCCATGAAAAAAATCTATAAAAACCTCAGACCCTTTTTCGTCTGTCTCACACTCAGTGCGAACATGACGTCCCTTCAGTCGCATCTTCCCGTCAAATTGATTCGTGCCTTGTATGGCATCAGTCGAGAAAAAGATCCACAAACACGAGCTCGTGTCTTAGAAGCTAGTCTCAAAGAAGTCTTACGATGGTTCACGGTGACGGCACGTCAATTACTCCAAGGAATCATTCAGATTCCTCATCAAACCCAACGCTTTTTCGATCGAAACAAAGTCGCTTTGGTCCAACTGGCCGATCCCCGCATCGACACTCAAACCAAAAAACAAATCATTTTGAAACCTGGAGGGAGCGGTACTCTAGGAGGGGTCATCATTCGCTCACTCTTAAGATGGGATCCTAATGCCCCCAAAGTTATCCCTAAGACAAAAGTTCAACGAAGCCCCAAGAAGAAAAAGACCAGGTCCCCAAAGAGAAGAACTTCTCCAGTGGCAGGACCCTCCTCTTACCAGACACCACCACCATCACCCCGGAAAAAGAAAAGAAGCCCCCAGAAAAAGAAACAGAGAAAAAGTCCTCAAAAAAAGAAAAGTCCACAGAAGAAAACTAGTCGCAAGAGAGGCACTTCGGCCAGGACGCAGCCTTACACTCGCAAACCACGACCTGCCACAGCGTCTCCGGCAGCCTCACGTTTGTCCACTTCTCCGTTGATGTCACCAGGAACTGAAGAGTACTTGGAGACGTTGATCACACCAAGAACTTCTCCGTTGATGACCCCCAAAAGAACTTCCCCAGTGGCAGGACCTTCCCATTTAGCGGCAGTGGCTGCTGCTCACAAAGTACCTTCTCCCAAAATCAAAGTCCATGAAAGATCGGGCATGTTACAAAGTTTACTGGATTTGTCCAAGCAAGAACTGGCTCGATTTAGTCCGTTACGTACCCCTGCACGACGTGTCATGCCTGTCCTCAAACTGATACGACGTAAAGACAATCAATGGCGACGCGTTCCAGTATTAAAAAGGCCTGTGACCGAGTAGGATATCAGTGTTTTTTGGTGCTCCTAAAGACTCAAAGATGTCACCCTCCAGAAAACCCCAAGGAAAGAAAAGGAAAGGACTGCCACCACGTTTAGCCAAACATGGGGACATGTTATCTGTCCTGTCCAAAGCTTCTCCACCCCTACGAAAAAAACTAATTCAAACGGCCTCCAAAGAGGTCATCGATACCGTGTGCGAATGTTGTTTGAACGTCTTGAAAGGCACGATCCCTTTGTCCAAACACCAGAAACAATGCTTAGGCAAACATCGTCACGTTCTTCGGAAAATGGTTCAAAAGAAAATTCCCATTCGTCAAAAAAAGAAGATGTTGGTCCAACGTGGAGGCATTTTACCTCTCTTGTTAGGCCCCATACTAAAAGGAGTCTTGGGAACCATGTTGGGAGGACTGATGGGAGCAAGATAAAAAGGCCTTCGGAAGTCCCAAGATCTCAGAATTCACCCCTGACAACCCCATGGAAGGACGAAAACTAGCTTTAGTGCCTTACAAACGATGGATGGAATACCATCGGTGGCAAGAACAACGCACCCCGCATTTACCTCCCAATCCCAATTTGAGCGAGATGTCCCAGTTACAACACGAATTGCAATCCTTGCTGGATCGCCAAGATTTGTCCGAAACAGAAAAATCGCAAAAGTACGGTCAACTCTTGCAACGACTGCAACTCTTTCACCAGAAAGCTTTAGACGAAACAGCTTTACCCACTTTGAAAGATTTTAAGACCTTGATGAAAAGTCCAGCACCATCACCAGTACCAGTACCAGTACCACCAGTACCCGTGACCAAGACAGAAAAAGGAAAAGAAGAAGAAGAAGAAGGGTTTCAAACTCCACCAGAAAAAGTACGCAAGTTAACAACACCACCTACCTCCAGAATTGGATGGATTAAAAAGATGATGGCCACCCCTTCTTCCTCACAAGAGAAAAAGAAAGTGAAGACAGAAGTGAAGACAGAAGTGAAACAAGAACCGATATCCCCCGCTCAGACATCCTCCTCCTCTTCGACACCTATTGCTGGCCGCACACGCAAAGCCTTGCAATCCAAGAAAATACCCCAAGAGAAAAAGAGTAGCCTCTTCCAAGAGTGGGTGCCTTATTAAGACACCAATCAACACAAAAAAATGGAAAAAGTCTTAGCTAGCATTTACTACGATCCCTCGCATCCTGCAGGTTACGCAGGAGTTCAAAAATTGTATCGTGCTGCCAAAACGCGACTGAAAAGTCTCCGTTTACCTCAAGTGCAACGATGGTTACAAGAACAAGCTACCTACACTTTACACAAACCCATTCGACGCAAGTTTGCCAGAAGGCGCACCCGAGTGGAAGGCATCGATCATCAATGGCAAGCCGATTTAGCCGATGTCTCTCATTTGGCCAGCTACAATCGTGGTTACAAATATTTGTTTTGTGTCATCGACGTCTTTTCCAAATTTGCCTGGGTCGTGCCCTTGACTTCCAAATCGAGCAGCGAGTTAGTGCGAGCCCTGCAACGGGTGTTGAAACAAAGCGGTCGTCACCCTCTTCGATGGCAAACGGACAAAGGCACCGAATTTCTGAACCAAGCTTTCCAAAAAGAATTAAAGAAACGTGACATTCATTTTTTTACCACCGAGAATCCCGAAACCAAAGCCAGCATCGTGGAACGTTTTCAACGCACTTTGAAAGAACACATGTGGAAATATTTTACGCATCACCACACTCTGAAGTACATCGACATCTTACCGCACCTGGTGCAAGCGTACAACCAATCTTACCATCGAAGCATCGGACGTGCCCCGCAAGACGTGACTCCCGACAACGAAGTGCTGGTGTTCGAGCGCCTGTTCGGTACGTCCCCGACGAGGGCTGTCCCCAAGAAAAGTGGAGAGTTGACCGTAGGAGATTGGGTGCGCATTGGCAAAACCAAACGCACTTTCGACAAAGGTTACTTACCTAACTGGACGACCGAACTGTTTCGCGTCACTGGACGAGTACATGGCCGTCATCCTGCCGTCTATAAATTGGAAGACATGAACGGAGAAGTACTCAAAGGAACGTTTTATTTGCCCGAGTTACAACGTGTCACCAAAAAAGAAGACGACGTGTACGACATCGAAAGCATTCTCGAACGCAGAACCCGTAAAGTGGGCAAACGACGTGTCAAAGAAGTCAAAGTACGTTGGAAAGGATATCCACCCAGTTTCGATTCTTGGATCGACGCTTCGCAAGTCATCGACTATAAAAAGAAGAAGTGACCATCATGCCCTTTCACACAGCAGCAGACGCAGCTACGTCGACCAGTCCTTCTTCCCCTAGTTCTTCTGTGCAAGATTTACAAAAACAACCCTTGTGGGTGTGGTGTGGAGAACGTGTGCCTAAAACGCAAATCGTCTTTTTCTGCCAAATCTTCGTGGTGTATTGTGTCATCGGGGCAGCCATCGCCAATTTGAGTTTGCAACAAGGAGACAAACAATTGTGGACCATTTTATTGAGCAGTTGCATCGGTTACCTGCTTCCCAATCCGTCCCTGAAATTCTCCTCGAACGGGAACGTTGTGTCCAGTGCCAGTGTCAGTGCAAGTCACCACTCCAACCACAATCACAACCAGAACCCCATTTTGGGCGGAGACACGCCTTTGACGTCCATTAATAACCCCTCGGACAGCCACAGAACTCTGGAATTATGAGTCACCAAAACCAATTTTACTTAACCTTACCCAGTGACAGTTCCATGGAAGTGTTTCCCCACAACGCGTTGTGCTGTTACACGGCCAAATTACCTCAAGCCATCCCCTTAGATCACGAAGCCCATTGGGAAGTGGCTTTAGTAGAAATGATTCACCCGACCCAAGTCCTCAATGTCCTTCCCAATCAAAATACTTTTAAGGTGGAAGTTCTTGACGAGCAATTGCAACAGGAGTTGGATAAGAGAACCATATCTGACATTAAAACATATAATGAGAAAACTAAAACGGTCACCTACCACTTGTCCATTCCCCAAGGTTATTATTTTAGTGGTCAACATTTGGTCAACACCATAGCCACCAGGTTTAATGGCGTGTTTGGGAAAGCTTTTGACATTGTCAAGAACAAAAGTGTCACCATGGAGTACCACAAAGTAGCTCGTCGCTTCTTAATAAAATTTGAACGGACTAAAATCGTGTCCATTTTATTTTGTCCTGAATTGTTTGACATGTTGGGCGGAGACATGAACATGAGAATGACCATACTCAAGAACAAAGAATCACCCAGCGTTTACGACAACGACTCTTTTAGCAAGTTATTTCGTACCCCAGTAGAACTGAACCAAGGACTGAATTTGATGTTCGTGTACTCCGATGTGGTGGAGTACAACGTGGTGGGACACACCTCCGTGCCGTTACTGCGTGTCATTCCTTTCAAAGTGGATTCTGCCGCGAACGCTGACGAGGAAGGTGGAAACACTTACCACGTTCACCGCGAATTTGTCCATCCTCACTATTTACCTGTCAGCAAGTCGTATTTGGACACGGTCAACATTACTATAAAAGGAGATTTGGGACAAAATATTCCATTCACCAAAGGAAAAGTCACGGTGAAACTCCATTTTCGAAAACGGTTCTCTCACGACTCGTAAGTCATGTATCCAGTGTACCAAGGGGTGGCTCGACAGCGAGGACACGGTTTAGGAGACATGTTAAAATCGGCCTTTCGTTCGGTGGCCCCGGTGTTGAAACCGATGGTGACACGCGGATTGCACGCCTTGAAAGATGCGGCACTGACACAAGGCAAAGAATTTCTCCAAAATGTCATCATCGACAAACAAAACCCTAAAGAAGCCTTCATGAGGGCAGGTAAAAATGTCTTGCTGCAAACGGGCAAAGACATTTTAGGCCGACGAGACACACCTATAAATGCCCTGCACGCTACCGAGTCAAGCATTCAGCAAGGACAAGGCAGAAAGAGACGAAGAAGAAGAAAACACCCTTTCACCAGACTTCAAGCGAGAAAGGCCAAGAAAAGAAAAACCGTTCGAGACTTAGACGTTTTCGATTATTGAGACACAGAAAAAATGATGCACCGAGAGTCATGTGCTTGTTCCAAGACGGAACTGGATCTGTTTGCCATGCCCCCCACGATGATGACGATGCAAGAATCCCAGTGGGTGGAATTTCATCCCGTCTCCTCATTGACGGAATCAGCTCCCATCGAGTTCGAAATCAAAGGACAACCCGAAGATTACATCGATCTGAATAGCAGTTACCTGTATTTGAAAGTCAAAGTGATCAAAACTGACAACACCAATCCTGGAGCCAATGATAGGGTAGCACCCGTCAACAATTTCATGCATTCCTTGTTCAGCGAAGTGGACTTGTACTTGAATAACAAACTGGTCAGCAGCAGCTTGGATACTTACCCGTATCGTGCCTACCTGGAAAATCTCTTGACGTACGGAAAAGAAGCCAAGAATACTCATCTGGATGCTTGCGTGGTATGGAAACCTGACACGGCAGGTGCAGGCACGTTTAGCGACACAGCCCTGACAGCAGATGACAGTCCTCACAATGTGGGGTTTAACACACGTAGAACTAAAATTCTGCAAGGGCGAAGTTTAGAACTGATGGATCGTTTGCATTTGGACATCTGGTTACAAGAAAAGTATTTGCTGAACGGTGTGGATATCCGTCTGAGACTGAATCGTAGCAGTGCCGCTTTCCATTTGATGGCTCATGCCAATGAATACAAAACTGTTATCCAAGAAGCCAAGCTCTACGTACGCCGTGTAGAAGTGTTACCGAAAGTGGGAAACGATATCAGTCAAACGTTAAGCAGAACAACCGCCAAGTATCCCATACGACGCGTAGAAGTGAAAACGTTCACCATTCCTGCTGGACAGCAATCCATGATCCAAGATCATCTGTTCCAAGGACAGTTACCCAAACGTTTGATTGTTGGTATCGTCAAGAATACAGCCTTCAACGGAGTCCACAACGAAAATCCTTTTGAGTTTCAGCATTACAAAGTGTCCAAGATCGAAGTCAGTCGCGATGGCAAGACCTTGTGTACCCGACCTTTCGAGCCTAAATTTGACCCCGAGAAGAATTACTTGAGATCGTACTTGTCTCTGTACGAAGCCACCGGCCAGTTAGGAACCAAC
Source organism: Sinohyriopsis cumingii (assembly GCA_028554795.2). Taxonomy (NCBI): domain Eukaryota; kingdom Metazoa; phylum Mollusca; class Bivalvia; order Unionida; family Unionidae; genus Sinohyriopsis; species Sinohyriopsis cumingii. Next base: position 52,067,078 of record CM068842.1, on the reverse strand, counting down.
ACCAGTCACGGCATTACGTACGAGGATTATGTAGGAGGCTATGCTTTGTGGGCTTTCGATTTCACTCCAGACCAAGGCAGCGACGAGGGACATTTCCACCCTATAAAATCTGGCCAGATTCGTGTAGAAATTCAGTTTGCGAGTCCACTGGAAGCAGGGAACACAGTGAACGTCATCCTGTATGCAGAATTTGACAATACGATAGAAATCAACAGTTTAAGAGAAGTCATTCTAGATTATTAGAAACCATGGAAAACTGTTATCCCTCTTTACAAAGTGAAGAAACTTTGGACATAGAATGTGAGGAGACCGTGGAAGGAGAATCCCAAGACGAAGAAATTGTCATGATGAAGTCGAGATGGCCAGAACAAGAAGCCCATTTAGTCTCCTGTTTTGCCAAACACTTGGTCGACAAAATGACGGAATTGATCAAGAAAAATTGCTATGGATGTCAAAACGATCATCCCAGTCAAATTCAACACGATAAATGCCTGATGTTAAGTCAAGAAGAAAAATTGGACGAGTATCTGGACGAAGCTTGGAGTCTCATCTCAAACAAAGACGTGTTGCACCAGTGGTATAAAGACTTGCGTGAACATTCTTGTCCACCATTAACCACTCAAGAGATCCATCGTATCGAAGCTCTCCTGAATCAGAGTGAGGAAACAGAACGAATAACCGTTTATTCGTCAGACATTTTCAAGCAAAAAGTCAGGATCGAATTGACAACTTATTATTACCTGTGAAGAAGAAAAAAGCACACACAAATCAATGGATACCTGGGAACTTTATTACCTTTTGAACCACAGTTCGTATACGGCTTCTTGGAATCCTGTCGTCTGTGCTAAAGATGAACTCCCTCATCGCAAACCTAAAGACCATCAAGCTTACGTGATCAACACGGACGACAGTCATCTCCCAGGAACCCACTGGGTAGCCATCTACTTTCCTCAAGAAGGATGTGTGGAATATTTCGATTCGTACGGATTGCCCCCTTTGGAAGACGATATCATTGACTTTATGAGAAGAAATGCTCAAACCACCCGATTCAATAATGTGAAATTACAAGGCACAGGTTCCTTGGTGTGTGGACAATATTGTGTGTATTTTCTGCATCATCGCAGCCTGGGCTATTCCTTAGAACATTTAGTGACTCATTTTGATCCTCGTTCATCTGCTAGAAACGATGTGAAAGTAGACCGATGGTTTTGTGACCATTATGCTTATCTTTTGTCTCAAGCTAGGAAACGTAGTGTCCATCAATGGCCTAATGATTTCCAACAGTGGAAATCACAATTTCATTCACAACGTTGTCAGCCCTGTTTAAAGTAGTTAGTAATTGAAGAAAAAAATGTTTGATTTTATAGTGTTGGATTATTGTTAAAAATGTTAGAGTTGTTGTTTAGTGTTAAGTGATTTTTGAATAAAAAATGTTGTGTTTTGAAAAAAATGACTTTGTGGTTTGTTTAGCTATAAGAATGTTGGATTGATGCTCTTTCATTTCTTACTATCCCTCTCATGAACGTTGCGGCTCGAAAACCGTGTGGGGATGTTTTCCTTCACGTCCGCGCTTTCACTTTAAGAACCGGGTTGTTCCCAGTCTAGCCATCCATTGTCGACTCATCCTCCTAAGAAGATGTGCTCCAAACTAGCTAAGCTCAACGAAGCCTACGTGAATTTGCATAGGGTCAGACACAGTCTGATACCGAAGCCAGAAGAAATAGAGAATGTGAGAATGTTAAAAATCACTGAAGACCTGATAGAAGAGCTCTTCAGAGAAGAAATGAACAGGGAGAAAGAAGAATGGACAGAGAAGTACAGACTTCAGAGACAGCAGCAACAGCAGCAACAGCAGCAGCAACAACAGCAACAGCAGCAGCAACCTGAAGCTGACAGAGGCTTTGTCGATTGTCGTATCGACACCAAAGAATTCTTCTTCTCTTTCCGAAGAAGCAGACCTATCGCCAGAAAGTCTATCCTCAGAGGACATCGCATTCTTAGAAACTAAAAAAGAATGCCATAGCAAAAAACAGCCCTTTTCAGGGCTACCCAATACTCTAGAAAAGAAATAACGATCGATTTGCCAATGTGTGTAGGTAGAGTAGTGTGAATATAAACACTAACTCTTTATTAATAGTGAAAGTGTATGTGTTTATGTGTTTGTGTTTGTAAGTGGTAAAATAGGTTGGTGTGGATAGTAGATTAAAATGATGTTAGTTTTTTTTTGGCTGTTAGAGGTATATATTTTGGGTTAGATTGAATTGCTTTGCGTATGTGGATAGTCTATTGAAGTGATTTATAAAAATTTTACAATAGTAATGGGTAGCATAAAAAGTGAGTGAGTGTTTCTTTTAGGTCCGCGCGTTGTTGTTGTTGTTTTTTGGTTAATGATCTAGGTTAGATGAATTTTATGTTATTAGGGGATGTTTTCCTTCACGTACGCGCTTTAAGTATAAATTGAAACTCGTTCGGCAGTTCAGCTACCCTTGTTGATTGATCAACACCAAAAATGAACACGAGACTGGAGAAACTGTTGGAACTTCATGTGCATCTGGAATATGCCAGGCGCATATTAAATGAACTGGCCGCTGAAGCCATTGTCGAGGAGGGAAGGATAAGAGAGGAGGAAAGAAGAAAAAAAGAAGAGGAGGAGAGAAGATATAAAGAAGAGGAGGAAAAGGAGAGAAGAAAAAATTTCAGAATCCCAGAGAGTGAAAATTGGGATTCTGAAGCGACATATCCTGCCTCTGCTCTCTCCCCCCAAAAGGTAAAAAGTAACTGGGGGATAAGATGTGTATGTGGCGCCAGGCCTGGAAGGTGCCACCATTAACCAGGTGTCCATGAAGTTCCAAACAAAACAGCCCTTTTCAGGGCTAACCAATACTCTAGAAAAGAAATAACGATCGATTTGCCAATGTGTGTAGGTAGAGTAGTGTGAATATAAACACTAACTCTTTATTAATAGTGGAAGTGTGTGTTTGTGTGTTTGTGTTTGTAAATGGTGAAGTAAGTTTGTGTGAATAGTAGATTATGGGTTTCTTAGCGTATTTGAAGAGTATAGTTAGGGTTATATTATATGAAAAAAGTAGGGGATGTTTTCCTTCACGTACGCGCGTTGTTGGGTCATGATCTAGGTAAGATCCATTTTATGTTTTAGGAGGATGTTTTCCTTCACGTTCGCGCTTTTCGTATAAGAACCCACAGTATTAGTTGTTCAAACCATTCTGCAAAGAATACAAAGAAGATGGCGTCAAACCAAATGGACAAAATACAAACCTTGCAAGACGTTTTAGACAACTTAGGAATAATGGAACAGATGTTAATAAGACTCGTTGAAGACCATTATTCCTATAGTCCCCATCGTGTAAAGATGGAAATTAACAATTTAAGAAAAGCAAAGGACAAGATTAGTGGTGTCATGAAAGAGATCAAGGAGGAGAAGGAGGATGAAGAGGAAAAGATAAGAATAAGAACATGGAACGAAAAAATTGAAAAAGAAGAGGAAAATGAGAAGAGGAAGAAAGAAGAAGAGGAGGAAGAGAAGAAAGAAGAGGAGGAGAAAAAAAAGAAGAGAAAGAGTGTTGGAGATAAAATAAGAAGTTGGTGGAGGAAAAGAAGAAATTAGAAGCAGAAGAAAACCCAAAGGCCCTTTTCAGGGCCCCCATATATCTCGAAAAGAGATAGCCTTTGAATTGCCTACCCCTTTTTTAAAAAAATTTAAAGAAAAAAAATCCCCTGTTAAATTCCCCTTGTCCGTAGAGTGACCCACGATTTATTGCCATGTTAAATTCCCCTTGTCCGTAGAGTGACCCACGATTTATTCCCATGTTAAAATCCCCTTGTCCGTAGAGTGACCCACGATTTATTCCCATGTTAAATCCCCTTGTCCGTACAGTGCCCCACGATTTTTCTCCATGTTAAATTTCCATTGTCCGTAGAGTGCCCCAAGGGTGTTTTTAATGCTAATTCCCATTGTCCGTAGGGTGCCCCCATTCACTACTTATATGTGCATCGTAACCAAGAACATTTATTGGATGTATCATCGACAGGCTATTGCAACTTTGTATCATTGTTATTGTTCATACTAGTTCGAGTGTCCTCCGACCCTGGCCACCCCATTTATGAGATTTCTACATCTCTACTGGGGTGTAGGGTTAGAGATTATTGCATTTCGAAAAGTTAGAATTCGAAGACACCATGCGGTGTCGGCGTATGGTAACCGCTTAGCAGCATGAAATCGATAGGAATATGATATACTTTCTCAGACATTTTGAGTACAACATTCGTTATATCTTTAATCTGTTGAAAGGCAAGACAAAACTAAAGAGTTCTTGAATTTTGACCTCTAACTCAACATTTGCATTGCTAATGACATGATTATCCAAACTTCGCAACCTCAACAGCGGCGTGATATCAACAATAAACCAATTTCCAAAGTTGTTTTGCATAATATTCAAAAGAAAGTAAATAAAATTCACGTGATGTTTTTAAGAAATGAATGCTTACTTAATTATCAATATTTATATTTGGAGAAAAACAACCATAACCCTGTCGGTATCGCAACAACCTGAAGAAAGACATATTCATCAAGCACTGGGCACGTTTAAGCGATGTTTTTGTGGGTATCACGTGACAACCACACTGACATTGGTGTCTGCTTGTCGTTGTCCTGAGAATAAATATGTGGCAAAGTTCTTATATATATATATATATATATATATATATATATATATATATATATATATATATATATATATATATACGTGTGTGTATATGCATGTGTCTGTGTTTACGTACGTACGTACGCATATGTGAAATGTTACTTTTCGATTCAACTATCATAATTGTAAAATCGTTTTGTACAGTAAATTTTGTATTTACTTATTTTAAAATATTTGCTTTTGGTTATGATTTTAAATTAATATTTCTTATACAACCAATCTCCTAAAAGTAAATTAGGAAACAAATAATACTTTCACAATCTACAGTATAACGCCGTTGCTATTTTGTCATCATGCTTAACTCATCTGCTAAAGATATAAGCGGAATATTTCTGCTGACATGTAGTGAAACATTTCTTTTTTATAAAAAAAAAAGTCAAGTTCAGAGTTTCACAGTTATATAGACAACAGGAGAAGTTTGGTCCCAGTGTCTCTTTTGTTATTTATCTTGTATATACAAGATAAATAACACCTTGATAATTATGCATATGGTTACAGTTGCTCCTTATCCAGAATATCATATAATTAAGTATGGACTCTGTCCTGTAACAGATACGAACATATGAGGTAAGTCTTAAATGAGTCATCACATAAAGGCACATGCTTGTAGAGAATTTTCCAAGTTTGTTCAGAAATTTATTTGTTGGTAGAGATTTGTACATTATTAAAGTTCGAAACCATTTCAGTTCAGGTCAGCAGCTTAATGTAAAAGGCAAGAAAATATATTCATTCTAATACCTCACATTTATAAAGTCATTTTCTGGACTCTGTTTCGATACAGATGTTGGTATAGAAGTATAAACATTTAATGTTATGATGAATGCATTTGCAGTTCTTTTCCCTTATTGAGTAACATTACAGCCTTAAATAAAAAGGGCCATATGTATTAACATTTATGTTAATATAATACGTTTATTTATTAATGACAACGATGATCCTGAGTTTGACCTGAAAATCGAAAAGTTTACATTCATTTCAAACTTATTACAGAACTATCTACTAGTATAGTAATCCATGAACTGTCTTCAGTGACAACGTCATTTACATCAAAATATCCTTTTCCAAATAAAATATTAGGGTTTATTCACTTTGGTGTTTTAGAAAAATATTCTGTATCATCTTTATCATGTCACATGAATCAAATGCATCTATTCAAAATGCATTCAAAGCATTTCTCACTTATGTCATAAAATGTATTCCAAAAATGAGAAACGTTTCTATATTTCCCGTGAAAGTGGTACAATCTCATTCAATTTAGGTTTAGTTGCTTTAACAGAATGCAAGAACATGTTTATATTTATGATTGTCAAACAACATTCAAAATACTTTCACAGTGCCGATCTTTTGATTTTATCTTTTCACCACACCATACAAACTTAAGGAAAAGTGTGTCTAACTCTTGACGCTTTTATATTTTTATTTACTCAAATGTCGGCATATAAAAGAAACAGGTATGGGGAAAGGGGATCACATTTTCCACATCTTATCTTTGCTTGATTTGAACATATGATGGATATTGTCCGTTTACAATGGCACAAGATTTAACTTTTGCTTTAAAGTTTTTGGTAAACCAACGAAAATTAAAACTTTATTAATAAAAGGCCATGCATCATAATAAAACTTTTTCTCAAATTCGATTGAAAAAAGTGTGATTATATTGTGTTTCATTTGTAAAACATAATGTCATAAAGAGTACTGATATTTTTGTTGTATAGATGTGATTTTAGTGTTTTTGCAATACTGGCTTTTGCACGTTTCAACGAAACGTCACGTGAAGAAATCGGTCTTCAGTCACGTAAAGAAATATACCTTCAGTCACGTAAAGAAATAGGCCTTAACCTTTGAAGAAATAGTTTCGACATATTGTATTCCCTTTAGGTAGACATTTCAAGTACAGACACCTAAGAAGAAGTCCATTACAGACCCTGAAGAAGGAGACTTACCCTTTAGCTATCACTTGTTGACATTCCCGTGTAATAACTAATATAAGTTTGACCGGTACGAGGAAACAAAGTTACACATGTATCTAGCACAGATCGGTTGTGTCCCTGTGGTTGGGAACATGATACATTTACATTAGTGACAAATTTGCCCCTGGAGCAGGCCATGCCTTTAGCTGTATAGATTGGAAGCGCAGTGATGTGCATTGTCATTTGATTGATCTAATTCTAGCTTTCTTATCCTTTGTATATCATACTAGATTACGCTACATTTGATGTTTTCACAAACAACCATCCAGTGTGAACACTGCACAAGTGATACTGTTCACGTGCCTCTTGAAGAAAATAAGGAACCAGGGTGCATGGATACTTTAGTAATTTTGTGCAATAAAATCTTCCAAAATTATTCTGCTTGGAAGGGTTAATGAACTATCCTACTGACTGGATGATGGTTTGCAAATTTACACATCGGAACTAGTGAGTGTGTTGTCATTCTTTCTTGAAGGTTAGGGTCACATATTAATATTACATTTAGAGTGCTCTTTGTAACTCTGAATCTGATTGAAGTAGCAGTATTAAATAGGTACATTTGTACACATTTGTAAATAAAGGGTGTAAAATGTTTTACTTTCATGGTTCTCATTTGAAGCTCATAGATGGACATTACAATATTTGTTTTGAACTGTAAAATGCAAACATTAAATAAATTAATAAACATAAAACATGATGTAGCTGTATCTCATTACTTTATATTATCAATGGGCATTTTCATGGACCTGTCTGTAAAGGCTAGGTCTCGTTCTCAGACCAATCTCTTTGACTTTGAAGGGGTTCACAATAATTCAAAGTAGAATGTCCACGTTATCACCGAGAAGTGTTTGTTAAAAATCATGGAATGAAATGTTTTCCTCTGTAAAATCATTGCTTGAGGGTGTATTATGTACCTAACATATGTATTAATAGCATGGTCCCATCAGCAAGAACATGGTCATGTGGGTAGTTTAGTCATTGTTTTAATCTAGGACTGTAACTTTGTAGTCAATGAAGGTAGTCAATTAAATCATAACTTCTGAATAAATTATCGAGTTTTTATGGTATTTTCATCTAGTTTTAGAGAACAAATCAACATTTTTAATTTTTGTGTATAGTCCCCAGCTCACTAATTCTCAAGGTCTTTGAGATAAAAATACAGTCATGCATCATGACCTAAGGCCATGTCACACAATCCACTTTTACGAGCCAATAAGAAAGGTCCAAGGTTTATTAAGGTTGAGATGTAGTTCAGAAGCTTTTTAAGTAACACAAATATTTTGGAAGGGACGTCTTGACCCAGTATTAATATCCTGTCTGTGAAGTTAAGGCCACAGTCATGTCAAGGTTACTTAATTCTGATGTCTTTGAAGTAATTGGAAGCCATTCAAATAGAATTATCAAATATTTCAAAATATTACATCTTGAAGTTTTGCGACTTTCACACTCTTAGCTAAAAGTTTTGGTCGCATGCGAATATGTATAGATTTCCTGCCATGTTTTGAACAAAAAACCAATATTTTAAGAGATGAAACTGAATACGATTCTATAAATGATATTCAATTTTGTTTCAAATGCCACTTTCAGGGTTCTAACTCAGATGTTAAGGTATTAAATGTTTGTATCCCGGCTTTAGCTCTGAGGTTGTTTAAGATATTAGGACGAATGTGCGTATATGATACAGAGAGTGTGTTGCATACCATGTTCTATGTTCTTTTTTAAGGTCAAGGTCAAACTAAGAACAACTATGGTGTCATATAATATGACTATGGTGCATATATTTAGAACCTCCCTAAATTAGACATATTATACCAAAACATTGGATGTCCATACTTTTGTTAACATTTGCTGATCCAGCCCATAACTTGCGATAGCTTGAGAGATTTCATGACGCTCTGCCCAATTATATATCATACCATGTACAGGTCCTCTGTCACTAGGCAAAGTTCAAAGTAAGGCAAAGGAAAATATAATTATGTGAATTTTGTTAGAGCCCAAGAAAATATCAATAAGCAACCTCTGTCCATGTACAGGCATAACATTTGAACCAATGAAGGTATTTTAATGTATCTTTAGCCAGCAGTATGTCTGGACTTGACAGTGTCTCATGAATTAATACTAAGACCCTCTACCCCATCGTTAACATTAAACAAGGGAAGCTAGCTGTCTTGCTTCTTTGTCTAGTCTGTCACGTTTTAAACTACTAAATATATACTGATAAATAATCATCACGATGCACACTTTGTCATGCAGATGGCAGGTCTGTAGCTCTAAGATCAAGGTCATTGGTACGGAGATGGCACGAGATAGGCATATATTGTGCCGTGTGGTACTTTTATTGCATAAAGCCTTGAGGTTGTGTCACATTTCATCGTTTTGCTGCCTTAATCAAACTTGTAGATTTTTAGAGCGTTTTGAAACATGATTTTACCTTCAATCCATGTGACACTAATGTGAAATAGCTGGTGATTCGACTTGGTGCTACTCAGCTACCATTTTCAGAGACTTTTTATCAATTTGCTATGCATTCGGCTTTTAGGGTTATCGGGTTAATAATACATTCAGGAAAAGGGACATTGTAGCCATGTGGTGGCCCGTGTCGTGTTGATGTACCAACTAAAAAACTAAGAAACAATGCAAATTAAATATACATAAAATCTCCCCTCATAAATGGAAAGAAAGATTTATGCAATAAAGATTTCTTTTAACTATTAGTTAAATTTATATGAGATAATAATTTATATAAGATGAAATCTTATGAATAATAGAAACTATACAGGAAACAATAAAATAGTTCTATACACGTGAAAGTGCATATGCTATTAAATACCCTTTTCCCTTGACATGCCTGATGTCAGTTTTGCATTCATGCATTATCAAACTCCGCCTTAATAATTTATATGTTTTTTGTTCCTCATCTTGCCAATGAAAGAAATGGGGTTGTGATTACTAAACACAATACTTGGAGAAGGAGTACAATTAATATACACTTCAAAGTGTTGCAATGCCAGTATCAAAGCCAAATATTCCTGTATAATAATTCTTCTTCTGCTTATTTGTATCCCGGCTTTGTATCACTGGATGATCTAAAATATTTTTAAATCAATACTCCACTAAATCCAGCATCACTTGCATCATCAGACATTTTGAATGATTGACTGAAATTTGGAGCTGAAAGAACGTGAGCATTCTTAAGTATAGCTTTAAACTTATCAAAAGCCTCCTGACATTTTTCAGACAAATGAAACTTGGATTTCTTCTCGATATTTGTCAGGAGTTCAGTAATTATGAGAAAAGACCCCCAAAAGACTGGAATAACGATACTGGTTCTTTTTTTTTTTCTTCTATTTTTTTTTTAACTTTAAAGTAATAATATACCGCTGAATTCGGGAAGTGAAAATTACTGCACAGAAAATTTAAAATGTCATCAATGAACTTTCAAACAATAGTAATACCTACACTGTGAATGTTTCTCACAGTATTTCAAGAATATACAAAGCACGTGGACTTTTGTGCTGTTTGAGGTTCATTTTCCCTATCAAACACTTTTCGCCAATACAATACAACGAATTGTACCAGGAAGCTGTCCACATTACGGATGGCTTCCTAAAGATGTTTTATGAAATGCACATCAAATTCAATGTGCATATTCTCAAATCCAGAAGAATAAAGAAAACTATATGTTCCTTAAATCTTGCATAGAATATAAAAGTCTCTTTTATTACATAGATTACTAGTGAGCAAAGTCAGGGAAATACCTTTCGTTACATTTTGTACCCAAAGAAGAAATAAAGTGAAACTCAGGCGGAAGCTAGATGCGTGTAGGAGTGCTTATTAATTCTATTGCTATGTTCTTCCTTAATCGAATAGTCCAGGCTCTGTAGTTTGCATGTTGAAGATGTTGTCCGCTTGACATTTTCTTCACAAATCCGTTTGGTGTTACCTCCGAGTGAGGAAAATCTAATTTAACTTTAATAAATATTGATAAACACAACTTATCACAACAGCGCAGCAAGTCATCTTTCACATGGAACCCAAACAAGGAAACGATATGCAATAAGAATACCAGGCATACATATAACTTCTGATCAGTTAACTCGTTTCGGTTGGTCCACGGTTCACTAATTTCCATACGTCTGAAATGATATAATTGTACGTGAAGTACATTTATCAATGCTCAGACTGAAATATAATATCAGGAGACAATAGTTAGTTAATTTAGATTTAAGTGGTTTTCGCACAGTCGTGCATGTACCACTGTTTTATACCTACACGGTAGGCGGTTTAATTACTCCTAGGGGAAGGAATTCGAGCCACTTCCCCAAGGCCTTTAGGTGCTCATGTAGCACTGTTTGATTGAAGCCGTCAGGCAGTGGGTCTAAGATTAGTCCCTATCTGTCTGAATGGAGGGCTTGAAGGCGAGTGGGAATCGACCCAACACACAATAGAGATATGATCAGTCTCATGCAAACGAGGTAAGGATGAGAGACTACAATACAGGTTTCCATTTATTATGATCAAACAGGTGCTTTGACGTATAGACGGTTGCAATTGTTCTCTGTGGTTCCAAAGCCCTTTTTCACAAATGAAAAAAATTATATAAGTGGTACAGTTATTTTAAAAGTTGTTAGTGACGTAATCTATTACTTTATAAAATAGTGCCATTTTTCATTGACTTCACCCCAAAAATACAGAAGGAATGTTCAGGGCAATATTTAAGTAATTGGAGATTTTCCTTTAAGTGTAGTTTGACCTTTTTCTAGGTCTGCTTACTTAGCACACTCAGTTAAGATAATATTTCATGATAGCATCGACATTGACACGGTTCACTGCGACACAGTTCCGTACTTAAACTTCGTACTTTCTGACGATACCCTATGCATGGATGGGAAATTGGAATATGTTCACCACCAAAATATCGTGTATATTCCAGATAATCAACCGTAAAAAGGTAAAAAAAATAGGCCATGTAAGTCATCAAAGACACAAGATAACTAAAATTTTGGGAACGTGTAAAGGCAGTACTAAAATTTGTATATCTTCAAAAATGTCATTGCCCTAAATGTTTTAAGTAAAACATTTTCTTACTTAGATCAGTAAACTACACAAACAAAACGGGTGGTGCCCAGAAGACGTAGTTGTACGACTTGAATGGAAACAGAGCATACAAACTATGCTACGAAAATTGGAGCTTGGAGGTAAAATTACTTTTTTGACATTATTACATGTGAGACTGAGGCAAAATGACGTGTTTACATTACTTAGGAGAATGGCGGACAAACAAAGTGTTTATATTATTGCCTAGGAGATTGGAAGTTAAATGACGTGTTTATATTATTTTACATAGGAGACAGGAGGCCACATCACGTGTTTACGTCATTACATAGGAGACACGGGGTAAGATGAAGTTTTTAATTATTACATAGGAGACTGGAGGTTAAATTAAATTTTGACATTACTACCTAGGTGAATTGTCACTCCATGAGCTCTGGTAGAGATTGAAAGTAAAGTGACGTAGTTGCTACTTAAATCTCTTAAATACTGAAAGAGACAAAATGTATACAAGTTTAAACATTTCAATAACACTTTGTTGAGGAATACCTATTCGATTCCAAGAACGGTATCATACTGAAAAAAGTCTCTCACCTAAGAAACATTTTATTTGTGCATTTGATAAAATGACTTTGAACATGTGCAACTTTTATTAACTCTTACAAACTCATATAGGTATTATTTTGTAAGGAAAGTATTGAAAGGTAACTTCGTCCTACACTTTTCTATGAAATAACTTTTACTTGGGGATAGATATTCTGCTATGAGTAGCGCCGGAAAATTCGCACCAACCTTTATAGATTGTTCTATTTTGGATTTATTAGACACACTACCTGCAAAAATATATTAAGTTGTCAAAAATTTTAGTATTCGTACATTCGACAAGTTATAATTTTTAATGAAAAATACATTGTGGTTCACACTGTCCTGATACTAAAAAATGCGTTACCACCCAATATACCTGTATATAACTTTGCGTGGAGCTGGACACTTTTAGTTGGTCTTATTTCTTATGTTCTTGTTTTAACAAAAGTCAGCAGACATATTTCATGTTGAGCTTAGATATTATTTGAGATGAAAGATCTGTTTGGTTTATTCTTTGGGATTTCAAAATGCTCATTGTATTAAAATATCATTATGGGACTACTGTGAACTATGCAAAGGTGTTCTGGATAATGCCATTGCGTTACATGGTGAATGTTGGCAGACCAGTGCATTCAAGGATCAGAAAGATATGCTTTCATAAAATTCGATTTTTTGGACTTGAATAGAACGTTTCAATAATATTCTAGATTCAGTTCACAATATTGTAAATTTATCTTAGATCCTGCTAGTAACAATTTTCTTTTGCAGTTATATTTTGAATTGACTGTGGCAGACATTGAGACAGTGTGAGAGAATATTATTAAGATATAAAATTCTCCAAACAAAACATGAATTCCTGTTGTGCTTCATAATTTTCGCGGATATGATGTCATTTAATAATAATAATAAGCAGTCACAACATTGTCAAATGAGTTAAAGAATTATGTATCCGGTTTTGAATTTATAATGTAATTTCTATTTAAGTCTTTTGAGACTATGAAGTTATATTTGATATAGTTTAATTCAAAGATAAGAACTATCGTAAAAGTACATATGTACTCAGTATAGTTAGAGTTCCATTCATGACAAGGTCGATTTAAGTTGAAATCGACAATTAAGCAGGTCAATAATGCCAAGCGAGTTTGAATGTGGGGTTACGCAAAAAGTCGTGAAATTCATAGTACACTTGCTCTGTAGAACGCTGTCACACACGCACGCCTAAGCATTTGATCGGTGTAATGAGATCTGAAGGCCAGAACAGGAATGTTTTTGTTTACGACTGTTTGAGTTGTAATGAAAATACTTAATTGTTCAAGATATTCTAAAGAATCTGACTTGTTTAGTTGAAACGTAAAATGACACGATAAAATGAAGATACATACACCATGTTTATTCTTGCAGTTATACACAGCGTTAGTAAGAATTGGAAAGGAATTTGTGACTTTAATATTTAAATAATTCAATCGGATTATGTGAAGCTTTCAAGGACTTCAGTGATATTCTTCAAGAAATTACATTTAAGTAAAATCATTTGGATTAAAATTGTGTTGAAATCACTGTTATCAAGGCAATACAAAGTACTGTGCAAACTTAGTTCGGAATACCTTAGAACAGTTTCTGGATTAGTGTGAAATTTGTTGCAATTTATTACGATTATTAGGATTACATTTTAGGAATTCAGACAGTGTAAGTTATTTTTAAAAAAAATCTTTCATTTTGTTTAATTTTATATTTTAATTAATTAGATTTATATTTTGGAAACCTTTAATTGCTTGTTGGGTTTTATTTGATCTTGTTACTTACGTTTAAAGTTCACAAATACGTATATGAGCATAACAACAACAACACCAATCACGGATACATCTTTGAAGTTGACCGCATCCATAGCGATTATCCGCTGGATCCAAAAGCATTCGTTGTGCCTAGCTGGTGGTTGTCCCCTTATCAGTGTGCGACCGTCGACGCAGCCAAACATAAAATTACTTAATGTACCGAATTCGTCTTCGTACTTAAAACAACCACGTAGTCCTCGTACAAAACCTGGAGTTGTATGTATGGCTCGTGGTGCACATCCATAAAGTCCAGTGGTTGCTTGGATGTTCTAAGTATGACTGGATAGCGAGGTATGTACAGATGAATACGGATCTGTACGCAAAGGCCACGAACGGGATTGAGAAAGATTTCTTTAAACCAATGAACAATGCTGTGTTGGAGAAAGCTATGGAGAATCTTCGAAAATGAATTCTTCTTGATAGCGAACAAGACAAACTCAACCAATTAATTACGGACCAGGCATTTCAGTCACGCGAACTGATTTTAGCGGACTGCTTGCAGATCAAAGCAAGAAAGCCAAGTTGAACTTGGCAAGACCCTTTCATTTTGGCACAGCTGTGTTGGAATTGTTGAAGCTGCTGGTGTACGAGTTCTACTACGACATGATTAAGTCGAGGTACGGCGACAAAATAAGTATACTGTACACGGATGCAGGCTCACATTTGTTGCATTACACAATAAATAACGTGTACGAAGACATGGCTATACCAAGTTCGATACCGGTAATTATCCGAAAGGTAAGTTCATGGCAAAAACGAGAAGGCAGCCTTATTGAGGATCATGCGTGACTGCGTCCTAAAATGCACTCAATCGTGGTCAGATCGCAGAGCCGTAAGAATATCACAAAAGCGAAAGGCGTTTCCTCGGTTGGTTTTTATGGGTTATTGTGTGCGGAATCATTGCGAGAGTGACCGAATTCGCACACACAACAAATCTGATCCGGTCGAAGAAACATCGTGTTGGTGTATATCGTCACACCAAGATGAGTTTATCACCATTTAACAACAAGCAAAGGGTATTCCTCTACAGATTCACCACTTATTCGAAAGGACACTTAAAATTGATAAACTATCGCATGAAAATGGACTTTATTGGTTGTTCTGTATCCGCCCGAACGGCTTGCAGTTTTTCTCGCAAAAATTATAGCGCGTTGACTGTCCATATCTGGTCAGTTTTCGCACGTTGCTCACCTTCTAACTCCCCCGGTGTATACTGATACCAAACGAAATTGTTTCCATGTGCTTTCTAACGGCGGTGTTTGTGAATTCATTTTGCTTGCATGACTGATGAAAGCCGAGTTATTACTCGCGTGATCGGGTCTGTGGTCTCATGAGCAGCAGAGAGGGCGATCAGACCACTTTAGGGAATGGTCACCCTTGTTTTCAGACAAAAAAAAATAGTGACCCTTCATAGAGGTCAATACCACGTCTACGATTATTGTTTGTCCCAAACAGAATTGTAGACGAGCCCTCTCTGCTGCTATGTTATTCTGAATAATCCTGGGAATCTTCATCTGAATCCTCGGAATTTGTTCTATGTTTCAAGTAATATTCAAGTTCTGATGGTGGTTTTTCTATTTTTGGATTTATGTTCTTTCTTTTTCTGTAATATATCATCAAACTTCTGTATCGATCTCCACCGCGATTTTTGCAAATCTGATATAATCCTCTAACGCCGTTGTTACAACCAACACAACTTCGTGGACCAGCATGAGGGTTTTTCTTTATAAGATAATTATGTTTTTTGCAATATTCTCCTCGACATTTTTTATCACATTTGTTAGTGGTTCCTTGACGCAGCCACGCACAATTGTTTATTATATTAATGATATCTTTTTAATTAAATTTACACCCCTTCTGCTGCTATTAATTAAAAAATTGTTATGTTAAAAATAATGGTACATCCAGAATCTCATACTGCAAGAATAGCACGAGAACGATTAGAAGCAATTAAAAAATTTCTTCCTGTCAGAGACTCATTTAGAAAACATATACAAGCGCAGCAAGAAGCACAAGCTGAGTACGAAGAAGAAACTAAAAAATTGTTTAAACCCGTCACTGCAGCTACTGAACAAGTTACAGCTGTCATCAAAGAAGATCTTCTTCCGGTATCAAAACAAACAGCAGAACAAACCGAAAAAATAGCAAGAAGAACTAAACAAACAAAGAAGATTTTACGAGATCTTCCAGCTGATATGGCTGGGGTTCAACCTCCAACTTTTGGTGAGGAAATACTTGAAGATATTGGAAGACTTCGTGCTGAAGTCGCCGACGTGCAAAAAGAACATACACCTGAACCCGAGCTAGTAGAAAAAAACGTAGAATTGATTGCAAAATTTAGGAAAGGGGTTGTTGAAGAAATTAGAAATACTAAAAAAGAACAATTACCCGAAGCAATATTAAATATTATATTTAATAAATCTAGTATTTTAAACCCCATCATGAAAAAGTAAATGATGATAATCTTATTTAATATATATATCGCATATATTACAACAAAAATAAACAAGCTAAAGGTCAAGAATACAAAATTATTAAAGAAGAAGTAAAAAGACTTTATAGAGAGAGACTGAAACAACAAGAACAACTCTCCCAGTATCAACTTCCTCCACCTTTACAACGTAAAAAAATTTCTGCGCCGGCAATGACATATTCACCGGTAGATTCACCACATGGATTTCGAAGAAGTGACTCACCTGACATATCCCCGGTCATCACTGAAGTACTTTATCCGGTGATGCAACCACCAGTATTTAAAACACCTCAAGATGAACCTAAAACAGGATCTGGTTTATGTCCTGATAATATCATTAATGATGTGTCACGGTTAGAAGTTCTCGTAGGAGGAAAACGTGCCGGAAATAATTCACCAGAAATAATTAATGAAGCAGCTGATATTTGTCGGCGATTATTTCAAGGTGGTATCATGGATATTGGAGTTTACCGAGAACTTATCGATGAACTTGTTGATGACTAGTTGTTAAATAAATGGTAAATTAAAAAAGATGATCATACATAATAATCATCGTAAACCCGTACAGGTCAGAGCGGTGAACTCACGATTACCAATCTGTAAAGCTACTTACGGAGATGGACTTGGTGATGCTATTCAGGGATTACTCACAAGGATGGCTCCAAAAGTAGCACCTGTTGCAAAACAATTGTCAATGAAAGCTATTGATGTTGTTCGTCATAAAGCCCCTGGAGCAATTGTCAATTGCTGGTAAGGCGTTTTCGGCAATCAAAGAAAGACTAGCACGATTATTGCGACGAAAACAACAACCGGTAAAATTACCAAGTACTGAAATTATGCCCGCAGACGTAAGTAAAATAATAAATCAGGCTGCAAATAAAAAACTAGCGGAATTATCTGAAGAGGCAGAAAGAAATATAACATCAAATTTGATAGCAGATCAAGGACTCGGTGAACCAGGGAATAATATTTCAATTTTCATATCAGGGAGTGGAGTTTCCCGAACGCGATAATCAACATGTTAAACAAAAATAATTATAATAAAATGTTCAAGCGCGTATCCGATGAAGCATTTGATATGGAGGCACCTGTCCTTAAAGATGAATCGGTACGTGATTATCAGTTTTACTCTTATGAAGCACGAATACCAAATCAACGTGGAAGAATTGAACTACAAGTTCATGACACAAGTAGATACTTTTTACCCGCTGAGGCTTTTCTTGAGGTAGAAGGTACAATTGTGAAATTGGATGATACTAATTACTTAGATACAGTAAAAATTGGTTTTGTCAACAACGGGATCATGATACTGTTTAACAGCGCCACTTATATGATCGATGGAAAAAATATTGAATCGATTCAGAAAGATGTAGACGTTGCTACAAGAATAATAGGATTAGCAAGATATTCTGATGATTATACAAGATCAGCAGGTCCTACAATGATGTTTGTGAAAGATAATACTAATCTCCCCAACGATAATCCGTATAATGCAAGACGACCAAGAAATTTTGCCGATAACGCTGATGCCGATATGTGGCCAATGGTTCATGGTTCTAACGCAGATTTCAACTTGGGATTTGCAGCGCGTAAAAGTATGTTGCTAGGAGCTAATAGAAGTTTTTCATGTGCAATTCCACTATCTCATATCTTTGGATTTTGCAGAAATATTAGAAAGGTCATCTTTGGAGCTAGACACACGGTTGTTCTTGTGCGAAAAGGTGATGATAACGATGCTCTGTGGAGATCTGCTGGTGATGATGGTAAAGTAGTACTATCGAAACTTTCACTGTGGATGCCGGTAATGACTCCAACGATCGCAGAAGAACAGAAATTAATTTCTTTCATGGACACTGGTGGTAAATCCTTGTTGTCATGGTTAACAACAAACACAGATAGTATGCAAACTAAAGTTAACTGTCAGTTTACATGGCATATAGTATCACAACAGGGTGTTTCTGCACCACGACATATTTTTGTTGCGTTTCAGAACATCAATCGTTTAGGCTCACAAGCTCACTCTCATATGATATTTGATAAACTAGGTGTCACAGATATTTCTTTACGGATAAACGGACAACAAGAACCAACAGAGAATATACAACTAAATTATGAGCAGAATCATATAGGACGTGCATATCATCGTTTGATGTCATTCATGGGACGTGATCAAAATGTGGATACCGGTTTGCAAATATCGCAACATGATTTCAGAACTTTGTATCCGATTTATTATTTTTCATTAGAACATCTTGATCTATCAAAACAATCTGTCGTTGATATACATCTTCAAGCAACATTGAATACAGGTGGTGATAATTATAGAGCAATCGCAGTTATACTCAGCGATAAAGTCATGTTACTTGAAGGTGGTAGTGGTCGAATGAGAGTCGTTGATGCACCAGTGGAAAATCTTTAATTATTCAGAAGAATATATTTTATATAAACAAATTATCGTTGACAAATAATCAAATTAAACATTTCAATAAAGCCATAGAATCAAAAATTGGAGTTCAGTTCCATCTTTCTCCGAGTGCCATCAAGGACATGGTAAAAACGGGTGGTATATTTCCACTTCTTGCGGCTATTCGAGCGTTAATAGCTGCTGCTCCAGCTGTAGCAAAAGCAGCCGCGTTAGGTGCCGTTAGAACAGCTGCTGAAATGGCTCTAAAGAAAGCAACAGGAAATGGATACAAAAAAGGGACGCGGCCTAAGATTGCCGGGATCTCGTTGGGGAAGAGGTCTGAGGCTTCCACGTTAGATGTTCCAGCATCAAATTTTGATTTACTTGATGCTGCTAAAAAATTAAAAATAAAAGCCTTTAGAGGTGTTTTTATGCGAGATCAATTACCGAAACAACCGAACAAACTCGAAACAGGTATTATTAATCTCGATTCAAATTCAGGACCCGGTACTCATTGGGTATCATACGCGGTTGATCCACGTGGAGTCGTTTATTTTGATTCGTACGGGTTAGCTCCACCTGTTGAATTTATCAAGTATGTCGCACTACTTCACGCAAGAACCTCTGGTTGTAAAGTTTGGTATTCAACGCTACCCACACAAACAATGACAGATCCGCCAATATGCGGCCGTGAGGTAATTAATGTACTTAACGCTATATCAAAATCATCCAAACCACCACATAAAGTCGTGCATGATTATACAAGCAACCGATTCGTTGCGCGTAAGGCGTTTTAAACAGATCTTGGATCATAAAATAAAATAGTTGATATTTACGGAAGTAGATCTTCTACCAGTAAGAAAATAAAATCCGACGTTGATCTGTCGAAGTATGCGACTAAAGATGAACTTGCCGATATTATGAACCTGGCTGGAGTTGATCCAGATGAGGTTGTTATCTTTCAAGATCGATATGGTAAACTAAAAACGAGCAATATCAGATGGAATGATAGAGTTCGACGAGTACTCGGTGCAGTTACAGATAATATTCCTGTGTTTTCTGACGGCGGTAGAATCAGAGATTCAAGTGTATCATTTACAACCATCAGAAATGAAATCGCAAGAAGCGTTGCTAATCGCGTGAAAAATACCGGTGACACAATGACAGGTGAACTTAGCATGAACGGGAACAAAATAGTAGTTTTAAGACATCCAACATCCGACGAAGACGCAGCAACAAAAAATACGTCGACACTGTAGATGGCAAACTATCCACGTTGCGGGCTGAGTATGACGTTCACGTAGGCGCGTTTACAAGATTTCGAAGAAATCATCAAAAAACCGATGAATCTATGGATAAATTCTTCGGCACTCCGCACTCCGTTGACATAAAACTCATTGATATCAAAACTAACCTAGACACGATCAAACAAACACAGCAAGACATCGTAGCGGGGATTCCTGAGATCGTTAAAAAAACCAATTTGATTAAAATTCAAGCCGGAATAACTCCCGGGCATATCACAAACATCGTATACACAGTATCATCGGGATTTGCAACATGGTCGCAGAAAAATAAAACCATCAAATATACCGCAACAGTCACTGGCGTGTACAGGCTGTCTGTGTTCAGTGCTGCAAAATTTGAAATATTTACAACGTTTCCATGGCGTCATTCAACGGATAGGTTTTCCGGGGTTGTATCTGTTATATTAAATAGCGGAACCGAAGAAATATTTATTCTGGAAGCAGATGATAAGAAATTAACCGCAACATCTTAATGGTGGTGTTTGGAATTTGTAGCTGAAACACCTCAATTGGTTACTGCATACAAATATATGGACGGTGCACAATACAGATGCAATCAAGCGCGTGAATGGCAGGCGGCGCTAAAAGATCAAGTCGAACAATATACAGTAAAAGTAAAAAAATATCGACGACGATTAGTTATCGTTGATGTGATTGTTTATTCAGTATCCGCTGTTGTTGATGGAACAGGTGTTATATTATCAGCGGTGACAATGATGGCACCAGTAGCCGTAACTATTTGTATTTCAGCGGCAACAACGATTGCAGGTGTGCTCAATATCATCGCAAAAAAATATGTACTTGCATGAATGAAAAATTATCCGATTACATGATAAGATTACACACAACGACGGTAGCATACTCGAAATTGTCCTCGTTGTTATCAGCGAGTCTCAGTGATGGAAGTATATCTGATTTCGAGTTTTCAATGATGACTAAAATATATGACTAAGGTATCGGTATTAAAGATACAAGCACTAATAATGACAGAATTACTCCAGCAGATCGTGACTAACACAACTCCGTCAAAGAGAACGATGATCTCTGTAAGTTCAACTAATTCTGAATTTAGTATTAATTTTCCTACTGTTATTCCAGTAAAAGAAATAGCATTAGCTCAATTACGGGTATATTACAGCTGGCCAAATATCAGATCAAAATCATTTAATGGTACACCAGCAAATAATTTGCTTGTATTTGCTAACAAGAACAAACCAGATGGTACTCCTGACTGGATAGATGTTGGAATACCCACTGGTAGTTATGAGATCGAACAAATCAATGAGGAATTTCAACGTAGAATAAAATCAATAACCGGAAAAGAAGCAAAAATATCAATTAACGTTCATGAGCCGACGCTGTCCTCGGCGGTTGAGATACATTCTCCTGATTACGTCGTTGATATTTATCAATCCACGATAAGATCCGTACTAGGTTGGCCGGATGTTCCCCCAGTGTATGAAGGACCACCAGAACCGAAGTTAAATGAATTTCTCACTGACGATGCTAAGTTTATAACAACTCCAAAATATCGAAATTTGTATCCATGGACTGATAGGGATCGTGTCACTTGGAAGGGTGGTAAAAATATCCTATAACACCGTTCTCTATTATTGATATTGATAGAAAAACTTCAACTAATATTGTTTATGAGAGAGATTTTAGATCAGAGGCTCACCAAAGTAAAACTGAACACACAACTACATTAACGACATTAGCACATTTATTTAAAAACTATATCCTGGAGTATCCTAATATCAATCTAGAACATCAGATCATTGCAACGATACAACATTTAAATCAAATTGTATTAGATCTTAAATATTTTAATCAGACTGTTATTGAACTAATAAATGCTAATGATCATGCAGGTGAAGAAAAAAATAGCATCAAACAAGCATATATTGATCATTATAAGATAACTGAAGCAGATTTATTAAAATTTACATTACCAGGATTTGAAACCGGCGAATTAATAAGATCACTCAATGATCTTATCACGGAATATTTTCCTAAAATACTCGATGCATGGAGAAAACTATCACCACATCCAACATAATAATGATCCACATGGCGGCGGCAGACACGTATCTCCGGGAATCGTTAATATAACCAGCACGATCGTGGTCAATCTGGTTTGTGACGTAATTGATGGTAGCTATCAAATAGATCTCGGAAAATCAAATCAGGCTCAACAAGGATACATCCTATACACGTTCACACCACAAGTTCCCCCTGGAAGTTTAATCGTGCAAGAACCAACTAATCCTGTGTATCTGCGGTGTCACAGTAATATGTTAACACGAATAAATTTTAGGC
The DNA here is from genome assembly GCA_028554795.2 of Sinohyriopsis cumingii. NCBI lineage: Eukaryota > Metazoa > Mollusca > Bivalvia > Unionida > Unionidae > Sinohyriopsis > Sinohyriopsis cumingii. The sequence continues at coordinate 52,044,415 of CM068842.1, read as the reverse complement.
TCACAGATCACCTTAATCGCTTAATTGACATACGTGGAGAAGAGCTTGTAACAAATCTGCATGTGAAATCTTAATTAATCCAGTAAATATTATATAATGTACCAGCATGTGATGGTTTTTATACATGACAAAGAAGCACTTGAAAACGCCATCAGAACAGTGTTTTCACAAAACACAGAGCAATTTAGCGTTAATTTAGTTATTGATGAATACGGAAGCGAGGATTTCTTATTAACACAAGAACAGTTAGATGAACTCCGTCAAAAACATATTATCGAGATCATTTGTAGCAGAGATCAGATTCTAAATTATGCACACTCCTGTATTAAAGTAGATCAACTTAAAAAATATTTTTAAATAAAGAAATATCATCACTGATGGGATAAATTACACAAATTAATCAATTTTGTATAATCTGAAATAATTTATTATTATTCTGAAATGAATCAATCTGATGGGGTGGTTGGTACTGAAAATTATACAAATCAATCAGTTTGTTAATTCTGATGGGGTAATTGGTACTGAAAATTATGCAAAACGGTCAGTTTGCTAATTCTGATGGGGTAATTGGTACTGAAAATTACGCAAAATAATCAGTTTTCCCACAAATACTACAAAAAATATTTTATTATTATTCTGAAATATTTTATTATTATTCTGAAATATTTTATTATTATTCTGAAATATTTTATTTTTTATGTAAATTAATTCTGATGTGATATACATGATGAGGGAAATTATATTACTACTCAGGGTTGCTTTTGTCGTTACCCGCTGACATAATTTTTCTTAAGTATTTTATGCGGGTACTGATTGTTTTTTTTTCGCTTCGTACTCGCTGGATAATCCCGATCTGACCTTTTCTACTGCGACAGAAAGAGGAATAAATTCATTTACTTGATCATCGCTCACCATAGCCAGTGACTGAAACATAGCTGCCTGAATCCGCTTTATGAACTTATATTGAGATGATAGAACATACTTATTTTCATTTTTAAGTTCTTCTAGCGTTTCAAAATCAGATATTATTTTTTCAGGATTTAGTTCATCAGATATATTAATTTCGTTTTCTTCTAGTCTTTTAATAGCAGAAATAATGTCTTTGATATTTTCATGGTTCATTATATAATATATAAATCTTTAAAATAAAAAAAAAATATCCCCATAGAACTCCTATCGAGTGGTTAGCGAGTTCGTCGGGATGTTTCAAGGACGGCACAACATATACAATGAATGAAGAGCCTCTATTCGAGTGTCTTAGCGAGCTCAGATTATGAATGACGAGCCCCTATCGAGTGTATTAGCGAGTTCAGATCATATGTAATGAATGAAGGACTGCACAACATATATTATGAAATGAACTTCTGTTCGAGTTTTTTAGCAAGTTTATTAAGTATGAAATGAAATATATACAATGAATGAATGAGATGAAATTAATGAATGAATGAAATGAATGAATGAAGGACGTCAAAAACATATACGCTCAGCAAAACCCCACCCACAATAGTCAAGCCCGTGGGTGATACGAAGATATGTATCAACCACCGGTTGATATGTGGTTCAGTTTTGCTGAGCGGGGGTTTTTGCGGTGCCCCCAATTATTATAAAAATCGCAATTATGCGTAAACCACCGACCAGTTGTCAGCCATGGGGATTCGATCCTGGACCGCGAGCGTCACAGTCCAATACGATACCGATTGAGCTATCGAATCTTGTTACAAACATATGTTTCGAAAATTAATATGTAGCTAATTATCATTGAAAAGGAACTAATTTCGAATATATTTACTCAAAATACAATTCTGAATTCAAGAAATACGTTTTCACCAAACAAGTTAGATTTATAAACCTGGATGACGGAATTTCCTATTTACTATACCGCTTATGATCCACGCCATCTATGATAGAACATCCGGTCCAGATCATCTAACTGCTAGATTTTTCCATCCTTTCTATAACATAACTGCTAGATTTTCCCATCCTTCCTATAACATAACCGCTAGATTTTTCCATCCTCTCTATAACTGTTCAATGAAGAAATATATATTACGAGATTTCCCACTCGTAAATCTGTATCCATGAACATGGTCAAGGGAGTATTTAGTTGTTAATATTACTCGATAAAAAATAACCACACATACGCACATAAATACATAATCACACATACGTATAAAAAAGTATATCATGTATATTTCTGCACTGAACAAGAAAAATACAACTAATTTTTAATTCCAAACATTATTATACACGTATTTCTGTAATGGAGTAAATACATGCAGGATCCCTGTACTGTACTGTAGATCTAAAATTAACCCGCTGAGATCGATACAGACTAGACGCTGGATTCTGCACTCAGTAAGCTGGAATATACATGTCGGTTTTCTGTAGTTTAGATGTATTTTATGTGTAGTGTGCTGTTCTAAATGTTTCACGAATAGAACAGAAAATACACGAACCGTATATTTTTGTAAGTTAGAAACCATAAACGGGTATGTAGATAATTATGACCATATACCGAGAATCATAAAATTACCTCCCTTACGTGAGTCAAAAAATAAGTAGTATAATAATGATAATTTCTGACCAAAAAAAAAAAAAATATAATTCGAGGTGGTGATGATAATTATCAATACTGAAAGGTAATTTTCCGTTTATATTTTTTTGAGAAAGCGGTTTTATATATATTTTCTGCTACTTTTTGCACTGAATGCGGATGAATATCAAAATATTTTGCAGCAGAACATATGGAACGAAATATAATTACTTCGCCAGGTTCTGTGTTTGTGGAATTTACCGCCCTTCTAGAAACTGACTTACATCTTCCAGTATTACCACGTGCAGAGTTCTGACTTTGCGTGACAACCCTCAGATTATATAAACTATTGTTCTGAGGATCCCCGTCAATATGATCGATCACAAGACCATCTTTTATCACTGCTAAGAAACACTCGTACGTAAATCGATGACAATGATACATTTTATTTCTTTCAGCGTTGAACCTTAGATAGCCAGTATTAGAAACAACACCAACCGGTCTCTTCAACCCACAGTGTCTGATAACACTATTAATATTTGACTCATAGTTTGTTATTGTGGGATGTGGGACAAATTTAGTTTGTTCCATTTATACAATAATATTATTTGTTTAAATCATTGTTTGTCTGAAATCTTGATATATAATCCTCCACGGATTTTATAGCGTTTTCAGTATTATTATTTTTTTTGTCATAATATCTTTTAAGTTCTCTGAACCGTTTTGCACCGCACTTTCCACATAATTCTGTTTTTCCTCGCACTCCAGTACCACATCGCAGACATGGTATTGGTCCTAGACTTCCACGTCGTATACTTTGTAAGTACATCTAACAAAATTCCTTTCTGCAGGATTTGTTGCATCGATTTACTGAGCCGATCATGAGCCAAGTACAATGATTCATCATGTATATATATAATATTCTTTATTTAAATATTTGTTTTAATTATATGAGCGAGTTTGAAAGATTATCCCAAACTAGGCCTTCTAAATATAAATTCAACCTCGACAGATTATCTTCTGATTTACCAGTACGAGATCTGGTTGATCCGAAAAATAAAAGTTTGATCAATAAAATTCACGACGCTAAGAAAGAATTTACACGCATGGTGCATCTCATACATGGTAAAGGTTCAAGATTATTCGCAACACTGACTTTGTCAAGGACGCCACAATGAATGACCAGCGAGCGGCAACTATCATTAACTACATCGCTGAGTATGAGGGCAATCAAAAATATTTCTTCAGAGTAAAATTTATTGTACTAACAGAAACAGGTAGTTGGATTATCCGTGACAAATATGATCCTGTCCTTGGTAATAATAAAATTGCCATATTAAGTAAAAATTTCAGACCGGGTCTGTTGACGGATATTGACAAACCGTATTATGAGCGAGCGCATCCTGTAACAGCGGTTATTTATGGAATCTATGAGATAAATAAAAAACCCAACGTTGATAAACTGACACCCATGAAATTTTCAAGGTTAAATTGTGTAGCCGAACGAGTAATAGAACACTTTACAAACGCGATGCGTGGAAACGGATTAACTGATTTAAGACGTGAAAAAATAAACTTGTGGGCTGATTCAGTTAAGGATACCGGTGCTACAATAAAAGATGTTGCTGAGTTAGGAAAAATATTAAAATTTCCAATAACCGTAGCGACAATAACGGGAGAAATACTGTACGAATCAAAATATAAATCGAAAGGAGCTTCAATAAATATTATTGATCATAATGCACACGCATGGACCAACGCAATAACAATATTTCCGCGTGATCAAACGGTTAGATTTTACCCCCCCCCCCAGATATGGGGGGAGGCATGTTTGATTTTATCAAAGAAATAAGTAAAAACGATCCTGTATCAATATGGTTATTTAAAAGTAATGAGGAAGGTGGATTTGATCAGTTTGTTAGACCAAACGGTGAAATATATCGAACAGAATCTCTCCATGACGAGATGAAAAATATCGCGGAGAAGTTTTTAGAGTGCAAGCACGCGGAAAATACTGACAAATTACTAACTAATTGCTTACCGTTCCATCTGTTGCGGCTCATTTCGCTAGAGAAAGAAATTCATGGAAACCAACACGATTTGATTTACTCGAGGACGTACGCGTAAGTTGCGTCGAATATGGACACGGTGGGTTATGGAATACCAAATATAATTACAATGATGTTATTTCGGTTGATATGGTTGCATGTTATCCGGGAAGTTTTCTAGGATACGGAGATTGTTCTGTATACTTTAAAAGATTTGGTCACCCTACAAACGAGATGACGCGAGTGGCAATTAATGGACCATTACCTGATTTTGATCTGACTGGATTCGCTTGTGTTGAATCATTCGAGCTTAACGAAAATCTTCACAGGATTTGTTATGTTTGGTTTGGCAGACATTTTTGTGAAAAACGTTGGGCGCCTATAGTTTTATTACGATATATGCTAGATTGTGCGATACTGACATCGTTGGTTGTCAGTGAGGCAATTATATCATATCACGCGCAGACCGAAGTTTGGTTGCCCATGTTAGATTCTATCAGTATTAATGAAGTTATTAGCGAGTTTAAGGAAAGATGTCCTGGTGTTTCCGAAGATGATATTATCAAAGAAGCTCCTAAAATTCTCGAGATTAAACTCAAAACCGCAAAAGATCTCGGTAGAAAAATTATAGGTAAATTTACTCAAGGTGGTGCATATGATCATAAAAGACATCACGCACGATTAATTCTAGATGATGCCGAGTACGATTTTATAATCGCTGATACAACAGCGAGAAATATATTTGTAAATCGAGAAAGTGTTTATTTATCCGACGGAACAAAATTGGGTACGATCGTTAGTTACATAAATGATGTCTCCCCACAGTATACTCATCTGAGATCTTCTATGTTGGCTTATGTTTCTATAAATTTATTATCGATGGTTAATAGATTTCCTGAGACCGCAGTCAGAGTCGCAACAGATTCGTTTTATATTTCGAGTAAATATTTAGAGTCTGTTATAAAATTTACAAGTAATGATGAACGATGGAGTTCGTGGAGAATAAAAAAGGAAATATTACACAATTATATAGAATCAGCAGATGTTCCAATGAGAGATTTTTATCGTAAGGGTAATAAAATATCAGAAATGTAGAAAGCGCCATCGTTGAGTGATCCAATAACTAGATATAAGACAGTATATCTCAATGGACCTGGTGGATGCAGGAAAACGACTCGAGCAATTAATGTTTTTAGAAGTTCAGATATGATAGTGCTGACACCCACACATAGACTTGCACGGGAGATGAAACAACGGCAAGTACAATCGTGCACGTATCATAGTTTCTTTCGGTGGCGCGGGGATACATGGACTCCTGAACGAATGGGAGAAAACTATATACCTAAAATAATTATTTGGGACGAGATATGTACGGTGTCATTGGATACATTAAAAACGTTTCTTCATTGGTTGCTGACGAAAAATACCGCTATAATAATGTGTGGCGATCATGGTCAGCTGCCGCCTTTTGTTGGACCATCTCCACATGATTGGTTAAAATATTTCGTCGATTATTACGAAGAAATAGATGATGATCATAGAGCTCTCGATGCAAATTTAAAGGAATTTAAAAAATTAATCAGATTACAATCAAACAAAATTCAGCGTGAAATACGCGGAGTAATCTCAGAGACCTCAATGAGTAATTTTTTGAATTTATGGAGACCCACCGATTTGATAATAGCAAGCAGAAAAATAATCAGAGACGATTTACAACAGCAGTTATTTCAGCTGCATAAAGAAAAATACTCAGAATTGCCTGTACCGTTGTGTTATAGACCATCAGATACACGAAAACAGAATATTAATGTTGATATTCCAGGACAGACTGAGAAGCAAAATCTCGTATTAAATGATATTGTCGCTGTTGATATCAGTGTGGTCGAAGATGCATTACGCTCTGACAAATCTCCATGGGTGTTGGGATACGCTATGACGATCCACTCGTCTCAGGGATTAACTATTTCTGATACACGAGTTTGGATTGTAGACGATCGTATTGAGTGGTCAAATTTAGTCTATTTAGCGGTATCAAGGGTGAGAAAAATATCTCATTTACGTAGAATTATAATTCCTGAAATCGTTAATAAAACCAGCATCATCATTGACGGTGATATAATAAGAAAAAAAATTAATCGGATACAAACAATCTGATAAAAAAATAAACGCGACTTTGATCTTGATGTTGAATTTATTATTGAGTTAAAACAGCAGCAGAATAATCATTGCGCAAGTTTAAATTTTATAATGCTGTGGAGGTATTCGAGTAATGATACAAGACAATTTACCGTAGACAGAAAAGATAATAGTCGCGGTCATACACGAGAAATACCATGTTGACCTGTCTTGAGTGTAATCGACGTCGGGGTGCTAGTTAAGTGATCGCGGTGGTAATTGTGTATCCACGGGAATTACTTGTAATTGTTCACGTGTAAATCCACGCTGAGGAGCAATCGAATCTAATCTGTAGATTGCAGGTCTGCCTGGGAATCTTGTCACGGTGGATATTTTGTGTGTGGTAACACTCCAAATAGGATCAGTCGCTCTCGCTTTACCACCTTCAAGTTCACCCGGTTCATATAAATATCTAACTGTAACATCACCCAATATTTTTTGCTTTTCAATATTCTTTCGTTGTAATGATATATTTTTTTTTTGTAATTGCATTAATGGGTTTCATGTTGGTTGTTCGTGTAATCTCATTATTTAATGCAGCTATCACGCTTGGTAATCTTGCAACCCATTCGCGAGATCTTTAATCTTGAATAAATTCCTTAGCGTATTGATATCCAAATAACCGCTCAGCAAGTGTTCGATTAAATCGCTCAACAATTGCCTGATCAAGGTGAATTGCAGTATGACCTCGTCGTATTTTGGTATTATGTTGTTTCATCAACGATGATACTGGACCAAGAAATTCCTTACCAGGATCAACCTGTAATAATTGTGGCCATCGCAGACCACCTTGTGGTCCGGGTCCTCGTTGATAAATTCGTTCAAACGCATCGGCTACATTCAGATGCTGTTTTCGTTGATAGCGGCTCTGCCTCTTTATATCTACTTGCAACATCAACTACAGTTAACGCGTATTTATATGTTTTTCTGCGTACAGTATCATATGGTAAAAACAGAATATCAGCTTGATGAACTTCATTAGGAACATTAACATCGAAATACGCGTACTGAATTCGGTTCGGTGGTGGTAGATAAATTTGCCATATTGCCTGTTTGGATAACCACGCTTTAGCAGTAGAATGTTTAACCGCTGCTGCATCAGCAAGTTTACCAATTGCTGCTTTGCCTCTCCAATATCCTTTTGGTGAATAATAAATTAATTCCATTATATATTACCAGCCCCAAACGCTAATTTACCTTTCATCGCAGATCTTACTAACCAATTAGCTAATGATTCTCTGATATTTTTCTTTTTTTATAGAATTTAATGCATGAATTAATTTCACATCTGCAATATGCCTGTCTTGTAGATTTTTACTTTTATAAGCTACATCATGAACATGACAAGCTCGATCAATAGCGTTTACTGGTTCCTCGCCTGGTTTTGGTTGATCTTGATTATCAAGTCTGATATCAAGTCGAGTACCAGGACGGCAATAATTATATCCTGGTAGATGTTTTTCTCCTGAGTATTTAGCCCATGGAGTACCTGGAAACCTTGACATCAAATTAGCAATATCACCACCGCGCTTATTAGGTAAAAACGAAAATTTCTTTCTACCGCACACAGAACATTTTCCACCATACGCTATTTTTTTATTTTTTGTTGTAACTGTAGCTAAATCAGTAGTTGGAGTTTTAACTCTACAGCGTAAACAATATAAATTCATGTTATAAAATATATGGATATAATTGATTTCTCAGCGACAAGAAAACGAGAACCTGTTAAGCATCATCCTGCGCTACCGAATTCCATCAGAATGATTATCATAGGACCATCTGGATCGGGTAAGACGCAGTTATTACTTAATCTGATAATGAGATGGTTGAAATGGGATAAATTATATTTAGTAGCACCATCCGCTGATGATCAACGATGTGATGATGTACTTAAAGATTTCAATGCAAACGCAAGATTACTGGACGAAAATGAATTTGTTATAGAGTTTATAACAGATTTTGATGAAGCACCGTCCGTTGATGTTTTAGACGGATTTATTAATAATTTAGTTATATACGACGATGTGAAGCTGGATAAACAATCAAATCCAGCCAGAATATTTTCTCGCGGTAGACATAAAAATACTGATGTGATCTATGTTACTCAACGATATACACAAATACCAAAAGTGATCAGGGACAACTGTAATATTTTAGTTATGTTCAATGGCGTAGACACACACACGCTGCGAAATATTCATCAAACCTGGTGCAGCGGTGACATGGATATAATTAAATTCAGAAATTTCTTCTCACGAGAGCAAGCTGCTCCGCATGGATTTATAACAATAAATTTGCACGATCCTAGAACAAGATATCGTGTAGGTCTTGTTAAAATATTTGGATAAGAGGGGTGATGATAAAATTAAATTTAATTAAAAAGATATCATTAATATAATGAACAATTGTGCGTGGCTGCGTCAAGGAACCACTAACAAATGTGATAAAAAATGTCGTGGAGAATATTGCAAAAAACATAATTATCTTATAAAGAAAAACCCTCATGCTGGTCCACGAAGCTGTGTTGGTTGTAACAACAGCGTTAGAGGATTATATCAGATTTGCAAAAATTGCGGTGGAGATCGATACAGAAGTTTGATGATATATTACAGAAAAAGAAAGAACATAAATCCAAAAATAGAAAAACCACCATCAGAACTTGAATATTACTTGAAACATAGAACAAATTCCCAGGATTCAGATGAAGATTCCCAGGATTATTCAGAATAGCATAGCAGTAGAGAGGGCTCGTCTACAATTCTGTTTGGGACAAACAATAATCGTAGACGTGGTATTGACCTCTATGAAGGGTCACTAATTTTTTTTGTCTGAAAACAAGGGTGACCATTCCCTAAAGTGGTCTGATCGCCCTCTCTGCTGCTTCATGAATAATTTCAGATGAGCGAATGCACTGACAAATCATTTCACAATGGCTTGATCGTGGTGTATGTGAACATGTCTAGCACTAACCTGCAGTATATAGTTTGTTAACAACGCAGCAACGGCTCCGATAAACTCTTTGCCGGGTCCGCCTAATACAACCTTCATCATGTTAGTGGTGAACGTGTATAAATACGTTTAAAAGAGTATGCGATACTTGCCTAATCTTTGATATCAACGGCCTCGCTTCTTTTTGTATATGTTGGACACATCTACAATGGTTCCTGCGCGCTTGTATGTACGTAGACGAATTTGCCGTCCTCGTATCTGACCATGTGGAAGAAGCAAAAGATCAAACTATGATCTTCGTTAGAAGTTATGACAACACACTATCCCTGGAAAATCTTCTTAGATTAATTTTTCATGGTGCCTTTTTGTAAATCACACTCGAGTAGCCCAGTGGGTGATCTTTGCAGTGGTCGCTTAAACAGCAAGAATTTACCGATTGAACATTTTCCTGAAATCGACACAAAAACACAGACGTGATCTATGTAACACAACGATACACATATGTACCTAAAGTAAACTGGGTCAACTTCGTGGCATTGACAAAAATGGTCTCACAAACATTCTTTGGACGTGCTGTACCACCTCTTACTAGGGAGATGAGTTTCGTAATATTACTGAGGATGTCATACAGGACTCGTATAGTTTACTCACTAATTATCTTTTGTGGTGGACCGCTGTGAGGTGTAACATAAAGCCCGTTTAAATAAATAAATAATAACTGTAATAAATATATACAATAACGTAATCAGCCAGCGATGTCATAGCAGACGCTACTGACAACATCTTAAAGCTGGAAACGGTCAAATGGAACTTCGACTTGAGTGCATGGAAAATTCGCAAGGGAAAACATTGCAACGGGCTTCAAACAAACATTTGCTCTACTAAACAAGCTAACAAAAAAAATATTGGCCAAAAACTGCAGAAATTGTGGAAGAAACAGAGACGCCTAAATGATGGGAACAGAACAACAATTTGGCTTAATTAGGCCTGATCCAGAACATAAAGCAAAAATGAGAAAACAGAGGAACTCGAGAGAATGTTGGCGAAACACTTGTACGTGTTCCGAAAGAACAACTATCCCCGTACAGATCAAGGTTGGCTAAACCTATTCAAACTTGTACTGATGAGGCAATAAGGAAATACTGCCAGTTGGGAAGAATTTATGTTGACACATTAAAAGCCCAAGGATACAAAAACGAACCATATTGAAAGTGAATGACCCGGAAAGGAATTTATGGTGTGGATTGGGAGTTTTATGCTAAAAAGTAAAAATTAAAAGATGTGGGAAGAATTTGAGAAGCTTATTAAAATAAGAAAAGATCCTACGCAAGATGCAATACGTACTGGAACGAAGTTATGCGCAAACATTTCAACATTTTGAAAAAAGCCCATATGAAGGATTAAAGGATAAATAGATCAGTAAAAAGAGGTGATTCGACGGAGAATTTCGTAGGTGACCAGCAAATTCTATAAAATTATTATTAGTGAACAGGATCTAACACATATCTCTGTCATATCGATGGAATCTGAACCGTTTGTGTTTGAGAGCATACTATCGCCAGTAAGAACAATTCTTCTTTGGTCCGAGGACAATAACAAAATTCCCAATGACAAACGAATCTGACGCGTAGAATCACGAGGGTCCGGATACCATATCGCGAGAGACTTTGTCAAGATTGCTTTGACGGTATCATGGTGTCCTGTCGCAGCTCGCGAGTTTATATAAATGGAAAGGGAATTTGAACAACGTTTATATTGCCACGACAATTCTCGGACTCACCATACACAGTGACGATTATGCAAGATCCGTTGGCCAGTCTATGATGTTTGACAAAGATGAGTCCGGCCATGCAGACTACATACATACGTAGGCGACCTAAAAAGCAACTAACACTGCTGAGTGTTCGGTTATAGAAGATGTAATAACCTTGGATTTATGCAGCGTCGAGGGCAACTAATTATTATTTTCGTATACGAGTCGTCTTTGTCGTTTACTTGGGTTTCGGAGGGATGCTCGCAAGGTTATGTTAGGAGCAAAACACATATTCAGGTTATAATGAAAACCTAACGATAATCAAGCAATTTGGAAGGCTACTGGTGTTAATTATTCCAAGGTTATGTTAGTGAAATCAGCATTGAGGGTGCATCTGTTAATCTTCTCAAAGGATGATGAAACGCCTTTGTTTTCTTTTATGAATTCTGGATGTACATAACCAATATCACTTAACACGTTCGTCACAGATGTTTATGAAGGGAACATGCAGCAGTTGTCATGGAAAATAACTACATAACAACATATATCAACTCACCAAATCACGTGTTTATTTTGTTTTGATGTGTTTGTAGCTCGAGAACGTGGTGGACCGATTGTTACTGTAATGATAGCTGACCGTCTAGGAGTGTCTGAAGTATAATTACAATTAAACGGTTATCAAGCCGAATAAAGTTTGCTTGATTTTACCCACAGTCATGGTCAAGTGCTTACTGGAAGCTGTGGTCGTTCATGGGGCGTTTTCAAAACGTTGTCACATGTTTGCAGATTTCACAGCTACATTGTTCCCGATCTATTACTTTCGTTGGAATACCTGGACCTGTACAGGTAATCTGTAGTCGAACTGCCCTTTCATACTTCTGTTAGTAGGTCTCCGCGGGCGAAACCGACGTTGTTGAGTCCAACACAACTTGATCAGTTTAATGCAATCCAAGAAAAGAGCACCTCTTTGATATTAAAGGTAAGCAAGTCAGAGGTGACGGAAATGAAGAAAACAAACAAACAAACAAACAAAACAAACAAAACAACAAAACAGCAAAACAACAAAAACTGGTAAAATATTTTCATTCCTCGCGGACATTCAGCAGCTAATGCTCGTGCGGTTGTAAAACAGTTGTATTAGGTGCCGTCGGAATTGCATCTGCACAGTGTTAGGAGTCTATGCTGTTAAAATAATAATACTAATAATGAGGACTTTGTATAGCGCCTAATCTTTAGAAGCTCTAAACGCTTTACAACATTAGACAACACCTATAAGATAAAAAACATATAATGATATAATTACAAAAACAAACACCATGAAATTAGAAAACATTTTAAAAAATGCTGAGAATATTTAAGGTAGGAAACATTATTAGGTCTTTAAGTTGAAAATAAGTAACAGAAAAGAGTGAAAACAGCAAGATTTGTAAATTTAATAAATAATGTATTTCTCTAGAATACAAAGAGAAAAATGAGAAGAAAAAACTTATGGTTTTGCGAATTAGATCTAAAAATAATCCAAGAACTAAAGACACAAATCCTAGTAATAAAATGTCCTGAATAAAACTCAGTTCAAGTTCCAAAGATATCCAAAATTTAAGGCGATGGCATGTATGGTATGGCATGTGAATTATTGATGCGTTAACAGTCTCTTGTTGAATCACAGAAATAAGATTTTACGTTTGAACTCAGTAAAAATCCTATTTAATGTCTTTATCCAAGAATTTTGTCAGAGCACTTTTGCATTTCCAGAGAAAATAATCTCTTGAATTCAATAATTTGAAGAAAATAAAATTCAGCCTAAACTGGTCACAATATAATACAACTTAAAGTGCTGGATATTAAAGCATGATTGGTAAAATTCCCACAGTCACAAGATAATATAATTCTCTGCTTGACCTCAGGTCACAAATATTGTTTTCTAAAAGCAACCATTACCTAATGGAAAATAGCCCTCTAGAATGATCTAATGTGCCTTGTTTATTTACAACACAATAGCCTATAACATTCACTTTGGAATCTCCAAAAACTTGATCATGATCAACATATTTACTCCTTTGTTTACCTCAGTAAAAATCCTGATATTAAGCTCATACATATAGGGAATAATGAAGCTATTATTAGTTGTTTACATAAATGAAATAAATAAATAAAATTAAAAAAGACAATCAGGTCAAGCAGAAATAAACTCACATTTGGACAAGGTCAAGTCCAGCATACAATGTTACATTACAATAACATGTAATTCAATACAAAAAGTAATTTAAACTAACAGACAAACAAGTAAATTAAATATACATAATAATAGTGTCTCGCAAACACATAAACACGAAAAGGCTCTCGATTATCCAGAGCTGCGGGAAAATTACTTTCTATAAACCAATCTTGATTTAATTGTGATGGCAAAACTCAATCTAGAATTTCAGAGGTGTATATGATGAATGAGCTTGCATCGATTAACCTGGATTTGACAGCAGGACCTGGGGCTTGATGCTTTGCATACGCGATGATACCCAATCATCTATTATATTTATACTCATACGGGCTTGCACCGCCACATGAAGCTGTTGATTATTTAACCAAAGGCGGACAAAGTTGTCTATCGATGTTTTATTGGACTTTACAATCGCAAACTCGACTGAATAGTCCAATATGTGGACATCTGATTGCCAAGCTTGTTTACAATTGAGCGTTCATCGACGCTGCAGGCACTTATTGATTTTATCTATTGACCTAGAAATTACATCTAGCAGTATATAAAATGCGCGTAAATGTCTGCTTAACCAACCCATCCTGACACGGAGCAGCTGTGGATGAGAGCATGTTTGCAAACAAAAGCGGATTTGACCGACTTTACCAGTTATAACTTGTATTTTACCAGGACCAAACTTGAAAACTGGAAAGTTTAAAAAAAATTCTTACAATGCTGCGAGGCGCTGATGCTAAAACCTGGCTGAAATCAATTATACAGGGGATCAGAGACTACATTGTCGGCTGAGTTTATCAAAGACTATGTCGACACAAATACGTAAGCGACAGTTAAAACGTTTGGTGATGACAATGAATATAGATATTATTATGAGAGGAAACCCAGTTCGACTGCTTCAAGAGTATATCGATGATGATTCTGACGCATTGAAGCAAATTCTGTATATAAAAGTCAATGGTATCAAGGTTGTGGCTAGCAATACTGAATGTTGTATATATACATGAGGCTGCTAGGCCATTTAAAATTGTTCGGTTATAATGTGATTGCTGCGGTACTCAAACGTTTTAAGACACCTCTGCTAAAACAAATATACAATTTATCATTCTGTAAAGGCATTGCAAAATTTAAGTACATTTTATACGGGTTAGCAGACCCTAATTTGAAAACCGAGCACCGCAGCAAATACAATTATAGCCGAAAATTGTAAATAATCTAGAAATCTCATATACATCTATTAGTACTAATTTTATTGTCACACAAAATTTTATATTAGAAAAATAAGAATCTTGTTGATTTATTGTTATTGTCACATAAAATTACAATATTAAAGAAGAATTACTTTTGTTTTATCCCAACCGGATTCGGATATGCAATCCTGAATATAGAATGTGATCATGTTACTGATTCAACCACTGGCCTGCTTAACACATATGGTTTAAAACTTAAATATATAAAGATGCCCATCTCTTTTAAGCCTAGATAAATAAAATCTTATGTCATATTTCAGTACGAATATCAAACAAATAAGGGTTAACCTGAATTTGATTTAAATGGGCAGGTGCTTTGTTCACGAACTAAATCTAAAGCCTAACCAGAAGAATAAAATCTAAAAGCGCTCGATTTCTCCCGGGGTTTAGCATACAAAATCGGCTTTGCTAATAGATTTTATTGATCCGGTCAGACTGGTTATATGTCGCATTAGTTAGAATGGAATTCCATTAATGTTATCAGTGAATAGGGTAATTTTGTTTAAGTGTACGTCGCAGTTAGTTACATTTTCAGCATCTTCTCTGATTAACAGTGTGTCAGCTATAGATATTAGAAAACTCTCGTCATTATTTTCGCATAAATACTACTTCCTAACTTAACCGCTGATCGTACTTCCAGAAGCAAACGTGATCTTCGATTTAGCCTTATTTGTTGGATATTTGCTACTCGAGCAGTATACTGCAGACTCTTCGACATCGATTGTTATTTTTGAGTTTTTTTCATGGTTCACAGGATCGTGAAAATTAATTAATATTTATGTGATTATTACTGTTAGCACATTAAGTAGTTTAAAGTACTGACTTTTTCTGTTTTGACTAGGGGTCCGAGTGGCCGATTGGTTTAAAGCGCTCTCCGTTACGGATCACTGCCATCTCACCTCTGTCTGCGCCGGTTCGAGTCTCTGATTCAGGCAATGTGGGTATGTGAGAAAGTTTGCCAGTAGCTTCTCGTGGGTCGGTGGTTCTTTCCGGGATTTTCCCGGGTTCTTCCTCCACCATTAATACTGGCCGCCATGTATAGCCTATCGTGTGCTGAAAAATGGCGTTAAACCCCACAACAACTGTTTTGACTAAAGACAGTTTTAATCTGTCAAAGCTTGACTTGAAGCAAACACCAAATACTTCAAGTGTTACAATGAGTGTTTTTTGTTATTAATAACTTTTAATTTGCTATTTTTATTTTATGTTATCATTATTAAAATTTTTGCTGTTATTTCATCAGTAATATTAGCAATATTCATGTCGTTATACTACTGTTGTTAGATAAAATTTATACTTGATAGGAGATATGACTTTTACCTGCCGATTTTCTCTCGGCTAAGTTTATTTTAGAACCAATTTCCTCCGGAATATACATAAATTCCTGATATTTGTCTGGTATTTTTGTCATAATAGATCAATTGTATTGTAGACAATCTGTCAACATAATTTTAATCATACGAAATTCTCTGATCGGATCTTCCATATCATATTTAACTCTCAGATATGACCGTATTTGATCAAGCAGTTTGTTGTAAGTACTCACTGCAGATTTACAAGCGTATATTTTAGTCTCAAAATGTGGTTCAAACTTTTTACCAGCTGCTTTTAAAGTTAAACCGATCCCTTAAATTATTAGCGAAACGGATTTAATGTTGCTCGACCTGACTCGATACCACCTCCAGTTAACATAACAGGTAAATAGATATCAACTTTAAAATTCTTCCATAATAACGTTAAGCTCTTCAAAGTTCGGTATTGTTAGCAAGCGTTATTTTTTTCAGCTAATAAAGTTTAAAACTTAATGTTTCTAGGATCGGCTTGAAAATCTTTGTAGATTTTAATCTGTTCGAACGATAGCACAATACGATTTCTTATGACAGTAGTTGTAGTACGCAGTTTGTTCATTTCTATCTCTTGCTGGAAGGTCATGTGAAATATGAATGAAATCGATAACTTGTCGTTTCATTATTATTCTGTGTCAATAATACTTATTTCGTGCATAGCTTCATCAACTAAAAATCTGAAATCATTGTTATTAGTATCTGCTAAAAATTTGCGATATCGATCAAATCTAGCTAATGACTTGTCGGTTAATTACACTTCCTCGTCTTTATTATGAACTTTTTTATTTTTGATTAAAAACCTTATCAACATTATTAAATTTATCGATACCCATTAGAGTGATAACGAATTCAAATATATCAATATATTCTACTGCTGCCTTAATAATCTTAAGCGGAGTTGATTCAAGAACTAGATATGGTCGCACTATTGTGTACATTACAATAAATTGAGATCTACGTTCGTTAATGTTAGTAAGCATTATTTTCTCATCTATTAAAGTTGAAACCTTAATGTTTCTAGGATCTGCTAGAAAGTTTTTGTAGTTTTCAATCTCTTTGAATCTGGGTCTATTAGTTTGAGTTCCTCTTATATTGTATGTTTTTGTCGCCTCCGGTAACAAGAGTCCGTATATATCACCCGTACCATTAACATAAATCTTTTACAGTGTCTTCATACTTGTTGATTTACTCTACAGTTTTTATCAGCTCCAGAAGGAAATCTATTTTTGTCACGAGGAATAGGCATTTAAAATATAATTTTCTTTTATTAATACACCTTTTAACGGCAAGTTTAAGATTTTCTACCTTTTCTTTCATTTTGTGTATTACAGGTGTGTTAATATTTTCCTAGCTTCTGGACGAAATTGCTTCAGCCTTATCGTTCTGAGACGCTCTCCCACTAAACCAACTTCAAGAGACCAAGTTATTTTTTTCTTTACTGCAGCATCATGAAGATCTTTATAAAAGTGTTTTCATCTTCTTCTTGTGTTGCAGCTGTTACTTGTGTTTCGGTTTTCTCAATCTCGTATAATGCATTATAAACTGGTTTTAGCGATGACACAAGTATAAAGTAAGCTGTTTTTAACGCTTCTGCATCCGATGTTTCACTATTTACTGCTAGAACAGTTTCAAAATTATTATAATTTAGTCCAAGTTCATGTGCTATCGTCGTATAGCAAAATGCTCGCTAATTTTAAGATTTTTACTTAATACAAAGTTCCTTTTATCATCTAGTGCGTCTATGCACTCCATATCTTTCTATCTTGAGCATCTTTTATTTTGTCAGCACACATTATTCTTTGTATGCCTTTGACACGATAAATCGCCAGTGCGTTGTCACGACGAAACTCAAGTATAGTATTACGATGAAGCTCCTCTGTTTGTTTATCCATTTCAGCTTTAACTTTATTCGAGGAATGCTAACAAATACGTTACACCGAGCTAACATGGTTCTCATCTACGCAGCTCTGCATTGCGCGAATCGACTGATACTTTAACCAGTTGTATGAACATTTTTGTATTTTGTAGTCATGGTTTAGACTGTGCAGATCAGCAACTGCTTTTGATTGAACTGGTGGAAAAGGTACTCCTTCCAGAGCCCTATATCCGAGATAATCACGATTAAAAATGTCATAAAATTCTTTGCAAACGTCAACTATATCGCTCATCTTTATTTTATTGTTTACACTTTAACGTCCAACGAGAATATTTCAAAAATCGTTCAATCAGGAATGAATGTTTCAGCATCAACACAAAAGATTCTGAACCACTTGTACTAATTTTATGTTCCTTCAGTGTCAAGTTTAAGCTCCTGTATAGCTGATCCAATATAATCTCCAGCAGCATTATATAATGTTGTAATATTAGTATTAGCATTAGTTCCTTCTAATCGCCAGTTGTAAATACGTCCTACTCCTGATGATGATCGACCTAGCAGCTGAAACTTCCATATTGCAATTGCATTTGGAAGTTGTATCTTAATCCAGAATTTGTGTCAACACCACTTGTTGCCCACTCCGTTCCAATATTGTTCAAAGAGAAAGCATTATTAGGCGTGTTTCTCGGATAGCTTGATGATGTATTGCATTAAACTTCAATCGACTGTTAGAAGCATCAACTAAGTGTGGTATAAATCCAACATTGTTTGTGACTCTCTTTATTCCACCACCAACAGTAAGATAATCGGTGTAAGTGTTATTGACAAGATCATTTCCGCCTGTTGATACATCAGATTATATAACTTTATTGTTTCCCATGTTAAGATTTCTTGTCATAGCATCTCCGCTTTTGTTGTCTCTTTGACTGATTACCGTATTTAGCTGGTTCATACTTGCTCATTGAGTTGGATCATTTCCTGCTAGCGGATAATGAACTTCCAAGTGTAAAATTTTCTTGCCGGACATTTCGAGATCTCCTATCTTTATGTCATCAGAATTCTTGATATAAAAATATAGATTGTAATGTTCTGGTTTTTGTTAATATGCCGTCACCATGTCCAGCTAAAGTTCCAAATATTGTATAATAGCTCATTCTATTTATCTTGTCTAAGAAAATTTTGGTTAACACACAGTACTGAATACAATAATAGCAGAATAATCTGCTGGGTGGAAATGTACAAAATACACCATTGCTGACCATTGTCCAATACACCATTGCTGACCAATGTCCAATCTTATCTGATAAAATTGTGTAGACTAATGTAGAATGAGCATCATTAACTTTGATACCGACCACGTTATCAGGAATGAACATAATTACAATTTGCCAGACTGCCATTACCTAATAGTTGGACGAACTGTTTTTGGCAAAACGAATCTGTTAATGAATATGCTGGAACAATTTTCTGAACTATGTCAAAGTTTATATTTACACGATAAATACTCAGCATGATAAAGATGTTTTGTTCAACGTTAACATAAAAAAAAATAAAACATTTTTTTTTATATCTTGGTGCAAGTAAAGATATTTTTATTATAAGGCAACCAGAAGATGTTGTTCCTGAGCAACAGCGAAATGGACGGGTTTAAATCGTATTTTTCATGGTCAAGGAACAGACGATGTAATGCTATTTATCTGGCGGAATGTTTTTATAACGTCGATCAGGAGATAGACTGTCTGTTTTATACTATTTGCTGGACTCGACAATACCGACGTTCAGAATACAGCAGAAGAGCAATATGGCGATGTGTCAAGAGATAAATTTGTTGAGTTTTATCTTAAAGCAACGTCCCAAGGCAAACACAGTTTCTTTCTGTTTGATAGATTCGCAATAGACTGTAGGCATATGATTAGTGGTGGTATAGACAAGTTCTTGCTTGACGATTAAAAATTAATCCAATAGAATACAATACGATAGACGCTAAGAAAGTTGAAGTTTTAAAGAAATTTGTTGGAGAAGAGCCGCGTTTAAGAAAACATTTGAAGAAGCAAGCGTGGACAACAACAACCTACAGAGGAAGCTGAAAGACTTTTTAAATCAGTAACCGAAGCAATGCTCGGTAAACAAGCATAGATTGCTAAAGTATCACCATAAGATCTGAAAAAATTGAAATAAAACGGACTGAGAGGTAATCTTGCAGAAAAGCAGCAACATGTTTCAAAACAAATTCTGGAAACAATCTAAAACCTAACAAGAAATGATACAAAAAAATGATGAGCAAAGAATATCAGATGAAGAAAAACAAAAACTCGTCTTAGAGGTAAGACGAGAAGAACAAGGAAAAAATCTAAAACATCAAAATTTTTGATAAAATGACTGATTCTGATTACGTTTGATAATGAAATATTTGGAAAATCAGCGCTCGTAAAAGAAATTAAATACATGAAAGACGATTAAAGGGATACAATCATTAGACAACTAGAAAATATGAGACAGAATATTGACAGCGCCCTTGACGATATGGAATGATCTGATATGGGAGAATCAGGAAATTTATATCACAAATACCGAAGGGGGATTATTGTAGGACAATTAGATTAAGATCATTAAGTATATAATGAAAAAATAAGGAATTTACTGATGTCAGAAAAATAAATAAGTACACTTGCATGGCGTCTTGATGAGACAAGACTAAAGGGAAAACAATGTTATGGTACTAGAATCTTTAATTCTCAAGCTGAAATTGTTGATAGACTAATGCTGCTAATTGGATCAAAAAAAGCTGGAAACGTCATCATATAAATCGACAAAGAAATTGGTGAAATTTTAGATCATCTCCGACCGAACGGTTCTCTAACAACAGACGAATATTTTGTGCTGCATAACGATTTGATCAGGACGTAAGTTTTATCTATTACATATTATGATAATGTTATCAACGACGTTGTTACTCGATCCACCTCAAAGTATAGATGACAGCAGGAACTTTTCTGTTACGTACAACCCACCAATCGAACTTGATCCTGGGACGTAAGCGTTTCCACAGCAGTAAGAAATATGATCAGTTCCAGCTACTTCTTCGAATTCGATTGCCAACGTAAAAATTCCGGGATTAATGATGATTTTACGTTTCAAGCATGCCAGCTTGGTGGCTCCTCTTGTACGTCTGTTAGGATACCGCTAGGTGATTTCAACCCAACATATTTAAACAAGATTATAAAATCTCTAATAACAGAAAACGGCGGTGGGACTGTGCTGATATATATATATATATATATATATATATATATATATATATATATATATATATATATATATATATATATATATAATACTGGATCCGCGAGTAAACGGCACCCATCGCCTTGCCTTCCCACACGAGCCCATATTCCCACACGATTATGCACGCATCACCAAAAAATGTTGCTACTAAATCGGTGTTATATGCACTCGTGTGTATCGGACACACTGGGCATGACGACCCAGTAATTAATTTTCATCTATCTACATATTCATTCCGGATTCGTATCTAAGAAATCAACGTATATATAATTAATTATTGAGAATTATAAATACACAGTAATGCATATAAAGACAGTTGTCGTTTACTCGCGGTGCATAAAACAACAATTGAGTAGCATGATTTTAAGTTGATATGTGCTCAGTAGTGAGGCAATATGGGCTCTTGTGTGCAGGCAAGGTGATGGGAGCCGTTTACTAGCGGACCTAGGTTCGAATCTCAGTAGAGTATGAATTAAAATTCTCTAACCTGTATTATTTGTATTCATTCTTACTACTATTATCAAACATTCTTCCATAGAATCAAGGGAAAGCACTTTCCGTTCTGTTTGGTGTATATTTATAATTCTCTGTGTGCTTAGTCGTGATGGAATATGTCTGCAGACAAGGCGATGGGTGCCGTTTACTCGCGGACCTGGGTTCGAATCTCCGTAGAGTACGAATTAAAAATTCTTTAATTTGTGTGATAGTATTATTTATATTAAAAATATTTATTCTGCCTATTCTTATCAAACATTCTTCGATAGATCCAGCGAAAGCACTTTCCGCTCTGTTTGGTGTATATTTATAATTATCTGTAATTAATTCTATATACCTTGATTTCTTTCGTATGAATATGTAGATTGATGAAAATTAATTACTGGGTCGTCATGCGAGTGTGTCTGCTACACACTAGTGCATATAACACCGACTGAGTAGCACCATGTTTTGGTGATGTGTGCTTAGTCGTGACGAAATATGGGCTCGTGTGTGCAGGCAAGGCGACGGGTGCCATTTATTCGCAGACTTGGGTTCTGATCTCCGTAGAGCACGAATTAAAGTTGTCTAACCTGTATGATAGTATTATTTCTATTCTAAAGAATCCAGGTACAGCACATTCCGTTCTGATTGGTGTATATTTATAAGTCTGTCTGTCTGTCTGTCTGCCTCTCTCTCTCTCTCTCTCTCTCTCTCTCTCTCTATATATATATATATATATATATATATATATATATATATATATATATATATATATATATATATATATATATATATATGATATGCTTATTGATTTTAGCAAGAACAACAGTATCGGATAATTATTTACTTGGATTTGTGTCAATCTGATATGATGGCGATTCTTCTGTCAACATCACATACCTGAATACAATACTAACAAAGTGTTCAATTGCGACAGGCTCCTACACAGCACGAGTAAGCCAAGGTTAATCCGAGACAGGTTATATATTATCATATTAGCTTTGAAGGTCAGATTTCAGCTATAAAATGACCCTGACCGACCAGTCGGGCCGTCAGCTTGATCTTGATAACGAAATTATAACGTATTACCTGCACATGAAATCGCAGGATGCTCTCAGTTGAGATCAAAATATTTATCTAACGATTCTGATAAAGAATGAAGCAAAGAAAAAATTATCGTCAAAAGATAGTAAGAGGTGTTTTTGAAAACATTTTCTCAAAGATAGTTCAAAATGCGAATAAAGCAGCGTCAATCGCAATGGAAGCATCACAAGCATTTGCAACAATTTACTCATCTGTAGCAGGAACAGCTGTCTGAGTAAAAATGGCCGACAGGATTAGGACACCCGCTTCTGAACAAACAATAAATCACGTTATTTCTGAAATCGCGTCAACGTCAGAAACTGCAAGAGCTATGATATAAACACCAAGGAAACCGCTGTCTCCTAAAGGCGAAGACATTGTACAAAAACTAGTCACCCGAGCAAGACCAAAACTCGACATAGCAGCTTTCTAGAAATTTTGTCTAAAGAACATCAATATGATATCAGTTAACACTTATCTTGATCTAACCGAAGAAATAACCACAGATGACTCAGAAACAGAGTTTGAGTACATCGAACATCTTGACGAAAACTCAAACGAACCTAATGGGCCGGCGTACGTTTAATACACATGACGAAGATGTGGTTCGGGTGCCGTGTAAAGCTGTTCTCGAAGTACGAGGTAGAATCCAAACAGCTGCAGGTGCTGATCTTGCTCCTGGTGGTCAAATTGCACTGGCTAACAATGGCTAAAAGTTGTTTAGAAGCGCTAGATATCAACACGCCAATCCAATTGTCGATGATATTTCCAAGCACTTGTCAGTTCCAAGTACAATTCTTAACATAGCGTGGTTCAGCAAAGACTACTCGAGAAGCATTGCATATGAATATGATTTGGTTCCTAGGATACGGGACTTGGAACTGTCGCTGCAATTGATTTAATGAGAGTTGCTACAGCAGCACCAACTGCTGGTGCTAATGATGATGCAACTCGTGCATTGTTAGAGCCACTTCATGCTCAGTAAGGAACAGATTCTTCAGCTGATAATAAAAAAGGAAATACTAGAAACGCGCCAATAGCTCTTTGTAATGCAATTGAAAATTCCCCATCAGCTGCTGCAGCTAACATAGCTGCTACGCTAGCAAAAGCTCCGTCTATTGTTCCAATGATCAAAACCCGATCCTACAATGAAGGTTACTCTAAACGATGAAATTTTATAGATAGTTCAAATCAAGTTGCAATGATGCTTCCGTTAAGTACAAGATATTGATTTTGTCGAGACCATATTACAAGGCATTTGGTGACATCAAACGCACGCTTATTCTTGTCCGAGAAGATCAGAATGATTGTGTGATTTGAGCCGCTGCTGTTGAGCTCCGGTGGCTTAGTGGTTAGAGCGTCCGCCTCGGATGCGGGAGGTCGTGGGTTCGATCCACGGCCGAGTCATACCAAAGACTTATCAAAATGGTACTAACAACTGCCTCGCTTGGCGCTCAGCATTAGGAGGTTAGTGTCAGGACTGGTCGACCTGGTGTCAGGATAATGTGACTGGGTGGGGCATCATGCTACATGTCTGCGGCATGATGCCCAAGTGCTAGACATCACTATAAACTGTCACACTGCAGACATCATAGCGATATGACTGAACAATTGTCAAAGCTACGTTAAAAATCCGATGCACACACACACACACACGCTGATAATGGCCAGTTTATAATTTCATGACTTGCATAATGGATGCCACGAGTCGTGGTGTCGTTTACGAAATCGATCGAACTCGAAACAATGTTAGCAGCTTACAACCGAAGAATCTACTTCGAACAAAAATTATTAGATTGCTGTACCGAATTCAATCAAAATCACCTGGCGAGTAACAACAGCGACAAGCGAACAGCTACCACGTCAAATATTTATTGTATTTCAGCGACAAAACAGGCGTAATAATCAACTGCAAAATAGTGTTCTTTTTTATCACTTTTTTGATCACATGGGCGTCAGGTGAATATTAGAACAAGTACTAAACATCATCCAGAACGAGCTATCGAATTCAGTTTTACATGATCATGGTGAAGGCAATGCAAAAGTACCAAGACGCTGATAATGGATCCCAATTTTTCACTTTATTGCATGAACACATTCTGAACGAGTTATTAGATCAACGGCTGATATATAAGTCACATGGTCATTAGAAGCAGCTCCAGGTTTTGGTGAGGGCCAACGACTTAACGCGTATGCACTAATAACATCTGATAGATTCTTGACACTTGATGCTGTAAAAGGTAGAATGAGCATCAAAGTGAATTTTGTCGAACAAAACAAGATATACGTTAGAAAGCTTGCACAAGCTGTTGCAAAACAACAAGCGGGTTCAATTAAGATTTATTTCGGGACCTCGCTAGATACTCGTATCTCAGCAACATTACTATTGACACCAACGCAAATTATCACATTGTCAATAGGCAAGCCTTTCGTGCTAAATATATCGGCAGCACAAGTTAGTAGTGAATGGGGCCACCCTAGGGACAATGGGACTTAGCATTAAAAACACCCCTGGGCCACTCTAGGGACAATGGAAATTTAACATGGAGAAAAACGCTGGGCCACTCTAGGGACAATGGGAATTTAACATAGAGTTTGGGCTTGTTTAGGGACAAGGGAAATTAACATGAGGAATAGAGTTTGGGCTTGTCTAGGGACAAGGGGACTTGAACATGGGATTTTTTTTTTTTAAAAAAGTTTTTTTAAATTTAAATTTAAATTTAAATTTAAAAAAGGGTAGGCAATGGAAAGGCTATCTCTTTTCGAGAAATATGGCTGGCCCTGAAAAAGGCCTTTGGGTTTTCTTCTTCTTCTTCTTCTTCTTCTGCTTCTAATTTCTTCTTTTTCTCCACCAAGTTCTTATTTTATCTCCTACACTCTTTCTCTTCTTCTCTTTCTTTTTTTTCTCCTGCTCTTCTTTCTTCTTCTCTTCCTCCTCTTCTTTCTTCCTCTTCTCATTTTCTTCTTCTTTTTCAATTTTTTCGTTCCATTTGCTTATTCTTATTCTTTCCTCTTCATCCTCCTTCTACTCCTTTATCTCTTTCATGACACCACTAATCTTGTCCTTTACCTGTTTTAAGTTATTAATTTCCATCTTTACACGATGGGGACTATAGGAATAATGGTCTTATTAACATCTGTTCCATCATTCCTAAGTTGTCTAAAACGTCTTGCAATGTTTGTATTTTGTCCATTTGGTTAGAAGCCATCTTCTTTGTAGAATGGTTTGAACGACGAATACTGTGGGTTCTTATAGTGAAAGCGCGGACGTGAAGGAAAACATCCCCCTAAAACATAAAATTGATCTTACCTAGATCATGACCAAAGAAACAGCAACGCGCGGACGTGAAGGAAAACATCCCCTACTTTTCTCATTTCATATAATAAAACCCAAACTATACTCTCCACATACGCTAAGAAACAATAAACAAAATCCATAATCTACTATCCACACAATCTTACGTGAGCGGTTACAAAACTCAAACTATACTCTCCACATATGCTAAGAAACAATAAACAAAATCCATAATCTACTATCCACACAATCTTACGTGAGCGGTTACAAAACCCAAACTATACTCTCCACATACGCTAAGAAACAATAAACAAAATCCATCATCTACTATCCACACAATCGTACTTGAGCAGTTACAAACACAAACACACAAACACATACCCTCGCACTATGAAAAAAGAGTTAGTGTTTATAATCACACTACTCTACCTACACACACACACACACACACATTGGCAAATCGATAGTTATTTCTTTTCTAGAGTATTGTGTAGCCCTGAAAAGTGCTGTTTTTTTTGTTTGCTATGGCATTCTTTTTTAGTTTCTAAGAATGCGATGTCCTCTGAGGATAGACTTTCTGGCGATAGGTCTGCTTCTTCGAAAAGAGAAGAAGAACTCTTTGGTGTCGATACGACAATCGACAAAGCCTCTGTCAGCTTCAGGTTGCTGCTGCTGTTGTTGTTGTTGCTGCTGTTGCTGCTGTCTCTGAAGTCTGTACTTCTCTGTCCATTCTTCTTTTTCCCTGTTCATTTCTTCTCTGAAGAGCTCTTCTATCAGGTCTTCAGTGTTTTTTAACATTCTCACATTCTCTATTTCTTCTGGCTTTGGTATCAGACTGTGTCTGACCCTATGCAAATTCACGTAGGCTTCGTTGAGCTTAGCTAGTTTGGAGCACATCTTCGTAGGAGGATGAGTCGACAATAGATGGTTAGACTGGAAACAACCCCGGTTCTTAAAGTCAAAGCGCGGACGTGAAGGAAAACATCCCCCACACGGTTTTTGAGTCGCAACGTTTAGTGAGTGTCATGAGAGGGATAGTAAGAAATGAAAGAGCATGAATCCAACATTCTTATAGCTAAACAAACCACAAAGGCATTTTTTCAAAACACAACATTTTTTATTCAAAAATCACTTAACACTAAACAACAACTCTAACATTTTTAACAATAATCCAACAATATAACATCAAACAATTTTTTTCAAAACACAACATTTTTTATTCAAAAATCACTTAACACTAAACAACAACAACTCTAACATTTTTTAACAATAATCCAACACTAAAAGTTTCTCCACTAGGTAAAGAGGGATAACAGTCTTCCATGGTTTCTAGTAATCTAGGATGACTTCTCTCAAACTGTTGATTTCTATGGTATTATCGAATTCTGCATACAGGATGACGTTCACCGTTTCATCAGGGTCTCGGTCTTTAAACTGAATTTCCACACGAATCTGGCCGGATTTTATAGGGTGGAAATGTCCCTCGTCGCTGCCTTGGTCTGGAGTGAAATCGAAAGCCCACAAAGCGTAGCCTCCTGCATAATCCTCGTACGTAATACCGTGACTGGTATTGGTTCCTAACTGTCCGGTGGCTTCGTACAGGGACAAGTACGATCTCAAGTAATTCTTCTTGGTAAAGTCAGATTCGAAAGGTCGGGTACACAAGGTCTTGCCATCGCGACTGACTTCGATTTTGGACACGCCAAAGTGTTGAAAGTAGAAAGGATTTTTTTCGGCAGCTCCGTTGAAGGCTGTATTCTCGATGATACCAACGATCAAACGTTTGGGTAACTGTCCTTGGAACAGATGATCTTCGATCATGGATCGCTGTCCCTTGGGAATGGTGAAGATTTTCACTTCCCCGCGTCGTATGGGATACTTGGCAGTCGTTCTGCTCAACGTCTGACTGATGTCGTTTCCCACTTTAGGTAACACTTCCACACGGCGTACGTAGAGTCTGGCTTCTAGGATTTTGGTTTTGTAACCGTCACTATCAGCCATCAAATGGAAAGCGGCACTGCTACGATTCAGTCTCAGGCGGACATCCACCCCGTTCAGCAAATACTTTTCTTGCAACCACATGTCCAAATGCAAACGATCCATCAGTTCTAAACTTGTATCGGCTCCCGTGATTCTCTTTCTTCGTTCTAGAAATCCATCATTGTTGTCTTTCTTTTCATCAGTTTCCAATATTTCAAACTTGGTAGGTTCGTCAGCTTCCCATACCACACAGGCATTTAGATGAGTGTTCTTGGCATCTATTCCGTACGTCAAGAGATTTTCCAGGTAGGCACGATAAGGGTAAGTATCCATGCTGCTACTGACCAGTTTGTTATTCAAGTACAAGTCCATTCCACTGAACAAGGAATGCATGAAATTGTTGACGGGAGCTACTGCTTCATTGTCTATAGCACCTCCAGTCTTATCTAGAATTTTGACTTTCATGTACAAGTAACTGCTATTCAGATCGATGTAATCTTCGGGCTGTCCATTGATTTCAAACTCGATGGGAGCGGAATCGGTCAGTGAGGAGACGGGGTGAAATTCCACCCACTGGGATTCTTGCATAGTCATCATCGTGGGGGGCATGGCAAACAGATCCAGTTCCGTCTTGGAACAAGCGCAAGATTCTTGGTGCATCATCTTTTTGTCTCTTTTCTCAATAATCGAAAACGTCTAAGTCTCGAACGGTTCTTCTTTTCTTGGCCTTTCTCGCTTGAAGTCTGGTGAAAGGGTGTTTTCTTCGTCGTCTCTTTCTGCCTTGTCCTTGCTGAATGCCTGACTCGGTAGCGTGCAGGGCATTAATAGGTGTTTCTCGTTGGCCTAAAATGTCTTTGCCCGTTTGCAGCAAGACATTTTTGCCTGCCCTCATGAAGGCTTCTTTAGGGTTTTGTTTGTCGATGATGACATTTTGGAGAAATTCTTTGCCTTGCGTCAGTGCCGCATCTTTCAAGGCGTGCAATCCGCGTGTCACCATCGGTTTCAACACCGGGGCTACCGAACGAAAGGCCGATTTTAACATATCTCCTAAGCCGTGTCCTCGCTGTCGAGCAACCCCTCGGTACACTGGATACATGACTTAAGAGTCGTGAGAGAACCGTTTTCGAAAATGGAGTTTCACCGTGACTTTTCTTTTGGTGAATGGAATATTTTGTCCCAAATCTCCTTTTATAGCAATGTTGACCGTGTCCAAATACGACTTGCTGACCGGCAAATAGTGAGGATGGACAAATTCGCGGTGGACGTGGTAAGTGTTTCCACCTTCCTCGTCAGCGTTCGTGGCAGAATCTACTTTGAAAGGAATGACACGCAGTAACGGTACGGAGGTGTGTCCCACCACGTTGTACTCCACCACATCGGAGTACACGAACATCAAATTCAGTCCTTGGTTCAGTTCTACCGGGGCACGAAATAACTTGCTAAAAGACTCGTTGTCGTAAACGATGGGTAATTCGTTTTTCTTGATCATGGCCTTTCTCATGTCCATGTCTCCACCCAACATGTCAAACAATTCAGGACAAAATAAAATGGACATGATTTTACTCCGTTCAAATTTCATCAAGAAGCGACGAGCTGCTTTGTGGTACTCCATGGTGACATTTTTGTTGACATGCTCCAAAGCTTTCAGAAACACGACATTAAACCTGGAGGTTATGGTGCTGACCAAATGTTGACCACTAAAATAATACCCTGGGGGAATGAACAAGTGATAGGTGGTGTACTTTTGTGTACGGGTTTTCTTGTCATATTTGACATTGCTATCCATCCACTGTTGCATTTGCTCGTCATGAACTTCCACATCAAAAAAATTTTGATTGGGAAGGACATTGAGGACTTGGGTCGGGTGAATCATTTCTACTAAAGCCACTTCCCAATGGGCTTCGTGATCTAACTGGATGGCCTGAGGTAATTTGGCCGTGTAACAGCACAACGTGTTCTTGGGAAACACCTCCATGGAACTGTCACTGGGTAAAGTTAAGTAAAATTGGTTTTGGTGACTCATAATTCCAGAGTTCTGTGGCTGTCCGAGGGGTTACTGGACGTCAGAGGCGTGTCTCCGTCTAAAATGGGGTTCTGGTTGTGATTGAAGTGGTGACTGGCACTGGCACTGGACACAAGGTTCCCGGGGTTCCCGTTCGAGGTGAATTTCAGGGAATGGTCACCTTGTGTTTGAATCAAAAAGAATAATGACCCTTCATAGAGGTAATACCACGTCTACGATTATTGTTTGTCCCAAACAGAATTGTAGACGAACCCCCTCTGCTGCTCAATAATCCTGGGAATCTTCATCTGAATCTTGGGAATCTTCATCTGAATCCTGGGAATCTTTTGTTCGTTTCAAGTAATATTCAAGTTCAATAATCCTGTAAATCTTCATCTGAATCTTGGGAATCTTCATCTGAATCATGGGAATCTTTTGTTCGTTTCAAGTAATATTCAAGTTCTGATGGTGGTTTTTCTATTTTTGGATTTACGTTCTTTCTTTTCCTGTAATTTATCATTAAACTTCTGTATCGATCTCCACCGCAATTTTTGCAAATCTGATATAATCCTCTAACGCCGTTGTTACATCCAACACATCTTCGTGGACCAGCATGAGGGTTTTTCTTTATAAGATAATTATGTTTTTTGCAATATTCTCCACGACATTTTTTATCACATTTATTAGTGGTTCCTTGACGCAGCCACGCACAGTTGTTCATTATATTAATGATATCTGTTTAATTCAGTTTAATTTTATCATCACCCCTGTTATCCAAATATTTTATCAAGTCCAATACGATATCTTGTTCAAGGATCGTGTAAATTTATTGTTATAAACCCATGCGGAGTAGCTTGCGCCTGTGAAAAGAAATTTCTGAATTTAATTATATCCATGTCACCGCTACACCAGGTTTGATGAATATTTCGCAACGTATGTGTGTCTACGCCATTAAACACAACTAAAATATTACAGTTATCTCTGATCACTTTTGGTATTTGTGTGTATCGTTGAGTAACATAAATAACGTCGGTATTTTTATGTCTACCTCGAGAAAAAATCCTGGCTTGGTTTGATTGTTTGTCCAGCATCACATCGTCGTATACAACTAAACTATTAATAAGTCCGTCTATGGAATCAGCTGATGGTGCTTCATCAATATCGGTTATAAACTCGATAACGTCGTTAGCGTTTTCATTAAAATCCTTAAGTACATTATAACATCGCTGATCATCAACTGACGGGGCTACCAAATATAATTTATCCCATTTTAACCATCTCATTATAAGATTAAGTAACAACTGTGTCTTTCCACTTCCAGATGGTCCTATTATTATCATTCTGATGGAATTTGGTAACGCAGGATGGTGCTTGACAGGTTCTTGTTTTCTTGTCGCTGAGAAAGCAATTATATCCATGTTGTATAAAATATCCATGAATTTATATTGCTTACGCTGTAAAGTTAAAACTCCAACTACTGATTTAGCTACGGTTATAACAAAAAATAAAAAAATAGCATACGTTGGAAAATGTTCTATGTGCGGTAGAAAGAAATTTTCGTTTTTACCTAATAGGCGCGGTGGTGATATTGCAAATTTGATGTCAAAGTTTCCAGGTGCTCCATGGGCTAAATACAGCGGAGAAAAACATCTACCAGGATATAATTATTGCGGTCCTGGTACTCGACTCGATATCAGGCTTGATAATCAGGATCAACCAAAATCAGGCGAGGAACCAGTAAACGCTATTGATCGTGCTTGTCATGTTCATGATGTAGCTTATAAAAGTCAAAATCTACAAGATAGACATATTGCAGATGTGAAATTAATTCATGCATTAAATTCTATAAAAAATAAAAATATCAGAGAGTCATTAGCTAATTGGTTAGTAAGATCCGCGATGAAAGGTAAATTAGCGCTAGGGGCTGGTAATATATAAATGGAATCGATTTATTATTCACCAATCGGATACTGGAAGGGTAAAGCAGCAATTGGTAAACTCGCTGATGCAGCAGCGGTTAAACATTCTACTGCTAGCGCGTGGTTGTCCAGGCAGGCAATATGGCAAATTTATCTACCACGTCCTAAGCAAATTCGATTTGCTCATTTTAGTGTCAGTGTTCCTAATGAGGTTCATCAAGCTGATATTCTGTTTTTACCACATGATACTGTACGTAGAAAAACGTACAAATACGCGCTAACTGTTGTTGATGTTGCAAGTAGATATAAAGATGCAGAACCGTTAATGACTAAAACAGCAACTGAGGTAGCCGACGCGTTTAAAAGAATTTATCAACGAGGTGGTGGATCACAAGGTGGTCTACGATGGCCACAGCTACTACAGGTTGATCCTGGCAAGGAATTTCTTGGTCCAGTATCATCGTTGATGAAACAACATAATACCAAAATACGACGAGGACATACTGCAATTCATCGTGATCAGGCAATTGTTGAACGATTTAATCGAACACTTGCTGAGCGGTTATTTGGATATCAGTACGCGAAGGAATTTATTCAGGATACGAGATCTCGTGAATGGGTGGCAAGATTACCAAACGTGATAGCTGCATTAAATGATGAGATTACTAGAACGACCAACATGAAACCCACTAGCGCAATTATGAAAAAAAATATACCAACACAACGAAAAGATGTTGAAAAACAGAAAATATTGGGTGATGTCACAGTCAGGTATTTATATGAGCCTGGTGAACTTGAAGGTGGTAAAGCGAGAGCGACTGATCCTATTTGGAGTGTTACCACACACAAAATATCCACCGTGACAAGATCCTCAGGTAGACCTGCAATCTACAGATTAGATTCAGCTGCTCCTCAACGTGGATTTACACGTGAACAACTACAAATAATCCCCACGGATACACAACTACCACCGCGATCACTTAACTAGCACTAGCGCCTCTACGTCGATTACATTCAAGACAGGTCAACATTATATTTTCTCGTGTATGACCAAGATTGTTATTTTTTCTATCTACGGTAAATTGTCTTGGATCATTTTTCAGATACCGCCATAGCATTATACAATTACAACGTGCGCAGTGATTATTCTGTTGTTGTTTCAGCGCATTAATAAAATCAACATCAAGATCAAAATTGCGTTTATTTTTTTTATCGCACTGTTCATAACCAGATAATTTTTTTCTTATTATATCGCTTTGACATTCGTCAATATCATCACTAATCACTGACGAGTCCATGACGATTCGTCTCAATTGAGATATTTTTCTAACTCGAGACACTGCGAGATAAACCAAGTTCGACCATTCGATGTGATCATCAACGATCCAAACAATTGTATCAGTAATAGTTAATCCCTGAGATGAATGAATCGTCATCGCGTATCCAAGCGTCCACGGGGATTTATCAGCACATAGAGCATCTTCAACAACATCAACATCAACTGCAACAATATCATTCAATACAAGATTCTGTTTTCCTCTTGACTCTCCTGGTATATCATCGTCGATATTTTGCCGTCGCGTATCTGCTGGTCGATAACATAACGGAACTGACAACGTTGGAAACTTTTCTCGTTGTAACTGAAACAATTCCCGTTGAAGTTTATCATGAACTATCTTTCTGCTTGCAACTATCAAATCGTTTGGTCGCCACGTTTGCAGAAAGTCTTTCATGGGTGTTTCTGAAATTATTTCACGCATTATTTCACACTGAATTTTATTCGGTTGTAGTCTGATTAATTTTTTAAATTCCTTCAACGCTGCATCAAGTGCTCTATGATCATCAGATACTTCTTCAGCGTGGTCAACGAAATTTTTCAGCCAATCATGTGGAGATGGTCCAGCTACGGGTGGTGGTTGACCATGATCGCCGCACATTATCACGGCAGTATTTCTTGTTAACAACCAATCAAGAAATGTTTTTAATGTTTCTAGCGGTACAGTGCATATCTCATCCCATATTATGATCCTTGGAATGTATTTCTCTCCCATCCTTAAAGATGTCCATGCATCACCCTTCCATCGAAAAAAGCTGTGATAAGTACAGGAATTAACACCGCGTTGTTTCATCTCTCTCGCTAGTCTATGTGTAGGTGTTAGTACAATCATATCTGAATTCTGAAATAGTTCGATAGCTCGAGTGGTTTTACCAGAACCACCAGGTCCGTTTAGATAAACTGTTTTGTGTCTGGTTATTGGATCGTATACCGATGGTAACAACGAAGTTGTCAACGTTTGACATTTTTTTACAGTAAATATCTTTAACCGCAACATCAGCGGATTCGGAATAATCGAGCATATATTCATTCTTTATTCTCCACGAACCCCACGATGTGTTTAATCCTTTTAACAGTATTGAATGTTTTTTATTTATATAAAACGAATCAGTAGCAACTCTGACGGCATGCGCAGAAACCTTATTTATCATCGATAATAGATTTATTGAAACATACGCGAGCATCGATGATCTTAAATGAGTATACTGAGGTGACTCACCGTCCATGTAGCTCACAATTGTACCTAATTGATTTCCATTTGACAAGAAAACTGTTTCTCGACTTATAAACGTGTTCTTGTTCGTTGTATCAACGATTATAAAATCTAACTCAGTATCGTCCATGATCAATCTTGCACAATGTCGTCTGTGATCATATGCTGATCCTTGTGTAAACTTGCCAATTATTTTTCTACCAAGATCCTTCGAATCGGTTTCGTCCGAATGTGGTAACCAAACCTCGGTTTGTTTTCGATATGATATAATTGCTTCACTTACAATCAACCGTGTTAATATCGTATAATCAAGTATATACCGCAATAGTACTATTGGTGTCCACATTTTTTCTGAAAAATGTTTTCCAAACCAAACATAACAAATTGGATGAAGTCCTTTAGACATTTCGAATGACTCGATAAGAGCGAATCCAGTTAGGTCAAAATCCGGTAATGGTCCATTTATTGATACTCGCGTCATTTCATGCGTCGGATGACCGAATCGCTCAAAATACACAGAACAATCTCCGTATCCAAGAAAACTTCCGGGATAACACGCAACCATATCAACTGAAATAACATCTCTGTGATCGTATTTAGTATTCCACAATCCGCCGTGTCCATATTCGACACAACTAGATACTATGTCATTGAGAAAATCAAACCGAGTTGGTTTCCACGAATTTTTCTCTCTAGCAAAATGAGCCGCAACTGACGGAATAGTAAAACAGCTACTCAATAATTCGTCAGCGTCATCAGTATATTGCAGTGCAAGATTTTTCATTTTCTCGTGAAGAAGATCTGTTCGATAAATAACGCCATTTGGTCTCACAAACTGATCAAATTTCATATCTGATTCGTCGTTAGAACTCTGAAATAACCATACTGACACTGGATCGTTTTTACTTATTTCGTTAATAAAATCAAACATACCTCCCCCAGAATTATCTGGGGAATAACATTTAACAGTTCGATTTCGTGGAAACACTGTTACTGCGTTAGTCCACGCGTGTGCGTTATGATCAATAATTGTAATTGAGGCTCCTTTTGATTTATATTTTGATTCATACAAAATCTCCCCTGTTATCGTCGCTACGGTTATTGGAAATTTTAATATTTTTCCTAACCCAGCTACATCTTTGATAGACGCACCGGTATCTTTAACCATATCTCCCCACGTGTTTATTATTTTACGTCTTTTATCCGTTAGACCGTTTCCACGGGCCGGGTTTGTAAAATGTTCTGTTACTCGTTCAGCCACACAATTTATTTTTGAAAGTTTCATCGGTGATAGTTTATCAATGCTGGGTTTTTCATTTAACACATAGATTCCATAAATAACCGCGGTCACAGGATATGCTCGTTCATAATACGGTTTGTCAATGCCAGTCAATAGACCTGGTTTGGAATTTCTACTTAGTACGACAGTTTTTTTATTGCCGTGGACAGGATCATATTTGTCACGGATAATCCAATCATCTGTTTCTGTCAACACGACGAATTTTATTCTGAAAAGATACTTGCGATTATCGAGATAGTTAATGATAGTTGCTGCTCGTTTGTCGTTCATCATAGCGTTAACGATATTTTTGTTGCGTATAATCTTGAACGTTGAACAGACATGAGATGCACCATCTGTGTGAAATTCTTTCTTGGCGTCGTGAATTTAATTAATCAAACCCCTGTTTTTCGGATCAACCAAATATTTCATCGGTAAGTCAGAGGATATTCTGTCAAGATTAAATCTATTTCCACCTGAGGGTTTTATTCGGGATAATCTATCGAATTCGTTCATATATATCAAACAAATATTTAAATAAAGAATATATGTATACAATGTCTCAATGCAAATGGCTCATGGTGGGTTCAGTAAATCGATGCAATAAATCCTGCAGAAAGGAATTTTGTTGGATGCACTTACAGGGCATACGGCGGAGGAGTCTAGGACCAATACCATGTCTGCAGTGTGGTGTTGGAGTGCGAGGCAAAACAGAATTATGCGGAAAGTGCGTTGGTAAACGATACAGAGAGCTTAAAAGATATTATGACAAAAAAAATAATAATAGTGAAAATGCTATAAAATCCGTGGAGGATTATATATCAAGATTTCACACAAACAATGATTTAAACAAATAATATTATTATAATGGAGCAAAATAAATTTATCCCACATCCTGTCATAACAAACTATGAATCAAATATTAATGGTGTCATCAGAAATTGCAGGTTGAAGAGACCAGTTGGTTATATTAATAATACTGGTTATCTAATATTCACATGCGAGGGAGAAAAGAAACATTATTTATGTCATAGATTTACGTATGAATGTTTCTTCGGAGTGATCAAAGACGGTCTTGTGATCGATCACATTGACGGGAAGACTCAAAACAATAATTTATCCAATTTACAAGCTATCTCTCACAGCGTGAACTGTGCACGTGGTAATACAGGAAGATGTAAGACAGTTTCTAGAAGGGCGGTAAATTCCACAAACACAGAAACTGGCGAAGTAATTATATTTCGTTCGATGTGTGCTGCTGCGAAATATTTTGATATTAACCCGCATTCAGTACAAAAAGTAGCGGAAAATATATATAAAACCGCTTTATCGAAAAAATATAAACAGAAAATCACCTTTCAGTATTGTTAACTATGATCACCACCTCGAATTAATTTTTTAAATTTATGTCATAGTATTTCTCCCATACACTACTTATTTTTTGACTCATGAAGGGAGGTAATTTTATGGTCATAATTATTTCGGTTTCTAACTTACAAAAATATGCAGTTCGTGTATTTTTCTGTTCTGTTCGTGAAACATTTAGAACAACAGAGCATATACCGACATTTATATGCCAGCTTACTGAATGTAGAATCCAGCGTCTAGTCTGTATCGATCGTGGGGTTAACAGTACAAGGATACTGCGTGCATTTACTCGATTACAGAAATACATGTAGGAATTAAAAATCAGTTGCATTTTCCTTGTTCAGTGCAGAAATTATGTACGTGTGTGTGGTTCGAGTAATATTAGCAATGACCACGATACAGATTTACGAGTGGGAAATCTCGTAAATATATTTCTCCACTGAACAGACATAATGAGGACTGAGTCACAGGAAGGATGAAAATATCTAACAGTTAGATGGCGTGGTCCAGCTTTTATAAATAACTTGTTTGGTGAAAACGTATTTCTTGAACTCAGAATTGTATTGGTTCCTTAGCTATATATTAACTTCCGAAACATATGGTCGTAACAAGGTTCGATAGCTCAGTCGGTATGGTATTGGACTGTGACGCTCGCGGTCCAGGATCGAATCCCATGACTGACAATTGGTCGGGTGGTTACGCATATTAGCGATTTTTATAATTAATTGGGGCACCGCCAGCCTCTCTCCGCGAGAAACACCACCCATATATCAACTGGTGGTTGATACATGTTTTGTACCACCCACGGGTTGATTATTTGGCGGAGAAAATGGCCTCTTCATTGATTCATTTCATTATATATATTTCATTTCATTCATTTCATTCATTGAACCTGCTAAAAGACTCGAATAGAGGTTCATATCCATTTCATTATATATATTCATTTCCTTAATTAAGTTATATGTTTATGCCGTCTGAGCTCGCTAATACACTCGATAGGGGCTCTTCATTCATAATCTGAGCTCGCTAATACACTCGATAGGAGCTCTTCATCCTTGAAACATCCCGGCGAACTCGCTAAAGACTCGATAGGGGTTCTAGGGATAATTTTTTTTTTATTTTAAAGATTTATATACTAAATAATGAACCATGAAAATATCAATGATGTAATTGTTGCTATCAAAATACTAGAGGAAAACGGGATTAATATATCTAATGAACTAAATCCTGAAAAAATAGTTTCTGATTTTGAGATTTTACAAGAACGTAAAAACCAGGGAATACACACACTATCATCTGAATACAAGCTCATGAAACGGATTCAATCGGCAATGTTTCAGTCGCTAGCTACCGTAGAAGATAATCAGGTGAAGGAATTCATTCCTCTCTCTGCCGCCGTAGAAAAAATTAGATCGTTGTTATCCCACGAGTACGAGGAAAAGAAAACAATTAGTACTCGCATAAGACTATTGAGAAAACTTATGCTAGCGAGTAACCTAGTTGGTGAAACGATCCAA
The DNA here is from genome assembly GCA_028554795.2 of Sinohyriopsis cumingii. Lineage (NCBI taxonomy): Eukaryota > Metazoa > Mollusca > Bivalvia > Unionida > Unionidae > Sinohyriopsis > Sinohyriopsis cumingii. The sequence continues at coordinate 52,005,525 of CM068842.1, read as the reverse complement.
AATGAAAATGAAAATGACTGGCCTGACCACATGTAGATCATATTTATTCTGAATTATTATTTATTCTGAGATTATATTTATTCTGAATTATTATTTATTCTGAATTATTATTTATTCTGAGATTATATTTATTCTGAATTATTATTTATTCTGAATTATTATTTATTCTGAGATTATATTTATTCTGAAATTATATTTATTCTGAAATTATATTTATTCTGAAATTATATTTATTCTGAATTATTATTTATTTTGCAATTTTGATGGGTTAGTTGGTACTTAGATTCATGCAAATCAATCAAATTTGTAATTTTGATGGGTTAGTTGGTACTCAGATTTATGCAAATCAATCAAATTTGCAATTTTGATAGGTTAGTTGGTACTCAGATTTATGCAAATCAATCAAATTTGCAATTTTGATGGGTTAGTTGGTACTTAGATTTATTATTTATTCTGAATTATTATTATTTATTCTGAATTATTATTTTTTCTGAATTATCATTATTTATTGTGAATTATTATTATTTTTTCTGAATTATTATATTTATTTCTGAATTATTATTATTTTTTCTGAGTTTGATGGGTTAGTTGGTACTTAGATTTATGCAAATCAATCAAATTTGTAATTTTGATGGGTTAGTTGGTACTCAGATTTATGCAAATCAATCAAATTTGTAATTTTGATGGGTTAGTTGGTACTCAGATTTATGCAAATCAATCAAATTTGTAATTTTGATGGGTTAGTTGGTACTTAGATTTATGCAAATCAATCAAATTTGTAATTTTGATGGGTTAGTTGGTACTTAGATTTATTATTTTTTCTGAATTATTATTTATTTCTGAATTATTATTTATTTTTGAATTATTATTTATTCTGAATTATTATTTATTCTGAATTATTGTTTATTCTGAATTATTATTTATTTTGCAATTTTGATGGGTTAGTTGGTACTTAGATTCATGCAAATCAATCAAATTTATAATTCTGACGGGTTAGTTGGTACTCAGATTTATGCAAATCAATCAAATTTGTAATTCTGACGGGTTAGTTGGTACTCAGATTCATGCAAATCAATCAAATTTGTAATTTTGATGGGTTAGTTGGTACTTAGATTTATTATTTTTTCTGAATTATTATATTTATTTCTGAATTATTATTATTTATTCTGAATTTGATGTGATAGTTGATGATTCAGATTTATGTGAAATGATCAAATTTTCAGAAGAAAAAAAAATATTCAAAAAAGATGAATTTTGCAACACAATTACCTCACCTAAATTGTTCTGTGTTTTGTGAAAACGCTGTTCTGATGGCGTTTTCAGTACTTCTTTGTCATGTATAAAAACCCTCACGTGCTGGTATATTTATTGGATTAATTTAGAGTCGAAGATTCTTGATCAAAGATCTACGACTTCACATATAGATTTATCACAAGCTCTTCTCCACGTAGGTCAATTAAGCGATTAAGGTGGTCTGTGAGTTTGAAATTTATTCGTGACAAATACTGATTATGCGTGCGTAAATAAACAGGATTGGTTGGTACTTGCACGATCAAATCCCCAGGGGGAACTTGTGGTGTAAATGTATATAAAATGTATCCTTGTTGAGCTTGATTTCATTTTCCAAGATCTATTTGATAACTGCCTTCTATTACGTCACAAACTAGATTAACCGCGATTGTCGATGTTATATTAACGATTCCCGGAGATACGTGTCTTCCACCGCCGAGTGGATCATTATTATATCTAAGAACAGTTGCTGGTGGGGCTATTTTTCTCCACGCATTGAGTATTTCGGAAAAACTTTCCGTGATAAGATCCTTGAGCGTTTTTCTTAATTCGTCGGTTTCAAATCCTGGTAGTGTAAATTTTAATAATTCTGCTTCAGTTATTTTATAATGATCAATGTATGCTTGTTTGATACAATTTTTTTTCCTGCTATACCTGCAATATCATGAGCATTTATTACATCAATAATGCTCTGATTAAGATATTTAAGATCTAATACAATTTGATTTAAATGTTGTATCATTGCAATGATCTGATGTTTTAGATCGTCATTAGGATACTCCAGGATATATTTTTTAAACAACTGTGCTAGTGTCTTTAATGTAGTTGTGTATCCAGTTCTAATTCTGTTAGCACGAGATCTGAAATTTCCTTCATAAACGATAGCAACTGAAGTTTCTGTAACATCAAAGATAGGAAACGGTACTGAAGGAATTTTTTTACCCCCCCCCCCAAAGGAATGTAAGTAATACTCACCCCCCATGGATACATATCTCGATATTCTGGAGTTGTTATAAACCTGGCTTCGTCAGTAAGAAATTCAATTAATTTTGGTTCTGGTGGTCCTTCATATACCGGGAAAACATCAGGCCAACCTAGTACGGATCTGATTGAAGATTGATAAATATCAACGGCATAATCAGGAGAATGTATCTCTACCGTCGAGGACAGCGTCGGCTCATGAATATTAATCGATATTTTTGCTTCCTTTCCTGTTATTGATTTTATTCTACGTTGAAATTCATCATTGATCTCCTCGATCTCATAACTACCAGTGGGTATTCCAACAACAACCCAGTCAGGTGTTCCATCGGGTTTGTTTTTATTAGCAAATACGAGCGAATTATTTGCTGGTGTACTATTAAATGATTTTGATCTGATATTTGGCCGGCTGTAATATACCCGTAATTGCGCTAGTGCAATTTCATTAGCGCGAATTGCAGTTGGAAAATTGATATTAAATTCAGGATTAGTTGAACTTACCGAGATCATCGTTGTCTTGTGCGTAGTTGTATTAGTCACGATCTGCTGGAGTAATTCCGTCATTATTAATATTTGTATCTTTAATACCGATACCTTCGTCGTGTATTTTAGTCATCATTGAAAACTCGAAATCAGATATAATTCCATCATTGAGACTCGCTGATAACAACGAGGACAATTTCGAATATGCTACCGTCGGTGTGTGTAATTTTATTATGAAATCGGATAATTTTTCATTCGTGCAAGTACATATTTTTTTTGCGATGATATTAAGCACACCTGCAATCATTGTTGCTGCTGAAACAGAAATAGTTACAGCTACTGGTGCCATCATTGTTACCGTGGATAATATTATTCCAGCTCCAGCAACAACAGCGGATACTGAATAAACAATCACGTCGACGATAACTAATCGTCGTCGGTATCTTTTTACCTTTACTGTATATTGTTCGACTTGATCTTTTAGCGCCGCCTGCCATTCACGCGCTTGATTGTACCTGTATTGTGGACCGTCCATATATTTTTATGCAGTAACCAAATGATGTGTTTCAGCTACAAATTCCAAACACCACCAGTAAGATGTTGCGGTTAATTTCTTATCAGCGGCTTTCAGAATAAATATTTCCTCGTCTCCGCTATTTAACATAACAGATACAACCCCGGAAAACCTGTCGGTGGAATGACGCCATGGAAACGTTGTGAAGATCTCAAATCGCGCAGCACTAAACACAGACAGCCCGTACACGCCAGTGACTGTTGAGGTATATTTGATAGTATTATTTTGCTGCGACCATGTTGCAAATCCCGATGATACTGTGCATACGATGTTTGTGATATGTCCGGGAGTTATTCCGGCTGGGGTTTTAATCAGACTGATTTTATTGACGACCTCAGGAATTCCCGCTAAGACGTCTTGCTGCGTTTGTTTGATCGTGTCAATGTTGGTTTTGATATCTTGCTGTGTTTGTTTGATCGTGTCAATGTTGGTTTTGATATCTTGCTGTGTTTGTTTGATCGTGTCAATGTTGGTTTTGATATTAACGAGTTTTATGTCAACGACAAACGGAATGCCGAAGAATTCTTCTACGATTCTTTGATGGACTCTGCGAAATCTTCCAAAAGTGCCAACGTGAACATCATACTCAGCCTGTAACGTGGATAATTTACCGTCAACGGTGTCGACGTATGTTTTTGTTGCTGCGTCTTCGTCGGATGTTGGATCTCTTAAAACTACTATTTCATTTCCGTTCATGCTAAGTTCACCCGTCATTGTGTCACCGGTGTTTTTTACGCGATTAGCAACACTTTTTGCAATTTCATCTCTGATGGTTTTAAGTGACATACTTGAATCCCTAATTCTGCCGCTGTCAGTAAACACGGGAATATTATCCGTAGCTGCACCAAGTACTCGTCGGATTATATCATTCCATTTGATATTGCTTGTTTTTAGTTTACCATGTCGATCTTGAAAAATAACAACCTCATCTGGGTCAACTCCAGCCAGGTTCATAACGTCAGCGAGGTCATCTTTAGTTGCGTACTTTGACAGATCAACGTCGCCGAATGCTCTCTTAACACGTGAGGATCTTCTTCTGTAAATATCAACCATTATAATAAGACCTGTTGTTTAAAACGCTTTACGCGCAACGAATCGGTTGCTTGTATAATCATGCACGATTTTATGTGGCGGCTTGGATGATTTTGATATAGCGTTAAGTACATTAATTACCTCACGGCCGCATATTGGTGGATCTGTCATTGTTTGTGTGGGTAACGTTGGATACCAAACTCTGGTTGTTGCGTGGAGTGGTGCGACATACTTGATAAATTCAACTGGTGGAGCTAACCCGTATGAATCAAAATAAACGATTCAACGTGGATCAACCGCGTATGATACACAGTGAGAACCAGGTCCAGAACGTTCATCGAGATTAATAATACCTGTTTCTAGTTTGTTTGGTTGTTTTGGTAATTGATCTCGCATGAAAACACCTCTAAAGTTTTTTTATTTTTAATCGTTTAGCAGCATCAAGTAAATCAAAATTTGATGCTGGAGCGTCTAACGTGGAGGCATCAGACCCTTTCCCCAACGAGATCCTGGCAATCTTAAGCCGCGTCCCTTTTTTTGTATCCTTGCCCTGTTGCTTTCTTTAGAGCCATTCCAGCAGCTGTTCCAACAGCACCTAACGCGGCTGCTTTTGCTACGGCTGGCGCGGCAGCAGCTATTAACGCTGGAATAGCCGCAAGAAGTGGAAATATGCCACCGGTTTTAACCATGTCTTTGATGGCGCTCGGGGAAAGATGAAATTGAACTCCAGTTTTTGATTCCAGGGCTTTATTGAAATGTTTAATCTGATTATTTGTCAACGATAATTTGTTTGGACCACCACCAATTTGATCTCGTTTTAGTGATATTTTAGTTCCACATTTGTTGGTGGTTTTTGATTGAAGTTTTTTGACCTGACCAGGAGTCAGAGTAACATTAACATGACCATACGACATTTTTATATAAAATATATTTTTCTAAATAATACGATTACAGATTTTCCACCGGTGCATCAACGACCCTCATTCGACCACTACCACCTTCAAGTAACATGGCTTTATCGCTAAGTATGACCGCGATTGCTCTGTAATCAACACCACCTGTATTTAATGTTGCTTTAAGATGTATATCAACGACAGATTGTTTTGATAGATCAAGATGCTCCAGTGAAAAATAATAAATCGGATACAACGTCCTGAAATCATATTGTGATATTTGCAACCCAGTATCTACATTTTGATCATGTCCCATGAATGACATTAAACGATGATATGCACGTCCTATACGATTTTGTTCATAATTTAGTTGTATATTCTCTGTTGGTTTTTGTTGTCCGTTTATCCGCAAGGAAATATTTGTAAGACCTAGTTTATCAAATATCATGTGAGAGTGAACTTGACTACCTAAACGATCATGGTTTTGAAACGCAAAAAAAAATATGTCGTGGTGCAGAAACACCTTGTTGTGATGCTATATGCCATGTAAACTGACCGTTAACGTTAGTTTGCATACTATCTGTGTTTGTTGTCAACCATGACAACAAGGATTTACCACCTGTGTCCATGAAAGAAATTAATTTCTGTTCTTCTGCGATCGTTGGAGTCATTACCGGCATCCACAGTGAAAGTTTCGATAATACTACTTTACCAACATCACCAACGGGTCTCCACAGAGCATCATTATCATTACCCTTTCTTACAAGAACAACCGTGTGTCTAGCTCCAAAAATAACCTTTTTTAACATTCCTACAAAATCCAAAAATATGCGATAGTGGAATTGTACATGAAAATCTTCTATTGTCTCCTAGCAACATATTTCTACGCGCTGCAAATCCCAAGTTGAAATTTTCACTAGAACCATGAACCACCGGCCACACATCGGCATCCGCGTTATTGGCAAAATTTCTTGGTCGTCTTATATTATACGGATCGCTTTCAGGGTTATTAGAATTATCTTTCACAAACATCATTGTGGGACCTGCTGATCTTGTATAATCATCAGAATATCTTGCCAGCCTTATTATTGTTGTAGCAACGTCTACATCCTTCTCAATCGATTCAATATTTTTTCCATCAATCATATACGTGGCGCTATCAAATAATGCCATGATCCCGTTGTTGACGAAACCAACTTTTACTGGATCTAAGTAATTAGTATCATCCGTTTTTACGATTGTACCTTCTACCTCAATAAAAGCCTCAGCGGGTAGAAAATATCTACTTGTGTCATGAACTTGTAGTTCAATTCTTCCATGTTGATCTGGTGTTCGTGCGTCATAAGAATAAAACTGATAATCACGTACCGATTCATCATTAAGGACAGGTGCTTCCATGTCAAATGATGTGTCGGATACGCGCTTGAACATTTTATTATAATTATTTTCGTCTAACACGTTGATTACCGCGTTCGGAAAATTCCACCTCGGGAAGTTCCACTTCCTGATATTAAACTTGAAATATTATTTCCCGATTCACCGAGTCCCCGATCTGCTAACGCTGCTAGTTTTTGATTTGCAGCTTGATTTATTATTTTACTTACGTCTGCTGGCATCACCTCAGTACTTGCCAGTTTCACAGGTGGTTGTTGTTTTCGTCGCAATAATCGTGCTAGTCTTTCTTTGATCGCCGAGAATGCCTTCCCAGCAACATTGATAATTGCACCAGGAGCTTTTTCACGAACAATATCGATAGCTTTCATCGATAATTGTTTTGCAATAGGTGCTGCTTTTGGGGCTAACCTTGTAAATAATCCCTGAATAACATCACCAAGTCCATCTCCGTAAATAACCCTATAGATTGGTAATCATGAGTTCACCGCTCTGACCTGTACAGATTTACGATGATTATTATGTATGATCATCTTATTTTATTTACCATTTATCTAATCGCGATGACTAATCATCAACGAGCTCATCAATAAGCTCTCGGTAAACGCCAATATCCATGATGCCGCCACGAAATAATCGCCGACAAATATCAGATGCTTCATTGGTTATTTCTGGTGAATTATTTCCGGCACGTTTTCCTCCCATGAGAACCTCTAACCGTGACACGTCATTGAGGATATTATCAGGACAAACTAAATTATTTCCCAGACCACTGCCAGTAGCACCCGGTGCATCGTGAAATTCTTCTTCTGGAGATTGCGGTCGAGAAGGTTGTTGCTGCGGTGGTGGAGTTTGTTTTTTCCGTTTCTGCGGAAGTTGTATTTGTTGTTGCTGCGGTATCGGAGAAGAAGGTTGTATTTGTTGTTGCTGTTGTTGTTTTTGAAGTCGATCATAATATAAATCTATTGCTTTCATAAATTCAATATATCTAGTATCACTATTTCTAGCTTGGTCAACATTATAATATATACGAAATATCCACCTGAACCAATCATCACGACTTATAATATCATTGGCATACTCGGTTTTTAAAACTTCTTTTCGATAACCATAAGTCCGTGCGGCATATTCAGCTAACATATCTACATTTTTAGATTCCTTTATGAGATCAAGATGTTGTTCATTAAATTTATCTTTTATATGAACCCTTTCCCTTGCTTCTCCTGTTTCTGTTTCTGGTACATGATCTTTCATCTCACCTATTTCAGCACGAATTTTACCAATACCCTCAAGTATTTCTTCACCAACATGTGGAGGTTGAGCCGCAGCTATATCAGTTGGAAGATCTCGTAAAATCTTCTTTGTCTGTTTAGTTCTTCTTGCTATTTGTTTTGATACCGGAAGAAGATCTTCTTTGATGACTGCAGTGACGGGCTTAAACAGTTTTTTAGTTTCTTCTTCATACTCATCTTGTGCTTCTTGCTGCGCTTGTAGATTTTTTCTGAATGAATCTCTAACAGGAAGAAATTTTTTGATTGCTTCTAATCGTTCTCGAGCTATTCTTGCAGTATGAGATTCCGGATGTACCATTTTATTATAATATAATGATTTAATTATTATAGCAGCAGAGGGGGTTCGTCTACAATTCTGTTTGGGACAAACAATAATCGTAGACGTGGTATTACCTCTATGAAGGGTCATTATTCTTTTTGATTCAAACACAAGGTGACCATTCCCTTAAGTGGTCTGATCACCCCCTCTGCTGCTAACTCAAATTGGCGATGGCTGCCCCGATGACACAATACACCACGAAGATTTGGCAGAAAAAGACGATTTGCATTTTAGACACACGTTCTCCACACCACACCCACAAGGGTTGTTTTTGTAAATCTTGCACAGAACTGGGTGAAGAAGGAGTGGTCGACGTAGCTGCGTCTGCTGTGTGAAAGGGCATGATGGTCACTTCTTTTTATAGTCGATGACTTGCGAAGCGTCGATCCAAGAATCAAAACTGGGTGGATATCCTTTCCAACGTACTTTGACTTCTTTGACACGTCGTTTGCCCACTTTACGGGTTCTGCGTTCGAGAATGCTTTCGATGTCGTACACGTCGTCTTCTTTTTTGGTGACACGTTGTAACTCGGGCAAATAAAACGTTCCTTTGAGCACTTCTCCGTTCATGTCTTCCAATTTATAGACGGCAGGATGACGGCCATGCACTCGTCCAGTGACGCGAAACAATTCGGTCGTCCAGTTAGGTAAGTAACCTTTGTCGAAAGTGCGTTTGGTTTTGCCAATGCGCACCCAATCTCCTACGGCCAAGTCTCCACTTTTCTTGGGGACAGCCCTCGTCGGGGACGTACCAAACAGGCGCTCAAACACCAACACTTCGTTGTCGGGAGTCACGTCTTGTGGGGCACGTCCGATGCTTCGATGGTAAGATTGGTTATACGCTTGCACCAGGTGCGGTAAGATGTCGATGTACTTCAGAGTGTGGTGATGCGTAAAATATTTCCACATACGTTCTTTCAAAGTGCGTTGAAAACGTTCCACGATGCTGGCTTTGGTTTCGGGATTCTCGGTGGTAAAAAAATGAATGTCACGTTTCTTTAATTCTTTTTGGAAAGCTTGGTTCAGAAATTCGGTACCTCTGTCCGTTTGCCATCGAAGAGGGTGACGACCGCTTTGTTTCAACACCCGTTGCAGGGCTCGCACTAACTCGCTGCTCGATTTGGAAGTCAAGGGTACGACCCAGGCAAATTTGGAAAAGACGTCGATGACACAAAACAAATATTTGTAGCCACGATTGTAGCTGGCCAAATGAGAGACATCGGCTAAATCGGCTTGCCATTGATGATCGATGCCTTCCACTCGGGTGCGACTTCTGGCGTCGAATGGGTTTGTGTAAAGTGTAGGTAGCTTGTTCTTGTAACCATCGTTGCACTTGAGGTAAACGGAAACTTTTCAGTCGCGTTTTGGCAGCACGATACAATTTTTGAACTCCTGCGTAACCTGCAGGATGGGAGGGATCGTAGTAAATGCTGGCTAAGACTTTTTCCATTTTTATTTTTTGTGTTAATAAGACACCCACTCTTGGAGGATGCTACTCTTTTTCTCTTGGGGTACTTTCTTGGATTGCAATGCTTTGCGTGTGCGGCCGGCAATAGGTGTCGAAGAGGAGGATGTCTGAGCGGGGGATATCGGTTCTTGTTTCACTTCTGTCTTCACTTTCTTTTTCTCTTGTGATGAAGAAGGGGTGGCCATCATCTTTTTAATCCATCCAATTCTGGAGGTATGTGGTGTTGTTAACTTGCGTACTTTTTCTGGTGGAGTTTGAAACCCTTCCTCTTCTTCTTCTCCTTTTTCTGTCTTGGTCACTGGTACTGGTGGTACTGGTACTGGTACTGGTACTGGTGATGGTGCTGGACTTTTCATCAAGGTCTTAAAATCTTTCAGAGTGGGTAGAGCTGTTTCGTCTAAAGCTTTCTGGTGAAAGAGTTGCAGTCGTTGCAAGAGTTGACCGTACTTTTGCGATTTTTCTGTTTCGGACAAATCTTGGCGATCCATCAAGGACTGCAATTCGTGTTGTAACTGGGACATCTCGCTCAAATTGGGATTGGGAGGTAAATGCGGGGTGCGTTGTTCTTGCCACCGATGGTATTCCATCCATCGTTTGTAAGGCACTAAAGCTAGTTTTCGTCCTTCCATGGGGTTGTCAGGGGTCGATTCTGAGATCTTGGGACTTCCGAGGGCCTTTTTATCTTGCTCCCACCAGTCCTCCCAACATGGTTCCCAAGACTCCTTTCAGTATGGGACCTAACAAGAGAGGCAAAATGAGTCCACGTTGGACCAACATCTTCTTTTATTGACGAATGGGAATTTTCTTTCGAACCATTTGGCGAAGAACGTGACGATGCTTAAGCATTGTTTCTGGTGTTTTGACAAAGGGATCGTGCCTTTCAAAACGTTCAAACAACATTCGCACACGGTATCGATGACCTCTTTGGAGGCTGTTTGAATGAGTTTTTTTCGTAGGGGTGGAGAAGCTTTGGACAGGACAGATAACATGTCCCCATGTTTGGCTAAACGTGGTGGCAGTCCTTTCCTTTTCTTTCCTTGGGGTTTTCTGGAGGGTGACATCTTTGAGTCTTCAGAAGCACCAAAAAAACACAGATACCCTACTTGGTCACAGGCCTTTTTTATACTGGAACGCGTCGCCACTGCTTGTCTTTACGTCGTATCAGTTTGAGGACAGGCATGACACGTCGTGCAGGGGTACGCAACGGACTAAATCGAGCCAGTTCTTGCTTGGACAAATCCAGTAAACTTTGTAACATGCCCGATCTTTCATGGACTTTGATTTTGGGAGAAGGTAATTTGTGAGCAGGAGCCACTGCCACTAAATTGGAGGGTCCTGCCACTGGGGAAGTTCTTTTGGGGGTCATTAACGGAGACGTTCTTGGTGTGATCAACGTCTCCAAGTACTCTTCAGTTCCTGGTGTCATCAACGGAGAAGTGGATAAACGTGAGGATGCCGGAGACGCAGTCACTGCCGTGGCAGATCGTGGTTTGCGAGTGTAAGGTTGCGTCCTGGCCGAAGTGCCTCTCTTGCGACTAGTTTTCTGTGGACTTTTCTTTTTCTGGGGACTTTTTCTCTGTTTCTTTTTCTGGGGGCTTCTTTTCTTTTTCCGGGGTGGTGGTGTCTCGTCAGAGGAGGGTCCTGCAACTGGAGAAGTTCTCCTTGGGGACCTGGTCTTTTTCTTCTTGGGGATTCGTTGGACTTTTGTCTTGGGTATAACTTTGGGGGCATTAGGATCCCATCTTAAGAGTGAGCGAATGATGACCCCTCCTAGAGTACCGCTCCCTCCAGGTTTCAAAATGATTTGTTTTTTGGTTTGAGTGTCGATGCGGGGATCGGAAAGTTGGACCAAAGCGACTTTGTTTCGATCGAAAAAGCGTTTGGTTTGATGAGGAATCTGAATGATTCCTTGGAGTATTTGACGTGCCGTCACCGTGAACCATCGTAAGACTTCTTTGAGACTAGCTTCTAAGACACGAGCTCGTGTTTGTGGATCTTTTTCTCGACTGATGCCATACAAGGCACGAATCAATTTGACGGGAAGATGCGACTGAAGGGACGTCATGTTCACACTGTGTGAGACAGACGAAAAAGGGTCTGAGGTTTTTATAGATTTTTTGATGGGGAGTGAAATGAAGTCGAGGACGGAGACGTGTACAGGACAGGCCCTCCGTCTTGGCACCAGTGGTGAAACAAGTGGGTACGAAATCGCAAATCCTCGGGAGTCGTAGGTTTCAAATCGACGAGTAAATAGGCGTGTGGCATTTGAGTGGCATCGTCGTACGCCTGAGTCAGCCAAGGCGTTCCTAACTGTTTGGCTAAGACTTGCACTTGCGATTTATCTCGAGGGCTTTTAAACAAGACCACGTAATGCGCATTGAGACTGATGGTGCGATGGGCTTTACTTTGTTGAAACAAATTTTGGGTGATGTAAACGACACGGGCATTACGGTGATGCCCTTTGCGCGTGAACCACAGATTAATTTCTTCTTCGTCTTCTCCTAACATGTCGTTGAAAATGACCAAATGGGTTTGACGGGGGTCAGAGACGATGCCGTCGTCTTCTTTAGGAATGCCTTCCACAAACACGATGGAATCGCCTTGACTTTCTCGCAAGAGGTTGTACGCCGATTGCCACTCTTTGTAACACCACACGATCCGTTGAAGAGGCCGATCGATCAAATGATGTTTATGTTCGATCAAACGTTTGACGAATTCGGTTTTGCCTGAACCGCTAGGTCCAGCAATGAGCATGTTAAAGGGATGGCGAATATACAAAGCCTCCCAACTGGCACGATCTAAGTGTTCGTCGATGACTTTGACAGTAGAGGAAGAGGGAGCAGAGACAGCAGAGGTAGCCATGGTGTGAGAAATGTCACTTGTGACACGAAAAACAAACAAGACAAGAGTTTATATGCTTTTTCAGAACACGTTTATTGAATGTTCTTTTTCAAACATGAATACGAAAGACAAAAATACATAAAAGCCAAAGGCTTAAGTACAAGAATAAAAAGCACATGATAACCATGAACGTGGAATAAAAACAAGTGTCTGTACAACAACCACATGTTTTGGGTAAAGTTCTAACCAGTTCTAAAGTAGGGGGTAAGGTCACACAAGTGTCCTCCCGAAAGGGTCTTTCAGGCCTGTCCACGACAGTCCTGTCCTGAGTGACGGGTTCTTCTGGCACCGTCACTAACACGGGTTGAAAAGTACCTTTTTTCCTTGAATAACTCTCGTGCATACTGGGCTAACTCTTGTGTCCAAGCCTCAAAACCCTGGTCTCGGTGATGTCCAACATTTGACTCCTAACCAATCTGGTTTCTTCTTCGTCAACGACATGGTAAGTTACTTCAATGAACAATGAACTATCGATCTTGCCTAGGGTTCCTTTTTATATACAGACCAATACCGACGTGACCGTACGGCAACGTAAAGTGATTGGGAAGTCGCACTCGCTTCTGGTATACAATTTGATAGACTTTATCCAAGGGTCGACTGACGATGTGGTGAGTGGGTAAACGTACAATCTTGTTCGGTTGATAGGGGGTCACTTTAAAGTTTCCATCCTCTCCCGATTGCAAGGCTTCTTTTAATACCCCAAAGTTGACCACTCGACTGGTACGATGATTCAGAGTCAGTCCTTTCACTTCGCACGTCGTGTGCACTTCTCCTTGTTTGTCCCGGTATTCGTAGCCGTAATTTTTGGGACCGCCACTGACGAAACTTAGAATCTTGTCGTCGGGATGCTCGTCTGTCCAGGCTCCTAAACTGTCTCCTTCGATGTCAGGGTGCTGTTGACTCGGGTGATGGATGTAAATGCAACTGTCCGTGTCAAAGTACAGGACGCGTTCTTCTAACAGTTCTAAAGCTTCGTACAATTTTAAGCGAGCATGAGCTGTCACGTAAGCCGCAATGATGACATTTCCAAAAGGGTCGTCTTGTACAAAGTCCAGATCTTCTTCGTAATTGACCAAGATCAAATCCTCTCGAACGACGTCCACGTGTTTCATGTATTTGGTTTTGTCGTGAATCATCTGGAAGTAGCGGGAAGGTTCTGTCAAATATTCCGTCTTGGGTAAACATGGTCGTTGTGCCATTTTACCCCACAAGCAATTTAACATCACTTTGGCAAACGACCGCCTGCCTTCGTTATTTTCGATGTGGTCTAAAGAGATGCCTTCTTGTTCGTAGTATTTCTCTTTGAATTGTCTTTGGTCATCGGGAGTGTGACACCAGGAAGGATAGCCGCTGACTTCTTGTTTCAGTTTCAAAAAGGCATCCACGTAGTCGGCGAAAATGTCTTTCTGAGTAGGGTCACCCTTGTGGTATTGTTGTGTCTTGGGAAAGTGGCAAATTTCGTACACTTCTAACAGTTGGTATCCCATGTCCAGAACTTTGAACAATTCTACGCTGACCCAGGTTCCCGTCAAGGCACGTTCTTCCTGGGTGTGCTGACAAGGTTGGTCTTGGTTGCAGGTTTCGGCACAAGTACGGCACAATGGAAACATCAGTTTGCCTTGACAATGGTGAGGTAAGACGGGATGGTATAGGTTCGTGGGAGGCAAAACTTTACACTTGATCAAACCTTCGTATTGTCGAATGTTTTTCAGGTCGATGTGTTCCGTTAACAATTGCGGGTGCCCTACAGGAAAGCGACAATATTTGCACACGTAGGGATACAGCGAACACACGTCCAAGTATTTGATTTCTTCTCCTTTCTCTTCGTCGGCTTGGTACAGAAAACAGGTGGCATTGGTCCTTCCTCCGTACAAACTATCCCTCGGGTTCAGCGGGTCCATGAACTGGTAACTTTCCACGAGGCGTTTAAACTCGGGATCGGTTTTCATACGGTGATCGTACTCGTGCTCCCACATTTCCACCACTTGGTATCCTTCCTGTTCTAACTTTAGGCGCCGCTGACAAGTGTCCTGGTACAAGTCTTCCATGGTTCGTTGCAAAAACTGATTTTTAGTGCCACGGTCAGGGTAACAGACGGGACATCCGTAATATAAGCAACCGTGAAACTCGTACACGATCTTGGGGTTTTCTAAGTCTCAGCCATCGACCGAATACGTTCCGATGGTCTTTTCGCCCCCTCCGTTGCGGGCATGCTGAATCCACTTGTCTTCCTTGTCGCACAAGTAATGTAACCAGCGTAGGGCTTTGACCGAGTATTGACGTTTGACAAAGTGGGTCGTTTGAGGACTGATGACAGCCACAGTGTTTTCAGGCATGAATCGTTGTCGATACACTAAGGAACACGCTTTGGCAATGGTGCAAGCTTCTTTCAAAGGATCGACCCCTCCGTGTTCCATGAACAGTTCTCGAAATTTTCCACAGCAACCCCGTAAAATGTCCACGTCGGAACGACAATACTTTAGCATTTCTTCCTGAAAGTCGAAAGGGTCCGAGGCGTGAGCTTGGTACCAAGCGTAGAAAGCTTCTCGTTGTTCGGTACGCATGTTGTCGGGGTCGTAATAGTGAGCCTCACTTAAATGGGGTAGAACGACATGTTGATTGGCTTCCGTATTGAAAAAGTGTGGAAAGTACCCTTTAGCCATTTCTGTCATTCCAAACGTTTTAGGCATTCGACTCAAAGGCATGGCCAAGTAACTCATCGAATCTTTAAACTGCACTTGTCCCACTTGCATGAAAATGATTTTGGCTCCGTTCAAAGTCACTTTAGGACGCTCTGTGCCTTGTTCCGTATAGTATCTGAGAAGAAACTGTCCATCGTATCCGGAGAAATTGTGAGCCATCACTGTGGCATGACGATGACAATCTCCGTAACGTTCGATGTCCTCTTGGCTCCACGTCTTGTCGATGGGATCTAAGACCCATTGGGCAAAATCGGCTAACGTGTTCGGTCCTCGAAAGATTTTTTCACGCCCTCCAGGAATCTTGCTGCAGTGAGGGCAATGACTGAAGATAGGTTTTTGAATGCACTTCTCGCACGCTCGATTAGCCACGCAGAAATTAGGAATGTGAATGCCTGTCTCTTGCATGCATTCGAAATAAAAAAAAATGAAATTGCTTTTTTTGTTGTGACCGTCCTCTTTCTCTGGTGGGGGTTGGTATTTTTGCACGTAGCATTGGTGTTCCAAGTCCACGATGTGGTGACAAATGTGACATTTTTTCTTTCCTCGACATACGTGTGCCTTGGTACTGTTGGTACGTATGCCTTGTCTACACGTAGGGCACAATCTCAGGAGTTGACAAGCACATTTCTTCTGTGAACCTTGTGTTTTCAAATGTTGTTGGTAACAGGTAGGGCTGACAAACGTGCGCAGACAAGTCGAACAAGGCACTGGTTCTTCGCTCAGACAGGGTGGAGAGGCCAAACATCCTGGGCATTTCCATCCACAATGCTTGTGTTGCTCTCGATTATTATAACTATAGTCACATTTCTCACAGTAATATCTGTATCCCAGGAATCCGGTGATAGTGGTAATGGTATCGAAATGGTCATCGTGATGATAAACATGAATGTATTTTCCGTCCTTAAAGTCTTGGCCTCGAAACAACAGAGGTCCACTCATTTCTTGAGGGTGCACTTTCAAGGTGTAGCGTGGAGCTAGGGCATCTTGCAATTTTTGCATCGCAGGAATGCCACAGGGTGTGTCTTTGGACAGGCCAGCTTGTTGCAACAGGAGTTCTGCTTCGTTTCGTTGTTTGGTTCGGTTCGATTTTCGAATGTTCTCCCAGGTTCATTTCCATTCTACCGTGTCGTTCTTGTTGGCATAGGTTCGTCCCACCACGATGGCACGGGCTAAGCACATCTGGTCTTGAGGGTTGTTAATTCGGACGAGACTTGTTTTGGTGTTGCGAGGGTCGTCCACCAATAACATGTTTTTGCGTCCTGTCCCTTGAGGAAGAGAGACGTGAGCCATTTTCAGTGTGGCTTTACCATCGGTGATGTCAAACTGGTCATTAGATTGTTGTACGTGTTGAATCTTGTCCATAACTTTGGAAGGGGTTAGTTCTGCGGGTCTGCTAAACTCGATCCAAACAGGGGATTTCAAACCATCGTGATCTATGGATAGTGTCAAGCGATCGTCTTCTTTGGGTTGACATTGTCGCTTGAGTGAGGTGAGCAAAGAATCCCACATCTCGGTGATAAACCCTTCTGCTTTCTCCAAGGGTACGTCGGCCTTGAAATCTTTAAACTTTACCGTGTAGGTGTAAGCCGTGGTTCTAAATTTTCTAGAGGAGCGCTTTTCCGTCTCTCGAATGGAATAGTACTTTTCAGGGTTGACTAAGGGTGGTGAACTTGGTTTAGAGGGTTCGGATTCTGGTTCACTCATGTCCTCTTCAAAATCACTGGCATGAATTTGTGCCAAGATTTCAGCCCTGGTACGAGGCGATAGATTACGTTTCTGCCTCTTACTTTCTTCTTCTTCTTTCTTCTCGAATGAATAGGATCGTTTCATCTTGAGTGCAAAACGTCAAATGACTCAAGTTTAAACACCATAGACTAATTTATAGTCATGACAAACCAGCGTATATAAAATGGTGTGTGTCTTGTCCTTTCACTATTCATTTCACTCTCAAACCGAGCACAACGATGGAAGAGACTACCCAGATGGAACGTTTCGTCAGAGCTTTGCGAGGGGTCATTAGAAAATTCTCTTCAGACCAGCCTACCTACTACTCTCCTTCCTTTCGAGATAAAAGTCAGGATACTTGCTATATCTGTCAGAAGAAAGGGCATTGGTCTTCAGAGTGTCCAGACCGTCAAAAAAGAAAAAAAACAGGGGCTAAAAAAGACAAAAGTCAAGATACCTGTTATTATTGTAAAGAAAAAGGACATTGGTCTCCAGATTGCCCAAAAAGGAAACAAGAGGAGTCAGAAGAAAAGAATGATTCTTCAGAAGAAGAGAGGGATTCTTCGGAAGAAGAGAGGGATTCTTCGGAAGAAGAGAGGGATTCTTCGAAAGAAGAGAGGGATTCTTCAGAGGAAGAAGAGGAAGAAAGAAGACAATTCTATTTAAAAGAGGCAAAGAAACAGGAGAAGAAAAGAAGAAGGGAAGAAAATGAGGAAGAAACGGTGAAGAAATTCAAAAAACAGAGAGACTAAACAAGGAGAAAGAAGAAGTGTACGAACTTTTTAAAGTGTTCTGTTGTGAATTGTGAATTGGATTGTAAAAAATGGATAAAAGAATACATGAATGATATAAGGTAAGTGTCTTTGAGTTTTGATTTTAAAATAAGAAGCTACACTCACGCACTCATACACAGACACGTACTATAAGGGTAAAATGGGTGGGGTTTATATTTGAGTTATTGGCAAATTGAAATTGTATTTGTTTTCGAGAAATGTGGGTGGCCCTGAAAAGGGCCTTTTTTCTTTATGGTGTAGGAGTGAGTTTAACCAATCAACTTTAACTGCCTTAAGCCTTTGCCACGGCCAAGGCCTACTTCTGATGATTGGGTTGAAATCACTAAGGGTGGTACGATAGGCTTAGTCACAGGGTTGGCGTGTTTAGCTCGGGAAGGTCGTATTCTCTTCGGTCGTGATAAAGAAGTCTGATACATTTGTTTCAGACTTCTTAACTCCGCTAAAATGTCCAACAGTACCGTAGCCGTTTGATTTTCACCCTCTTGTTTCTTTGCTGCTACTTCTTCTTGCTGTTGTTGCTGTTGTTTTTTTCTTACCTCTTCTTGTTGCTGTTGCTGTTGCTGTAGGAGAAAAGCTTGTTCCGCTTCCTTTTGTCGTTGCATAAATTTCTCCAATTCTTCTTTCTGTCTCTGTCTAAAATTCTCCACTTGCGGTAATGACGAAGGTTCCGGAACAAATTCTTGCGAGGTAAGAAAATCCACAAAATCCCAATGTACCTCTTCTGAAAGTAAGTCCGGGTTCCCTTGGGCTGTCTCCCCTGCTGGTGCACCCCAATGGATCGTTTTCTGAATTTCCGTCATGTTGAATCACTGTCGCATAGATTGACTGCACACAAGCGCTAGCGAATCTATATAGACCAACTGACGTCACAGACTAATCTCTTCGGATTGGATGCGGGCTGACTGAATTTTGTAACGCGTGTTTGGATTGGTGAATGAACTCAATCCGTTTCAATCCTACCTCTACCTATAAATAAGCGCAATTCAGTGCATTGGTTCACTTGTTCTCGTCGCTTCAAGATGTGGACCGATGTGCAATCTTCTACGCTTGTGTCTTCCATGATGTTCCGGACGGACATACCCATGTATGTCCGATCCAAGTGGACCGTTGTCCACAGGACAAACACCAGTCTGTGGATACGTAGGATCTACGTTGAAAGACAAGGATGCCTGAAAAGAGTGCTGATTTACGGACCAACAGTGAGACGCAGCCTAAGGACAAGAAGAAGACCAATGCGGTGCCCTTTATGTTAATGGATACATTAACATAAACCCAAAGGCCCTTTTCAGGGCCAGCCATATTTCTCGAAAAGAGATAGCCTTTCCATTGCCTACCCTTGTTTAAATTTAAATTTAAATTTAAATTTAAAAAAACTTTTTTTTTTTAAAAAAAAGAAAAAAATCCCATGTTCAATTCCCCTTGTCCCTAGACAAGCCCAAACTCTATTCCTCATGTTAATTTCCCTTGTCCCTAAACAAGCCCAAACTCTATGTTAAATTCCCATTGTCCCTAGAGTGGCCCAGCGTTTTTCTCCATGTTAAATTTCCATTGGCCCTAGAGTGGCCCAGGGGTGTTTTTAATGCTAAGTCCCATTGTCCCTAGGGTGGCCCCATTCACTACTCACGTTAGTGCAATGTCCATATCGCAAGCGATCCGTGGTCGTTTTCTAGGGCCTGCATTAGCAACTATCGAGAGACAATTAGTAAAAAAGATACTTCCAGTATTTGGAACACTAAGTCTTGCTGCAGCATCAAGAGCAGTTTCATGTGCTACAAAGAAAGCGGTATCGGGTGACGGAGTCCCCGCGAACGTCCTGGCTGTGGAATCAAACAAACAATATAATTTTGTCTAAAGAAAAGAGAAATAGTGCCAAAAATGCGACTGGTAAGGCAAAAAATACAAAAACTAAAGAAAAGAAAGCACCAAAGTCGAAATCGACTAGACAGGGAGGATTCATAGGACCACTGCTAGCAGGATTAGCCGGAAGCCTATTTCCAATTCTGCTAGGAATAGGACGTGGTCTTCAACTTCCAGGAACAAGCAGGATTCGAACATCTTAGGGAAGGGAGATGATGCTTCCATGAACAAACATCTAGCATCACCAGACCACATGCGCTCTTAGTAATTTGGGATTGCAGACCAGCTGAATGGACTAGAAGGATTTACTGGAATTTCTCCTAAAGATGAGCTAGCGTCTCCGATGAGGCCATGGGCTATAAGTTGTGTTATTAATACTCAAAACTTAAATGATGGCTCAGGTACGTATTGGGTAGCAAAGACAACACTTATTTTAATTAGTCTGGCCTTTCGCCAACATATATTATTAAGCAGCATGTGCATTTATAAAAATACCAAAACATAAATTATCCTCCTTATCAGCTGCAGCCTATCGAAACTGCAGCTTGTTATTATTATTGTATTATTTTTATCAGACAAATGGACAAAAGCGTCCGTTGTTAAAGATTTATCACACAGTCACACCCAGACCTAGTGCTGCAAAATAATAAAAAGGCCATAATTTATGGTTGGAACGGACTTTAATTTAAATTTTATCTAGCACTCAAATATAAAAGTGATGATGTATTGTCTCAAGTGCAGAATCAGAACAGAAAATAATGATAACACGGCAGAAACAAATAAAATAAGAGATTAATGATGAAAAGTATTTGTGCTGTTTGTGGCGTACAAAAGAGTATGTTTCTGAACGAAACAACTAGGTGGTGAGGTAGCGTCAGTCCATTTTCAGGCAGAATAAATCTGATTGACAATTAAAGTTTATCATGTCAAGCAAAATAAATGTACCACTGCGACTGTGATTCTGATAGACATATTTGTATAGAAGAAGACAAAATAGTAACATACTGTCAACGTTGTAACCATCGCACTGTTTGTTTGATCAGGTTTATATATTCATAAACTGCAGAAACCTACGGGAGGTTGGACACTGCCAGGACACAAGCATACAGGACCATGGATTCCGTTTGATCAACAGCGTTATGAAAATGACATCCTGTACCAGAACAATCAGCTTATAATCAGGTTGATGCATTTGCTATGAGACACGACATCTATTAATGCAATTACGTAGACGATAAAGCAGGATGTGATGAAAAGATGTTTGATTAACTAAGAGATAGGAAACCAAGTGGTGGCCTGCGAAAACCTTTTATCTAAGGCTTGTTCAGTTTATTATTGAAGCAAAATATAAATTAGGACTCGGAACTAAAAATGAATCCCTAGCGCTAGCGTCGGAATTACACCGACCTAACACTAAATGTCTCAGGAGAAAGTTCATCGCTAACGCCATTGATGATATTTCGGCAATAGATTTGCCGATATATACAATGTTGCTCAGGATAATGATAACAAATGATACCTGCTTAACATTATTGATGTTTTTAGTAAATATGCTTCCAGTGTGGATGTTGTCGGTAAAACAGGAAAAACGATAACAAATGCATTGCATGATATTATAGCAACAACGGAAAGAAAACCTAATAAGATTTTGACTGACCGTGGAACAGATATTTTTAAATAAACAATTTGAGATGTTTCTGGAAGAATAAAATATTAAAAAACACGTGACAGGAAATGAGGGATAGAGTGGTGTTGTTGAGCGGTTTAATCGCACGCTCGAAGAACAGATATATAAGCATTTGACAACTAAAAATGCTAACAAATAGGTAGATTGTATCATAGTACAATAACACGAGATATACGACAAAAGGTATGACACCTAATGATGCTCTTAAAAATCCAATGTTGTCGAACGAGAACAGATACAAGTTTAAGAACGGTGATAAGGTTAGAATCTCATTAGTGAAGTAAACGTTTGAAAAAGGTATTACTCCAAATTAGTCTGGAGAAGTATCTGTCGTTGATAAAGATCTAACAACTATATAAATATGTTCTTCGGTTTCTTCTTCTTGTTCAGGAAAAAGATAAGTTTTAATATCAAAGTTTGTTTGGTGTATTTCTTCAAGCTCCCGGAGTGCTTAGAAATCTCGTCAAGATCAGGATAAAGATGAGTTAATAGTTTCATTAATGACATTATAATAGCAACATTTATCTAATTGACTATTAAAAAATAACTGCAATAAGATACAAAGCCAGAGTAGACATCCTAAATGTAGAGCAATGGGAAAAAGTTGTAAGACAATATTTCGACAGTACGCTACCAGAGGACCTAGTTACTGTTACTCTTGCCATTGCAAATGGAGAAAAATTAAGCTTTTGTTCACAGCTAATGAAATGAATGCACTTGTACTTGCAGGATATAATTTATGTTGAGGAATGCAAATGTGATGTGCGCACATTATTGTATCAAACCTGCAGAATTAATTCGGATTCTATGTCCGGGTATAATTTAAGAGTTGCAATAATGAATGCGCATTCAAATGTTGAACCGCATTGAAACTTAAGATTTTGTTCTGCTATCGGCGGCATCTTTGACTGATTGCGGGTTAATGTTAATATGTTTTGCCGCTGATTGTATTGAAGGAAATGACATTCATTCTTTTGTCTCAAGGTCGATTGATATCACATGTCTGAAATTTTTAAAATTATCATGATTTCCAGCGTTACTGCGCCTGCTGTTTTCTTTGTATATCACAAGATCTAAATTTTCAAGACGATTGTCGGTTCTGAAACCGTTCACATCTTTAACTAAACCTTTTGGAATAAGTCCATAAAACACCTCAAGTACAAAACGGTGCAATTTATAGTTTACATAGTTAGTATTAGTTCCACAACTCATTACTTGCAGGTAACCAACATTATTTAGATTTCAAACAACTTTCTTTGTTATAATGTGTCGTATCAAACCTCTAGCATTCGCTTCGCATAAACCATAAACATGATGTTGCAAACCTCAGCTTGCAGATCAAGCTTCGCAATATTATTTTCAGTAACATGATAGTTTACATGATAAACTCTATGGTCTGATAATACAAACCCGTTTGTTTGTACCCGCCTACCGATTTAAATAATGGAAACCTTTAATGTGATAAAAAAGTGCAAAGAACTTAGTCAATTCATTCATTGATTTATAGTTTCTAACCTGACTGAGTAGAGTGGCCCTAACACCGTCATCTTATGCGCGTTTCATGCTTAACGGAAGTTTTCAGTGTAAGCGACGGACATGCTCGGATCCATTTCCAGTTTCTGGACAAGTCCATATTCAGCAAAGGGGTGTATTACGACTACAGATGTACATACATAAGTCGTCTGCTTCCGATATTTACCATGTCGAATTAAGCAAATGAAAAATAATGACAACTACAAATTTGCTTTTCATGTGGATTTAACAAGCGGTTTAATTTCTATGTTCATGTATGCAGATGGATATAATTCCAAACTCTCAACGTTATGTAACTTACGCAATTATTCAGCAGTTGCCGAACAGGATGAACTACGGCATTATGTTGTCTGATGGAAATAGACTAGCCTATAGTGTACGCAATATGGCGCCGTGTTGGTATGGAATGTCCGTTAAGCATGAAATGGTGCAGGGGATGCCAACATTAGTGCCATTCTGGTCACAGTCAGGTTAGAAATTATAAATCAATGATTCAATTGACTTAGTTCTGTGCACTCTTTATCACATTAAACGTTCTCGTTTCTGAAATCGGTGTGTGTGTGTGTGTGGGGGGGGTTACAAACAAACGGGGATGTAGAGTCAGACTATAGTTCCATCTGAAATATCATCGCACACAAGGCCCAAATAAAATCATGTATACACATTTCAGCATACTCAGTAGTACATGTTTCTTTTACCCTTATTTTATAACCAGTTGCAGTTGTTACTCCAATACGTTTCTCAGTTTTAAGATTAATCACAACACCAAGGATATTTACAGCATACAGATCGTATTTTGGATGAGGCTAGACTATTTCTTGTACTCTGACAGATGTTTTAAGATCGCTGAGCTCTTTTTTAGTCATTATACTATAGTACCGTTCAGTCTCTAATTAAGGCTATACTTAATTAGAGAAACAATCAGCCTTAAATTATAGATGTTGCCATTGAGTGGTATTGCAAAAAGAAGCTCAGTGAAAACAGTAAAAATTACAACAGCATTTGTAGGATTTGACAGATTGATAATCATTACATTTTATCGGAGGTATTTTTTCTGCTATAAACTTCTATCGTTCAATACTACCAGTTGTACAGAGTGAGCTTAGCAAGCATAAAGGAATGAAGGTCATGATGCAGTATACTGTCTAAGTTTTATATTGTTGATGACATGCAGAACGAAGAACGTACGTATCCTTTTTCTTTTACAGCAAACTCGAGAGAGATATTAGTAGGAATAGATTTGAAATCATTGTCAGGTGCAATCTGAGATCTGGAAGAAATTGACGAATATACAGCATTAGGTTCAGGTTAGAGGTTTCAGACAATATTAGAAGTGTTATTTCATACTATGTAGCATAGGTAATTGAGGGGTAGTTCATTTGTTGAGCTTCCTGATAGAATCAAAAACTATAAGTACTGCATCAACATTAAAAATAAAAACGATATGTGCTTTGAATGGGCAGTGCTCTCAGCGTGTCGTTTCCTTCCAAAGACCATGTTGGTAGAGTGTCGAATTATTTTAAACATGTTAACAAACTTGATCTCAGCGGAATAACCTTTCCTGCTGCAGAACATTAAATTCCACGGTTTGAAGAGAAAACAACTTGAGCATTAATGTGTTTGGTGTTGATGAGTCACAATCTATCCGTGCCTAAATTTACCCGAGATATGTAAGTAAAAAATCATCACAAAATACTATAAACTTACTGTTCTATAAATGACATTGTATTTAGATTAAATATTTCAGTGGGTTAGTTGGAGGTCAATATAACAAGCACAAAAAAGAAATAATTCTGCTACATGTGTTTACACGGATATACTTCTCAGCAAGTGCAAGATCGTCATCGTGAGTATGGTACCAGTGTACATAAAATCACGTTGCCACGCGAAGATGAAAAGATATTTCGATTTATAAATATTAGTCATAATATGCAAACGCTGTTAATTATTTATGCTGATTGTGAATCTATTCAACACCCGGTATCAGATGTTTACAATAACCCTAATATATCTTCTACAAGAAAATGTTCCTTGCGGTGTTGTTCATGAGGTTGTTTGTGCTGTTGATAAAGATCTACCTCGGCCTGTTAGACATTACATAGGAAGAGATCCAGCAAGGTGGTTACTGAGAAACCTGATCAGGGAAGTCAATGACATCATGACAAAATTAGAAAACACAGTTCGCATGAAACCACTGACACCAGAACAAAAAAAACGAGTTTCAATCAACAGAGAGAGGTCACATTTGCAATAAAACGCTGGGACAAGATCGTGTTAGAGATCATTGTCATCTTGCTGGAACGTACTGCAGTCCAGCATATGACAGCTGCAATTTACATTATAAAGCGATTAACTTTGTTCCTGTGGTGTTTCACAATTTGAGAGGATATGATGCTCATATTATCGTTGAAGCCTTTGGTGATCATGATGCTGTTGGTCGTGTTAAACTCTACAACAATAATAAGATTAGTTCCATCCAGAACTGAACTGGAAAGTCGGTGTCACGTGACAAGTTGTGGTTTATTGATAGTTTACCCTTTATGGTGGCGTCATTAGATGAGCTAGTAAAAGGATAAAACAACTTTGACAATTTGATAGAGCATTTCGGTGAGCAAGGAAATTTATTAAAAAGAAAAGGAATTTTTCTTTACGAGTACCTAGATGATTGGAATAAGTTTGATGAACCAGGTTTACCCTATAAAGATTCGTTTTACTAGAAGCTGAATATAAAAGATATTATTGATAACGATTTGGAATGAGTTTGATTGCCAGAACCGATTATCATGATTTATAATTGGTAACAGAGGTGTTGTTACTAGCTGACCTTTTCAAAAATTTCAGAGATGTCAGCGTTAACAACTATGGAATAGATCCAGCCTGGTATTACTGAACACCTGGATTGTCGTGGAAAGCCCTGCTAAAACACAGAGAAAGGTATAAGAGGTAGAGGAAGCGTTGTGATAAAGAAACATGCAATAGCCAACAACAAATATATGAGAGACTATGATCGTAATATTACCTCTAGTTTTGTTACTTATCATGACTCTAAATAATTATATGGTTATGTGATGTTGGAACCTATGCCATGTAGTGATTTCAAGTGGATCAGCGACCAACAGTGTTATAAAGAAACAGACACCTTGCCTGATGATGTTGGATATTTCTTTAAAGTTGATATTGACATCCTTCAGAACTTCATAGAGAGCATAATGAGTATCCCTTCTGTACAGAATCAAAGTTGATAGATGACGATCTATTATCTCCCGAGCAACTCGAGCTCAACCAAAGATATTAAATCGTAAGATATATTGTCTTCAAACTAGTTCCGAATTTATTTAACAAAGAGCGGAATGTGTTTATAAACATCTGAAGCAAGTGGTTGTCATATTATTGTTCTAAGAAAGGTTCGTAGAGTTTTAAAATTCAAACAATCATATTGGTTGAAAGGATATATTGATGCTAATACTAGTAGACGAGCGGTGGCTACAACCAAATTTAAGAAAACGCGATTTAAACTGATGAACAATAGTGTGTTTGGCAAGACAATTGAAAATGTTAGAATGCGTGATAATGTTGAGGGCATTCATAACGTTTAACGACTAAATAAGGTTGTAGCAGGTGCTATATTTGTAAGCATCAATATGTGTAACGAAAACCTGGTAGCAGTCTACATAAGAACGACAAACGTAAAGTTGAATAGGCCAATTTATCTTGGAATGTCAGTGTTGGAACATTCAAAGTAGCTAATGTGCTGGTTCCATTATGATTTTGTGAAAAAAGGTTTTGCCTGGTGCGGAATAGCTGTTAACATACATCGATTCGCTAATGTATCAACTATTTGTTGATGATTTGCATAAAGCAATTTATAGGCTTAAAGAACCGTTCGAGAACTGTTTTAGATTATCCGAAGAACAGCGGAGTTCATTGCGACGACAACAAGAAAGTGATAGGAAAGTTTATCGATGAAACTAACGTTGTTTCCATTGCAGTTTATCGGACTAAGAAGTACAATTTATTGTCTGAAATTAGCAGATGAGAAAGTTTAGAAACGAGCAAAAGGAATAAAAATGTTGTTAATAAGGTGATAGGATTTGATGATTATGAAGTTGCGTTAAGAGGATCAGTCAGCAACGTTGAGATGATGGCAGTCCGAACAAATTGTCATAAGATTGAAACAAATCTTGTTATAAAATCAGGATTATGTAATTTTAATGACAAACGATATTGAGCAGATGGTCTTAATACATTTTCTCATGGGCAATATAAGATTAGAAATATTGGCGATAAAGACAATACAATTTTTATGTGACAGGTTAAACATGAATGTCACTCAATAAACATGACGAATAATTTTTATCAGCTTTAATAAAATATATTTCTCTGGTTCTGGTTTAATAATTGGTGTGTGTATTTGATCAGTTTTTTTTTTAAATCTTCTATGAGCTCTTTGATAAGTGACTTTGGTCTTTTATCCCAACCTGATATTATAGTTACATTTTCATAAAAAAACATCCAATTTGTTTTATATATTTCACTATAAGTATATTGTATTTTCCCCAGACAATGATTCAAAATTGATATATATGAAACACCAGCATAACTTGTAGCATCTTTCAGTGAAGGTAATGATTTTGCCTATATTTCCGTGAGATTATAATCAACATCAGGTTTCAGTTTGCTGTAATAATTAATGCTTATACTAGTTTATCGTATATCTAATATGAAATGTTATGTAACAAAAAAAATAAAGCAACCATATAATAGTGTATAAATATATAGGGTTTCTAGATTATTTAAAAAATTTCGGTTATAAGTGTGTTTTCTGTGGTGCTCGGTTTTCAAATTATCGTCTGCTACCTAGTAAAAATGTACTAAAACTTTCGATCATTGCAGCAAATGCAATTATAATCGAAACAATTTAAATTCCCTAGAAACCCCATATGACTAAATATCTAAATAAATAAGTAAATAATATTGATGGAGAAAACTTTGAAATATTTACTGATATGGGTTTCACCTCAGTGGTGCCATTCGACTTGTTGACGATAAATCCATATATTATTTCTTTATATTTCTTTTTCGTGCATGCGTCTACTTCTACATGGGTTTTTTGACCGCTCCGGTGGCCTAGTGGTTAGAGCGTCCATCTCAAATGGGTTCTTGGGTTTGATCCTCGGCCGAGTCATACCAAACGGTACTAACAGCTGCCTCGCTTAACGCTCAGCATTACGAGGTTAGTTTTAGGACTAGTCGGCCTGTGTCAGCCTAATGTGACTAGGTGGGACATCATGCTACATGTCTGAGGCATGATGCCCCAGTGCTAGACATCACTATACACTGCCACACTGCAGTCATCGTAGCGATATGACTGAAAAATTGTTAATGCTACGTTAAAAATCCAAATCACACACACACACACACAATCACACAGACACATCCACACACCGTCACATCCCACACGCACATACTCATTCACACTCTACATGGGGTTATCTTACCATTCAATTAGAATAACAAAGACAAGCACTGGAAGTTCCTAATGAGGAAGCCAAAACATTAGACCTTAGAAATTCTCTATTTAGACCAAACTCTAATGACAACACCTTCAACACTTTGGCTGCATGTTCCTTTAAGACTAATACGGACGAAAGAATAGAGAGATATCGGATAAATGAAAACGAAGTGTTATCAACCTTCTTTGATGATTATGTTTAACATTAGATTTATTATTGCATGCAAGTGATTCTGACCGTGGTGATGAGGTTGAGGAATTCGCAAAACGTGGTCTTTGGATCGAATGACTACTGATGATAACACCAATAGTGATTTTGTTCTAATTGTCCATGCTTATCTGCGTGTTTACCAACCTTCGTATACACTGAAATATGATCATGTTGAAGGCCGAATAGAAATCGACAGCTGGGACCACACTAATGTACTAATATCATCTCGAATACGGCTGGTGATCATTGCAGTAGCAACTTTTGGACGAAGATGAGAACGGTCGAGCAAGACACCATTCAATTGCGCAATCGGTATATGTGACGTAAGGGAAAATTATGAAGTTTAGAAGACTTTGACTTATATCAGTAATATTGGTCCAAAAGCCAGATAATGATACTACTAAAGGTATCAGAATAAATCAATAATGTACAAGTAAAAGCAATGGCAAAATTCAAAGATACATCCGATACCGGGTTTGTCACTTACGTGCCTGTGTTGGATGATCGAAGTAAAATATATTTCAGTATTATTCGTATCCGCCTGGGGCCATGTGAATCAATAATGTAATTACAATTTTAGGCTTTTTCTTTTGCATGAGGCTTCCTTGGAAATTGAGGAGAAAAGTCTGTAGAATAGCAATAATTATCCCATTGATGCCCAAGTTCGAATAGTTAACAAGGGTATCAAGGCGTTGTTCCACAGCACTCGGTATTCCATCGATGGAAGTGAAATTGAAAAAACATTCTTGACAATGTTAACATCGCCACCGTGATTTTCGATTTCCAAGATACAATGATGAGTACGCCATATATCCTGGCCCAACTATGATGTCTATCAAGGAATAATGTAGCTCATAGGATTCATACAATCATGTGATCTCGAAATAATATAGGTGCTGTGGGATAGATGTAGAAGACATGATCGTTGACACCAACCCGAAATTCAACTCTGTATTTATACAGCTTCGACTGCAACTTCGTAAAAACTCAATCACGTTTTCGTGTGTGATATATATATATATATATATATATATATATATATATATATATATATCACACACGAAAACGTGATTGAGTTTTTACGAAGTTGCAGTCGAAGCTGTATAAATACAGAGTTGAATTATATATATATATATATATATATATATATATATATATATATATATGAAATAGTATTATATTTGATATTTTCCAGAAATGAGTTTGACCATACTATTTTGTTGTAAACACCGAGCTTTGTATTTAAGAGCTGACCTAGTTCCTGACCTTGGTTGAGAATCAAGTAAACAAATTGTTTCTTTAAATTCATTCTTAATGGGTGATTGATAATAGTGAAATTGAGGCTAACTGGGACTAAGTGACTTTCTACGTTAATAGCTTCTACGATGTTCTCGAAATTCTGGAGGGTTGACCCACATCCAGGAATCTGTTTCGCGTCTCAAGTTAGTGTATAACCTTTGTTTATAGAGAATGTAGCCAGTCGTGCTTCTAAAAACTTGGACGTTAGTGTTTTATTACCAGTTGAGTTGAAACTTTATTTTGTGGATATATAATTCATTTTCCTGGAAATATTTGAGTGCTCATACTGAATTCTTGGACAATGACATTTCTTAAAAATGTACTCGGAAGTTCAAAAAATCAGAATATTATCTTCTGTGGTTCAGAAAGAACTGCAAACACGTCAGCGCTATACTGACTAAAGTATATGCCATCGCCTTCCATTTGGGATTTTCGTCGGGACTCGAAGAACTCAAAATCATTAGAACATTTTGTTAATAGGACTAATAAATTTTAATTCTTGCATTATTTTTGAATTTTATTCTTAAAACCGTAAGTTCTTTTCCTCGTTTATAAATTGTTTTCCAGGGAAATAAATTATTTGTTAAATTTTACAAAGGTTGTTATTTTCACTTTTTCTTTGTTACTGCTTATGAGAGCGTAAACACGTAACAGTATGTATGTATGTATGTATGTATGTATGTATGTATGTATGTATATATATATATATATATATATATATATATATATATATATATATATATATATATATATATATATATATATAAGGTCAAGCTTTCATATATATGTAAGTGTGTGTGTGTGTGTTAGATTTTAGTTGGATGACTGTCAGATAGTTAGGACTTGATGACATGTACATTTTGTTATGTATTTTTAATAGTGTGTGCTTGACCTTTGGTCATGATGGTGTATATAATTTTTGTGTGTACCTTATTGTTTTTTGTTTGTAGGTAATAAATAAGTTTTTACTGAAGCTCAAGGTCTAGCCTTTATGTGCAAACTTATAATGTTCTGCAAGCGAACGTGTGACTCGCATTCTGGAAATTTTATTGTGTCTTAAGATTATATATTGTTGTACATTGAGGATCTCAAATGGGTAATGATTTAATATTGAATTTAAGAAACGAGCTGAGTAATGTCCAGCTGCAGGGAACCTTGGCGAGCAAAAGCGTGACCTTATTCAACGAGTTTCTTAAATTTAATATCAAATCATTACCCATTTGAGACTCATTTTATATCATAGTTTTTATTTAAATGGAAATTATTTAGATGGAAAGAAGAACGAATAATTTCGTTCATTCTGACAGGCATTGCACCTGTCATTTGTTGTGCGTAAAAAATCGTCCCAAAAAGGTTGAAATAGTATTAACATTGAAAAGTAGATTATACTTTTCTTACAAACTTTACGTGCAAGAACAAGCGTTCTTCCAAATAATGATAATATTTTACACTGAAACAATCATTCGAATTCATGTGAAAGACGGTTTATTGGATGTTGAAATTCCCATATTTACTGTAATGTCTTTGAAACCGGATATTTGCAGTATTTGACTTGGAACAGCAGACTGCAGAATATGTAAACAGATTTCATTTTGAGTCAGAATTGCATTAGCGGTGTAAATATGCAGTGGTTGAATACATTTCTGTCGGTTTGGAGACCAGTTTATGTCCACATTATTATGTAAACAGTCTGGTGAGTTAATTTACTTCTCTAAGTTAACATTTAAACCACGCTTGTTTATAGAGTGGATTCCATGATACATGTTTACCGTCCCCACCCACAAACGCACACACCGCTATGAACTGAGCAATATCCTTTGTTTTACTTTTTGTTGTTATTGTTCTTGTCTTTGGTATTATCCACTCTGCATGTTATGATATATTGTACATGACAAGCCTCCGTGGTGGTAAATTGGTTACATTGAGACAGACGAGGCCATTTTCCCAATACCATATTTAGAGTCGTGTCAACAACGGCATCTAAAATGTTCATTGAAAACGAAAAACTCCAGAAGGCGGGATTACAAGAGTTTTCCCACGATTGTGGCCAATCAGCAAAGAGAATACTGCAAAATAATTTCAATGGCTTATTTGGACCAATCAGAATCATATAAAGTGATATGTAACACGTTATCATATCATAAATATAAAACAGCACACATTATAGGAAAACTATACCAACTATGAAATAAACAAATTTATTCGTTCCTGTTTTAATATCAATCGTTGAAATAACTTTTTGTTGTTAAACTTTGTTATTTGATAGGAATTATGTTTTTAAATGTTTCATTTTAATTACAATTTGCTCGTTGACGTCTGGACTACAAATATGGAATCATTGAGACATTTGGGATTATAGCATTGTGGTATATAAAAATTATTGGTACATACGCACATTTAATATTTTTGGAACATTCTATATTTTTGCATTTATGATCAGATATTTAGGATTATTTGGGATTGAATATTCACAAGAGTGTATATTGTTCTTAAATGTTCGTGTTATATTCTAGCGTTATAAATTGCATGTTGAGTTTTACTAAACTTGTTGATTTTGCTTCCTTCTGTTAAATAGTTTAAGACCATAGATTCGTAATACCATATTTGAAAAAATTCAGTAATACATTCATATCAAAATACGACGTTCGTATGATCTTGCTTGTTTGTCTCAAAGCTTTTTATAAGTAATATTATTGAGGAAGACTTACAACTTTTAGACGAATATATTAGGGTTTGTTTTAGCCTGTTGATAACTGTCCTGCAAACGTAACCAGGAATGCTTCCAGAACTATCTTAACGGTGAGTTTCTGTGCGCCAAATCCATTTAATGTATAAAGCTACCTTTGAGCCTGTGGAAACTTCGAGAAAAGATCGACACTCCTTAGAATGAAGAGTAACTTAAATCTGACAAATATATATACAGGTTTTTATCCAATCTGAGTAATATTGGTCAGTCGAATTCAAGACAATCAACAACAAATAATAGCTCTCTGTTATAAGTCATCTACACACACACACACACACACGATCATGTGATGATTAGTGGTAGCAGAAAAGATGGTCTGCCGTCACACAACTTCATTTAGGGTGGGCGACTACGCCCTGGAGCTGAACAACGATCTATAACTTCTTGATCTGATCTCTGGAATTACAATTTCACAGAGGATTCCAAGAGATGCAAAATCAGAAGATCATTAAAATGAATCGTATCAACAAGAAGCCTCAAAGCTGTATTCCTCATTCATGGCTTAGAACCACTGCGGCATGAGACTTCATTAAATTAATTGTATGGCAATTAACAATTAAGTAAGCAAAACACAAATGACAATTCGAAGTTTATTGACTCCTCCTCTACAACGGAGTATTGTTACACCTGGTGTAGATTCGGGAGTCTTGCAAGGTAAATAAACTCAGTTCCCAGATCTCCTTATTCGGCGTATATGCCAATAAATTATTGGACTATATATCGTGGAGTTTCTTCGTAGAACACGTTACATATTAAAGGTTTCGACATCATCAGAAATGTCCAGCGTCGAGGAATTATATGCACAATACTACCGTCGTTAAATATAAATATAAATGCACATGGTTTTCGCTGCAGCATATAGCGTTATCTACGGTGTGCTGCTTTAGCCGTGGCAATTTTGAAATAGTGATTTCTGTTCACTCACTGAGCACGAACAAAGCGCAGCCAAATTGGTGGAGCGTTTATTCCGAGCTCTCTCGCTGTGCATTTAACCAAAAATATAGTACTTAAATAGTAATAATTCACTATAAATCGACACACATAACTTGTCTTGTCACGAAGGTGGCCACTTTATTGAAATAATATTCATCTGTACATGCACGTGGCAATGAAATATTATGCCTTCTTGCTATCAGTTTTATGTGAAGGATTTGCTTACGAACTGATTGATTCGCAATTAATTAAAATGTCCTACAAAATTAGAACTATGAGAGATAACGCCATGATATGCGATAGAATATAAAATACATTAAAGCAAATAATCTTATACATTCGTTCTTATGAAAAAAGAATTGAATGTGTAAAGAAGCTACTTCATGTGCAAGCATGCCTAATTGATATCACTGTATTCGCACTTAAATGTGTCTCGTGGATTTCACGGCTCAGTTATTGTTGTATCCATTACGGGGGTCGTTGAACTCCGAACAGTCGTATAACCCGGATACTGTGGTCCGTGGTATGTTTGTTCGAAGGACAATACTTGTTAACTTAATCTGAGGGCTAAAGGTTCTTGACCAACGGGTATTGATAGTGAGGTCCTTGATAAAGGCTTCAGCAGGGCTTTGAGGAATGGACCTCACGGGATCACCCTTTAACCATTTGTCGATATTAGAAGAATTGGATGAAACGCGATAACAGCGTCTGTGTTGATTATATATTAGGTTTTGAACCAGAAAGCTAGTGTAATTGTGTAACACTCTAATATATCTTCATAGTTATGATGAAAGTACATGGATCATATTTGTTAACAAATTCGTACAGTAATCTTGTTGATAAAATGTGTACAACAATACTATCTGTTGAAAGACTGCATGATTAGAGCGTACCTATTGAAGAAAGTTACTGTTATTTCCATAATTGAACTTTACACATATGAGTAGAGTAGGGTAGGGTATTCAGTTATAATTTAATCTATGAGAGATGGACATAATGGTGTAATTATGGTGTCACATATTGAATTATCATTATTTTGCAGTTCAAATAAACGTTACTTGTGTTAGATGTTTTAGCGTGATCCAAGTCCACATGGTTGTATCCTGCTTCGCTGGGAATCTTGTAACATAATACTTTGTCATCATGAATCTTAGAGTTAACTTCGAAGGTCGAAATCAAGATATCTAATATCGTGTAGAGCTCTTATGCCGGGTAAAGTTAATAGTCTCCGAAGACGATGATTTTATGTACAAATTCTTGCATATAAACAACCATTTAATTTTGATTTATTGTCGTCATGGAAGGCAGAATTATGATCATTGGCAGACGGGGCAATTACATCAGCACTGCTTGTGTCATGAGCTTTAGGGAATTGCATACTTAAGCTAGACAAAATGGCACATTTTCCAGGAGTGTAGACACGGGCTGCTTTGTTATATGCCAATTTGTTAAAAACGTTCACATGGCTAGAGTCATTGCAAAACTAATCAGTGTAAAGGTTTCCTGTTAAAATTGTCCTGAAGGTTTTGTGTCATACGTCGGTGTGATTAACAAGAAAATGTTTTTATTTTATTGTCATTTGTTTAAGAAAAATGTTACATTTCTGTAGATGAAAAAAGCTGTGTGCCAGTTTATATCAATGTATTAATAAGATGGGTTGTTATGGACTAGTTGTTACTTTGTTCTTCGGTTTGGAATTGGACGTGTTGTCAGAATGTCATTCTCGAATATAAATTAGTTGAAGTCTTGAGATCGCGTAGAGTTTAATACTGTATGGCCTCTTATTATCTCAGTAATGCACTTTTCCTGTCAATCTGCTCCCTCATTAATAGACTTTGCAATCGACAGACGTGTATTATTTCTCCACCGATCAGTATTTTGATTAAACTTTGCAATATCACAAGTGCTGCCATCTTGACAATATCTTCTAAAACTGAACTAAAAGGTTTGCAGATTATCCATACATTTTCATCAACACAAGTGGTATCATCATATACACATCAGTGAGTTTCAACCTGGAACCCAAGTAATTCTGCTTAAAGACGGCTTCACAGAAAACTTAATACTTGTATTCTTTAAGTATTACACATATGCATATATCTGAAGGAAAATTAGAAGATAGAGCACATGCAATTATAAATTATGAATTAGAATTATACTCTTCTATATAATACTTTCTAAAGGAAAGAGGATTTCTCTTAGATACATATTTAACATATAAGATATAACGAAAAAAGAATAAGTACTTTTTCTCAACTGTGAATTCAATACAGAATTCGGAAGAATGCATTTAAAATGATAGAATTTAAGATGTCATATTAAAACCACTCTTCTCGAAATGAACAAGACTCGGATTCAGACAAATACAAACTAAAAGATATATCAGTGAAATACAAAGAAGAAAAAAAAAATACAGCTATTCAAATCACGCTCGATTCCAGTCTGTCTCATGATCCATGTAATATAATATATTACTATCTTAAGCAAGTATTGAATGCTACCCAAAAGTAACATTAAACTACTCTATTGTTACAATGTAACATTAAACTACTGTATTGTTACAATGTGTGATGTTATGTTGCTAGCATTTTTAACCATTTGGCAAGCACTCGAGATAGTGGCGGAAAAAAGCCGAAGGTGGTAAAATTCGACAATTTATTCATCTGTAAAACCAAGAAAAGTTCGAGTCAACAGCTTCAACTGTTGACGATGTAAATTGTTAAATGGAGCATTGTCGTCACATGTCTTAGGTATTACTTAGCGAAATAACATTTGTTAATGTTACCATCCTTATTAGGCAGCAGGTCACATTCTTGAAACAAAATAATTGCCAGTTAGAAAGATTCTGCTAAGTGAAGTACTAATTTGACCAGGAAATGTTAATGCCACACAAGTCCAAATCGTCTGTTCGATGTTATGGATTTGATTATATTTAAGACCCAGCTGAGTGCTCGGACTCCAATAATCACTGCAAATAACGTCCTACGCTCAATAGCTGCAACATCTTAACACTCAATGTTTCCACATGCCACGGGGCTGGAAATACGATTTGAAGAAGAGTCATGTGTATTGAAGGCAATTAGAAGTTACCTTCAAAAAAACGACAAACCTTTAGACGAATGTACAAAGCATCAGATATCTGAAATAAGGTTGACAAAGGACGAACGTCGCTTCAAATAATTATGTATTTTCAGCAAGTCAGATAAACTGGCCAATTGTTTTCGAGATCTACGGATTCTTTTCCAAGGCAGACGACACAAACAAGGAGGGGTTGGGTGGGTGGTGGTGGTGCATATATATATATATATATATATATATATATATATATATATATATATATATATATATATATATATATATATTATGATAGAGAGAGAAAACGAGAGAGAGAGAGCGAGAGAGAGAGAGAGAGAGAGAGAGAGAGAGAGAGAGAGGGAGAGAGAGAGAGAGATAAACGTACTATTTACACTGGGCTAAATTAAGTATTCCAGTATCAGTTTACGGCACTCATGCAATCATGCGCCACATGTATTCTGTGTTCAATTTATGGCAACATAAATGTTTGACCGTGCTAACATATATTGTTAAATAATTGCTGTTGCATTAGTTGATAAATGTAGGGAATATTTCCATTGGTCAGAACATAATGATGTGACCAGACGCAGCAAAAGGCTGGGAAACGCAAAATCTGTCAAGAATGTTGAGGCACTTTCATTGAGGTTGTTACAAATGAATTTAAAACTATAGGTAAATGGATATAGGGAATTGGAGTGGTGGTGGCAGTGAGGGTCAAAGACTAACACTGTAACAATTTCACCCAACAGTCGTAAAATGTAAGACGCCGACTCTGAGAGTTACAATGTGGGGGTAGGCGGGAGATAGATTCGGCTCCTCTCCGGGTCGATGCATTGCACTGTGTTAATATTGAATACTCGTCACTATAACCATTTACCGATAGTCTAAATTTCGTACGTAAGTAGTTCCTGTATGTAGCCTAAACTGTTAATGAGCACGAAAATATATTTCAAGAAACGAAAATTGGTTATTCACTTGTCTGGATAATATCAATTCGGCCAAGTCACAATGAACTTATGAAAGCATAAAATCCAAGACTCATTCTTATGTCAATAGAAACGACATATCCTTTGCTTTGAATATTGACCTTCTACTTAGATCGCATATGCCAGTTTAGATAAAATATTAAGACATTGATATGGAATGTCCAAAAAAAAAACTGACATCGCCTACCATTGGTAGAATTTGTTTAATGCTGACGTAGCTATTACGTTTCAGATGGAGAAACTCATGTTCTGTAAATAGCTACGTAGCAGATGCCGTCAGCAAAGAATTCATGAACTTTAATAAAGTTCTATAACTGATAGGAAATATCTTTATACAACAAAACAAAATCATAAATCAGATTACAAAGAGTTGTAATTATAAGAGTGAAATGATTTCTTTTTCTGAGCTTATCGTGATATAAACTATTGTCGTGGTATAATGTATCAGTTGCCGATTGACACAGCTTACATACTGCCATCCAGGCGTTATTTGCTTTGTGATTCGGCAACTGACAGTTTCTACCACGATAATAATTTATATCAGGATAACATGTAACTCCTATAGTTCAGAGAGTAATGATAATGTGATGCAAAAATTGATGATGAAATTTAAAAAAAACCAGTAAAATAGTTATCTACTTACATAGATTTCTATTCTTTATTCAAGCCAGCTTGTCTGATTGTTATGAATACGGTGAATCCAGTACGTTTACTTTTCTCTCCTTGTTTCGAAGTGCCAGTTTTGATTGTAAGATATCTAGCATTTCCATGACATTGTTCTTACAATCAATTACATTCAAAGCCAGTAGATCACGGAAACCTATTTGGTAGGATTTATAAATGTTTCTGAAAATCTATCTCATTGTGATTCGCAACTCAGAAAAGTGATTATCATTTGTCACTTTTTCCAAAAAAAAATTATTTCGAGTAATTTCTTTGTATCTTAGATATTTCTATGAAGCAACTGGAAGCTACTGTTTATAGTCGAACCTTATGCGTGTATATTTTAACCATGACTGATAAAGATAGAAGATAATACCATATTGTTTTTCCTATCCTGATAATTCTGTGTTAAAAGTCGGCGAATGTTCATCACACCCATAAGTAATCATAAAGACTGAGACGTTCCATCACACTGGCTAGATGAATGTAATTGGTAAGAGTCCTAAACTCCAATCTAGAAAATGGTCGAGACTGCCAAGTCTACGAGTGCTCACATTAATAGAATTCTCAAATCTGTAATTCGCAGAAGGTTTTCATTTGATAAATCCTTTTCGGCTTTCCAAGGAATCAAGCAATTGGGTTTAGATAACTTGTTTATTTGAACAGCCAGTCAATTAACCAATTTCTCCAGGGAATCAAGGCTGTGTTTTGGCAGAAACACTAATGCCACATATGGCATATTCGGCAGCTGAAACAAAATTAAAATTTAACTGACGTGGAAACAAACGTGTCATGTCGATCGGAATTATTAAAAGGGTTAGAATTTAATCAAACCAAAAGTTCTAAACAAATTCATAGAACGTGCTGAAATGTTTGTAATTTTCTCTAAAACAGAGTTGGAATTTATTTTATCTTGTCTTTTTTTACCTTATGTGATTAATCCTCAATGAATGTTTCATATTGTCGACATTGAACATATGCAGGTGAATTTGAAGTAAGGAACCATATAATACCGGCGGACGTTAATTATTTGTCCCATAATATCTTGCAAAAAACCAAAAGTAATCTTATTAATAAGTTCTTACTTCCAAAGTGTCCTTAAAAGTATCATACACCTTTTCTGACTCACCCATTTCATTAAACATAATAACTTTAACAAACCCAGATTGCTCGATGAAACGAAAATTTGCTTTCAACCAAACTTCAGTCTTCAAGGATTGAACGAAGCGAATTTAATAATACATATAATATAAAAACATTGTCAATGTTTCATGGTGGCAAATATATCACAGATAAATTTTCCAGATCCTGGATGCATCCCAAGAGGTGAGTTTGGAAAGCTGGTAAACTGTAGGTGTTTACAATAGCTTCTATTATTAGGTTCGTATCTACATAAACGACATTCATTTTAGTTACAATATTGTAGGCTTTTTCCTCAAAGACAATTAAAAGCATGGCAAAATATAGCTTCAAATGAAAATGATTAGCTAGAATATTTCTTGAAATGTATGAAGTAATGTTGTAATGGAAGCAATAAGGACATTTAAATCTGCTGCTGCAATCATCATTTCACCACCACCACACTGTTGCTATCACGACGACTACTAGAACACAAATGCTTTTACTAATATGACTACTACAACACAAAAACAGCTACTATTGTGACTTTTAGTACAACACAAACTGTTACTAGCATGACTACTAAAACAACACACCGCTCCGGTGGCTTAGTGGTTAGAGCGTCCGCCTCAGATGCGGGAGGTCGCGGGTTTGAACTCCGGCTGAGTTCTAGCAAAGACTTATCAAAAATGGCACTAACAGCTGCCTCGCTAGGCGCTCAGCATTAAGAGGCTAGTGTTAGGACGGGTCTGGCTGGTATTAGGATAATGTGACTGGGTGGGACATCATGCTACATGTCTGCGGCATGATGCCCCAGTGCTAGACATCACTATAAACTACCACACTGCAGACATCCTAGCGACATGAATGAAATTTTCTAAAGCTACGTTAAACATCCATATCACACACACACTACAACAACACAAATATTGTTACTAGCATGGCTACTAGTACAACACAGATACTGTTGCTTGTATGACTATTGCAAGACAATACTGTTTTAGTATGCTAGCATGACTGCTACTACAACACTAGTAATACTACTTAAGAAACTTCTCTATCAAAATATATACTGATGTTATTTGATAACTCTAACTCATACAAACTTTAATGGAAAAAAGTGTCATCTCCAATTTTGAATATCTTCCGTAGTTTCTAATGAAGATATATGCATATAAGTCTTTCCGATCCTGCAAAAAGAAAATAAATTGAAATCACAAATAAGGATGGCAGAATTGATTTTACTCCCAGTTAATTTTTTGAGGTTCTCGTTATTGATTCAAATATGAAAACATTCGCTAAATATATATATATATATATATACATATATATATATATATATATATATATATATATATATATATATATATATATATATATATATGTATACATATACATATATATATATATATATATATATATATATATATATATATATATATATATATATATATATATATATATATATATATGTATGTGTGTGTGTGTGTGTGTGTGTGTGTTTGCCTTCTTCCACAATTCATATAGTTGCCTTCAATGTCGAATGTTCCGCTGAAGGTTTGCTTCCTTTAAATGCTCTTTTGGCGTTTTTCCTTTCACACTCAGTCAAGACCTAAAATATAAGATAATAAATTCTGACACATCAATCATCGCATCAGTAATTGCAGATAATGAACCAGTGGTTACAATTTACTCTGACAGTCAAGGAGTTTCAAGAGTTCTTGAAAATAAAAATAAAACACCTTTTAAAGTATAGTCTAGGGCTCCATAGATTTATCTGGCATGTTAGATATCAATTATTCAAAGTATTCTTAATGTAAGTTAGGACCGCAATAAAACATTTCCATAAAGCAAGAAAACTCAGTATTTAGAACTGTTAACATGAGGAAGGATTAGACAGGCCAGAAACCATCACAAACGAGAGTTCATAAATATCAAGCGTTAAATGGAATTTGCAGCTATAGTAATATTATAAAAAGTGCACAAAATCAGTTTCATGTCAATTTAATATCTGCATTATTCGAAAATCAGTTTCTTTCCCGCGACAGACGATTATTATCTTTATGTATATCTCAAATGACAGCGTTCAAAATTTGTTTTAAATATTTGCTCATTGAAGTATGTATGCTAATCTCGTAACAATTTAGGGTTTACCCAGCTGTATCCATGGAGAACTAGAGGGCATCTGTAAATGCAACCATTCCTGCTTTCCAGCAGTTCCTCGCTCGGCAAATCTAAGATCACGCTCATTTGTATAGGTATTCACCATGATAATAGCCAAGAAGTTGTTTACGTAGAAACTCTAAATTGTAATCACTTTTTCATTTTTTTTGTGGTCATATTCAGTATTCTTTGATTTTTCGATCAAACAATTCTCACATGATTCTGTCAACATTTACGCTCAAACTCACATACATCGAAGGTTTAAAATAATCATCTTCCGCAAAAACAAGCAGATTAACAAATTTAGCAGTATATACCGAGGCCCGATAACTACTTAGAATAGCACACCTTTTCAAAAGTATGATACAAAAAAAATGAGCGGTACGGTAATATTAGCGTGCTTTCATGACCTTGTGTTTGGCATAGACGAGAAGTTCACAAGACAAACAATGATCAATATATTTCTCCTCTATATTTAACATAAATTAAAGCAGTCTTCACCCTCGCATTCGTCCATCAATGTCATTTTAG
Source organism: Sinohyriopsis cumingii (assembly GCA_028554795.2). Taxonomy (NCBI): domain Eukaryota; kingdom Metazoa; phylum Mollusca; class Bivalvia; order Unionida; family Unionidae; genus Sinohyriopsis; species Sinohyriopsis cumingii. The sequence goes on along the minus strand of CM068842.1, from coordinate 51,963,364 downwards.
AGCGTTAGTGCTTCCCAAACACACGAATATCTTCGTCATGTTTTCTCTATAATTCTCTTTCCGATATTTCGAATATTTTACCTAAATCATGTAACAACAATGATTGAGATTTTCGACTTTGTGTTCCAGATCTACGTGCGTTCATTTTTATTTTCTTTTTGATTTAGCCAGGTTTCTTGTTTATCATTCCTGAGTTTAATTTACAAAAGTACAGGAAGCTTTCGTATCAAAATATCTCTTTATTAGAAATGGAGCTCGAGATTTTCTCCGTCTGAGACCGATTAATGTGTATTGTAATATTGTCCAGTTACAGCTGCAAGGATTGCACGAGATGTATGAGCGCCATTTGGAAACACGCGTGGAAGCTGTTTATACTCTAATAGCAATTAATTTAATTCTTGGTGGGTAAATATGGTCAAAGGCTTCAATCTGCTTCAGCTAATATTTATAATAATATACATATGCTAGATTGCTTCAATGTCTCAAGTGTTAGAGTAGAGGTTACGTGACACAATTTAAATTGACTTCAAGCGGTCTTAAAAATAAAAAGATGCAAAGTTAAGTGTTATGTATGTCTATATTGTGTGCTTAACTTGTATCCATGATTGTTTGTTGTAGATTAAGTTATTGATTGTTTGCAAACAACATAGCTAATGTGGACTGTACTTTAAGATAATGGTAATTTGTAAACGTGCTGACATGCCCTTTTGATTTTAGAATGTTCTGGAAGGGAACTGACCCACGTCCAGGTCATCTTTTTGTGTCTTAGGTTTTTATATAAGGTACAATTATACCAAACTTAATCATTCTTATCTTAAGATCAGTCTGTGGAGTTTTTAGTATTGTGTTCAGATATAAATACAGAGGGATTGTTAACAATCATTCATTGGAATTACTAAAGTGTTCATACTGGATTAACACTATTTGGGGGTTATTGTGAATTCATTCTAATACATTCTGGATTACATTATTGTGATACATCAAGACTGTTTGCGCATCAGCACATTCGAAATTGGACTTCATTCGTTACTTTCCATACTGTTTTTACTTGTGATTGAATATTCAGGGTTATTCAGGATTAAATTCAAAAGCTGTACGTTCTTTTTAAATTTTCGCTTTATATTTTAAAGAATTCAATTGTTTGTTCAATTTTACAAAAATTGATGTTTCTTTTTCTTAGTGTAAGACAAGAGATTCGTAACATAAGTTACAGGGTGTAAATAGGCACATGCAATCAATTCAATTCCTAATGACGTAATGTTCATATTTTGTCAAATTAGTCTATATTTTTGGTAAGAACTGTAAAGCAACCAGATCTGTCCAGGTGTAAACCTTTAAACGGTGAAAATGATACGGTGCGCGGTTCGTTTATGAGAACATTTCTCTTGTAGGTTCTCACTATTAATATCCAGTACGATGTAATCTCCCTGTGCGCGATAGTCATGGATGAAAACTGTCTTAGCTACAAGCCTGCCGTTGTGTACAATTTACCTATATGTAGGATTCTTCAGGGAAAATTATGTTCATTATTTCCGGTAATTATTTTCATTCAGTAAGCAACATTTGTTGCTATAATCACTACATTATATTCCACCACTCATAAACTATTGACTGCTTCCGTTTCTCGTAATGTACTTAGTAACTGGTGGTTAACTATATTACTAATTAATCAACGATTCTTAATTTATTTTCCCCGAGAAAGGTTAGTCTCCGCGGCAGACTTTGCGTGGCAACATATAGCGATGGCCCCACCACATTCGCCCGCAAGCTCTCAATTGTAAAAAGTAATGAATGTTTTCTGAAAGAATTAGCATTTGCTGTTTTAAGTGTTGGAAAACGACATTTGAAGTACAAGAGCAATAAAGGTATCCATCAACACTTTTGAAGTCCCGTGAAAAACCAAAGAAAAAAATAATAACCACAAACATTCTGAATCTGATTGTTTCGATTTTCCACCCATTGGAACTTGAATTGATTTTAAATTATCCCACATGGACTTGGAAGCTTATTTAAAAAAAAAAATATTTTTCAGGTCGAACAATTATTCTCCCACTAAAGTGATCGTTTGGCTTTATTTGGAACTTCTTAATGATATATAAATATCGTCACTTAAGTAAATATTTTTATACATTGTTTTGATGCATCGAAACAAATCTAATTAAAAGCTGAAGCCATACAATACTGGTTTATTACAAGATAGAAATAGCAAATAATTGTTTACAAGTTCCTGTCCAGATGCCCAGTCATTCATGGCGATAACATGTGTTTGTAAAAATAGCACTAAAATCTCCTACAGTGCAGAAGCACTTAATTATTGAATGGAATAAACAATGCACAAATAATAGAGTAGGAAGATTTTTCACTGCTTTATAAATAGCCCAGAGTATATATGGCAAGGTGTCTCTACAATTATTTGAGTTTCTTATAATGAAGGCCCACTAGACGTGGTATCTGTTTGACGTATCTTTCCGATATAGACAATACACGTCAGAAAGATACGGTTTACAGTTTAAACGTAGCTTGTTTCCAAAAAAATGTCTTTAGGTACTGATTTGCAAAGTTAAATATTCTTGAAATAGTTTTCTAAATGTTAAATAATCTGTCAAGCTTTTAAGTTATTACTTTTGCACGTCTTAGTTGGTACACATGTATTATCCAACCATTTGTATGTTGTTTTTGACTAGTGGGTTACATTTTCTGACATAAACAAAGATCACTTCGGAATCTAAGGTAATTAGAAACTTTTATATGTCACTACCAGACACAAACGAATGTAAAACATTTATAGCACTCAGACAAATAATGGACGCGTCTCAAATTATTGTTTCTGTTTTGATGGTGTTCATGAATATATCTTTACTTTATTTTTCTGTACTTATCATTATTTTATAGAAAGAAAATGATCTAATACAAGGTGTTTGATTATAACTTTACATCGATGCAGCATAGACTGATTGAAGATATTTATATTTATCCGAATGGGGCCCGCATTTTACGCATGCGTGTTGAATGAAATCACTTTTAAAGTTTTCACAATAGATCACATACTAAATCAAAATGTCAAAATAGAAATAATCATAATTGTGGAGTGAACGGAATGTATATAAAATGTGAAAAAGCGCATGTGGAACGAATTAATTTCAAGATTGCATAGATAAGTGCGTCTTGGGTGAATTCTGCAAGGGTTGAAGGGTGTGATTATGTGTGTGATTAGGATTTTTAACGTAGCTTTAACAAGTTTTCAGTCATATTGCTACGATGTCTGCAGTGTGGCAGTTTATAGTGATGTCTAGCACTGGGGCATCATGCCGCATACAATGTAGCATGATGTCCCACCCAGTCACATTATCCTGATTCCAGGCCGACCAGTCCTAACACTAACCTCTTAATGCTGAGCGCCAAGCGAGGCAAATGTTCGTACAATTTTTGTAAGTCTTTGGTATGACTCGACCGGGGTTCGAACCCACGACCTCCCGCTTCCGAGGCGGACGCTCTAACCACTAGGCCACCGGAGGGGTTGAAGGGTCGAGATACGATTAACATTCATGGGACCATAATGGTTAAATCAGTCGTTCAAGTTAAATTATCAAAGACTGGAAAGAAATTCCATAAATGCAATTATGATACTTTGTTTGAGGATGGAAAATGTGATAAAATCGTTCGACTCGTGTTTACGGCCCCCCCCCCCCCGTATAGTGGGTATCGTGAATGAATATTCATTGCCAGCTTAATACCAGGTGTGGCATAACTTCATATTTGCAACCGAATATCACATAGGATTACCATATTTAAACTTTCAAGAAACAGAACACTTGAGGGTGGGTATATCTCCATCAGTATGGACATTTATGGAAGGACATGTCCGGGAAACAAGGATGATGGCAACCCTAATTGGCGCCCGCACACAGGGGTAAGCCCCCACCCCGAGTTCACCCCTAAACATGCTTTGGTTTACATCCGTAAAACGTAATTGCTGACCACCACGTGTTTTCCAGCCCACCCTTACCCACCCCATTATTCTGTGGGTGCCCCTGGCAGCCATAAATACAATCAATGTTAAAGACAAACCAGAAGAGCAAGCACCTCATGATCCTTGAAATAACAAACATTCTAAGACAGTCTTCACACGTCTCATTGACCTTTTATATCAAGCAATGCATCTGTGATTGAGCGCACTTTGATTATCGGAAAGTTACTTTTCGTCTTATCCTTCGCCATTTTGTTTGGTCATTTATCCTGCATGTACTCAAGCATTTTGGGAACTCGAAAAAAGTGTCCGACACGTGTAACGTAAAGACTTCAACCACACCCCACCCCAACATAAGAACGTATAATCACCTCCCTCCCAAAAGTCACTAAAACTGGTTTTAAAGTGGCTGATAGTCGATACATTTATACTTTGTGGAAATGAGCGAGGTTGTTCGTTTATGACTATTCTTACCCGTATTTCACATCTCCACGTTATTTAGGTCGTCAGAGCTTTGATTTTTTATCATAGTGGTAAATAATGAGCTGTCAGAATGTAAGCACATGCAACTCAGTGAGTGAGTCAGTTAGCCAGTGAGCAAGAAAGGCAACATTTGAACGGTCAGTAGTGGTCAGTAAGCTTGTAAATGTACGAAAGCAACCGCTGTGACATTCATAAAATTGCTGTTCAAATGAACTTTTAAAATGTGGGGAATTTTTTTTTCATGTGGAGATATTGTATGTATGTTGCCTTGTTTCTTTTTGCATATTACTGTGTGTGTCTTCCTTGCTTTTGCAAATAAACGCATGAGTCCTCAATCCGAATGTACGGCATTGTAGTTAGGTTACCGCCTCCAGTAATTTTAGCAGAATTGAACTTCAATTGAGGGTATCATATTAAATTCATATAAATATTGACCTTGAAACTGAGCGATATGGAATAACAATAACCTTGAAACTGTGTGCTCTGAATAACAGACTGCATTAGGATTTTTAAAATTAATTATAGAGATTAGACTTTATGTAGACCGAAGCAACAGTGTAAACTTCAGGTTTATGGATATCTTCTTTAGGAAGCAAACAAATGAATCATATAGTGATCTCATGGTTCGTGGCGAGATGCTGGTATGTAAGAAAATACTGGCATGAATTAGCGGTTTAGGATTCCAAAATTTAGTTGCCATCAATCTGCAAACCTCACATTTAAAAAACAACACAACTTGTTTACAACTTAGAATGTTCTTGAAATGAACTTTGACACTCATCCTGGTCTTCATATTGTGTCGTAGGCTTTTATATAAAAGTTGTTTAACTCAGAATTATTTATTCCTTTCTTAACATCTATAGCGCAATCTGTCTTTTAGTTGTCTTCAGTTAATATTTGTAAGGACTTATTGTTCATAGACTTTTCAGACCAAATTACTATTTTGTCATTTTTTAAAACTTTATTTAAAGACATTCTGGATTATATAATTGTGATTTGTCAAGATTATTAGCACATCAAACTATTCAAGGCTACTGATACATCAGCATTTTCAAGATTGGAATTCATTAAGAAAACCACTGGAATTCATTCGGAGTACTCTGCACTTTGGTAATGTGATAGAACGTCTAACATCATTTGCGACTTGATTCACAATACTCTAAGTTCTTTTTAAATGTTCACTTTGCATTCTAGGGAAATAAGGTAATTGTTGAATTTAACTAAACTTTATGGTTTTCTCTCTTTTCTATTTCTTAGTTCAAACCACATAATGGTAGCAGAAAATTGCGGTGCTCTTTAGGGATACGAATTTCTTTAAAAAATATTTATGAGGGATTAAAATTGCGTTTAAAATGTACATTCACTTTCTTTCTGAATTTATTTTCATCTCTGGTATTTTAATTTAACATATTTGAGAAATCTTTAGTGAAACAAGCAAGCTTGCACAATGTCATCTAAAGTGGAGAACTTTATTTTAAATCCTACCCGAAAGGGTTAGAGACCTTGAAAAAGGATGAGTTTCTTGAGCTTGCCAGACAATCTTTCTGAAGTGAGGGCTTCTTTAACGAAGCAAAAGGACCGCTGAACTGGCCTTGTGGTTAGAGCGTCCGCCTCGGATGCTGGGGGTCGCTAGTTTGAGCCCCGGCCGAGTCAAAATATTAATTTATAAAAATTGTACTCAGCATTAAGAGGTTAGTATTAGGACTGGGCGAACTGGTGGCAGGATAATATGACTGGGTGGGATATGATGCTACATGTCTTCGGCATGATGATCCAGTGCTAGATAGCACTATAAACTGCCACACTGCAAACATTGTAGAGATATGTTTTTAAAAGCTACGTTAATAATCGAAATCACACACACACACACACACACACACACACACACACACACATGAATCAAGAGATAAAGAATAGTATGGTCCAATATTTGGTGGAAAATATTTTTTGGATAAAGATGCTTGCGGTTAGATCAGTATGTCTGTATCTGGTTCTGAGAGGAAATGAACAAAAATTGCAGTGGAAAAACAGATTAAAATGGAGTTAAGAAAGTTTCATCTTCGAGAAAACATTATGGAGATCCAAAATGAGAGAGAGAGAGAGAGAGAGAGAGAGAGAGAGAGAGAGAGAGCTGTATGCAAAGAAAAGAGTAGAAAGGGAAATGCAATTGAAATTAAAAGACGTAGAAATGGAAAGCAGAAAACACATCACTTTTACATATACGTTCAGATGATTTGATGCTACCAGAAATATTAGGTTAGTACCTCCTTTTAAAGAAAAAGAAGTAAATCAATATTTTTCTCATTTTGAGAAAATTATAAAAATTAAAAATGGCCAAGCATTGGACTTTATTATTACAAAATGTAATCATTGGCAAATCTCGTCCTTACTCTTTTCTGTTGCATACTTTAAGACCATAGAGTCATAACAGTCGATCATGATTAATAGGTTTGTCTTTGGACTGAAACTTCTAAAATGAGAACGATTCTTTAGTTGCAGACAACATTCAAGTGGAATTAAAATAATATTAGGCGCTTTGGAGTTTAGAGTGTGCCAATATGGTATATATAACATTTACTTTAAAAATATATTTACGTGATTATTCCCACTTTTCATTTCTTGTCTAACTTGGACCAAATCTATCTTTTATCTCAACTTAAGCATTCTCAACAAACGTAATTACAATGCTACAAAGAAAAGGACATTTTTCTCAAACTGCACATGTAGATGTGCTACAAGGAAAGGTCCTTTTTAGATAGACTGTTCAACTTGTTCGTCACTTTCTTCGACACTTTGTATTTAGCAAGTTATGAATTTCATAATTGTTTGGACTTCAAACATCTGCTCTAGCTATTTCTCAAACCAGTGTACCATTCATAGATACATCTATTTACCCAGCAATTATCCATCCAGCCTTATTTCTGTATCCCTTTCTGACAGATTGAATGATTGCATTATGTTAACTTTCCCTCCCATGTAGAAATGTTCTAATTAGTTTTGTGCATTTATACATTTCTGCTGCTAACAGGTTAGTTGGAATAATTCATATTCTGGCGTCGTGTTCGAACTGACGTTAACATTTATTTCATCTTGGCTATCATGTGATCCATTGGTTTGGCATTTTCATTATTTTATCTAGTATAAAGCCAACATATTTAGTGTGCGGAACATTTCCTACGACATACAATAACAAATCACAATCATTGTGCTGCAGTATACTTGGTAAATAGTATCACAGTGGCTCCTATTTCAGATGATAACATTTTCCAATACGCCTTCCTTACACTGGCCAGAAATAAGAAAGTGACAACTGTTCGTTTCCTCCCTGCAAATTTGCCATAAACAACAATATAAACTTTATCAAGCATGCTTGGCACGTGTTCTAGGGTTGACCCTTTAACAGCATTGTAACTACTGATATCTTACTGCGGTGGGAAAGGAAAGCTTCTGTGTAGTTGTCATGACTGGCAAGAGATTGGTTCAGCATGCTGTTTACTTCAGGTTTGTTTTCTTGGTTTTGAGGGCACTTTTAAAACATATTTGACTTCATAATTCCGAGGAAATAGGAGATAAGTGCCTCTTCCCCGAGTCACATCAAGGCAGCCGACATGGACTGGCCTGAGTGGGTATCGAAACCGCATCCCCATGATGACCAGCCAAAGCGTTACAGACAGCGATACCGCGTCTACCTGTTTACTACCGGTATAACGCCATAACTTTTTAAAACAGCAAAACTGCGGCATGTATAAACTGGTACGGTTCACGAAATCCATCTTATGCCGGAATATTCCAAACAATGGTTCATTAGTAAAATAAATCTGAACATTTCAACTTGACAGGAGAACTTGATCTTTTTCCATATATAATTATAAGAATATAAATTGCAGTGACGTATGAATTTGTGAAGACAAAAATATAGTTAGCAAGATTGTATGTAGAATCTCTTTTGGCCAAAATACTTGGAGCATAATCACATCAAAGATGAAATTGATTTTCGCTGTACTTATCCATCTTTGGTTTTTGCAATTCTATATTTTACAGTATTTGGAATGTTACTTTAAGTTGGCATGATATAGTCATTATTGTGCTGAGATGTTGTAAAATGCTACACATAAATACAGACTCAGTCAAATAATTTCAACATAAATTTCTAAGTGATACAAACACTGCAAATAGCATATTCCATTATAATAAAATTGGTATCAACAAGGAGATTAGTCTTGAAACCCTATTATTTAAATACTTATTTACGTCGTGTCATTTATTTTATGGACCACATCTGAATTAAATACTGAGAGAGAGAGAGAGAGAGTACTATTGCTGGACCTTCGAGGAGGATGGGTGTTGATATGAAGTGAACTCCTATCGAATCTTAGTAGGTGTCTACTTTCCACTCTGTTTGGTGTATATTTATAAATCTGTATATTAACTTCTATAAATCCTGCTATCTGTTATGGTATTCCTTAGTGGCTGTGTATTAAGATGAGACTGAATTATTAGGTCGCAAGCGGATTGTGTTTGCTACACTCGAATGCCTATACTTAGCACGGTCAACTGGGGAATGTTCAAGACGGTATGGGGGGTTGGGTTGTCTTCGTGTAGGTGATGGTTGCCGTTCATTTGCAATACGGCAGCTCAGAAATTTACTTTGTTCTTACATTTTAGCGTGATTAGTTCTTTCATACGTTTCAGTTAGAGCGTCTGCCTCGGATACTGGAGGTCGTGGATTCGATCTACTGCCGAGTCAAACCAAAGACTTACAAAACTGGTACTAACAGCTACCTCGCTTGGCGTTCAGCATTAAGAGGTTAGTGTTAGGACTGGTCAGCCTGGTGTCAGGATAATGTGACTGGGTGGGACATCATGCTACATGTCTGCGGCATGATGCCCCATTGCTAAACATCACTATAAACTGCCACATTGCAGACATCGTAGCGATATGACTGAAAAATTGTTAAAGCTACGTTACAAATCCAAATCACGTGTACAAGTTTATACGTTTCAAGAATACATCATGCATCAGTGCATGTCACATTGCAGTCAATAAACTTCAATCTCTAATGCATGTAAGTCTCAGTTACAAGATTTCAATGATGAAATATGTCTATCACATGCGTAGTAATTTGGATGCAAAATTGGGGCCTGAAACAGATAAAATTGCTAATATTGATATAACTTCTGTAAAGGTTCGGTCGTTCAGAATCTCACAGAGGAAATATCACAAGAAAGCTCAAGGACAAAATCCAAGTGGAAAAGTTAACAAAATAAATAAAAATTTCAACTATTTTAAAATACGTATGCGTTTAAGTTTATGATGGCAATGAAAGTTTTGAGCGTGTATATTTGACGGAAGGGCAATTTCTGTGATTGTTAGAATGTAACGTTCACTTCTTAAAAGACAATATTCTGCTCTAATGTCCGAAATAAGATCTGCATCGTTAAAAACAAACAAACAAACAAAAACAACAACATTGGATTGGTAAGCCAATATAAAGTGTCACAGTCCATATTGTATTACTCATTATAACAATCCTAGACTAGTACATGCTTGTCTGGTGATCTGCGGTGGAAGAGATAAGGTCGTTTGTTTTAAGATATAAGATGTGTTTCATAATTGTTTCAGTTAATTTTATTAGGACTCATTGCGTTTCGGCGAGTTTGTAATATATAAATCTGTATTTTGCAAATAATGTATCGTTATTTAATTTTATTGTACATATTCAACGGAAATTATTATTAAGTCTTTCATTTAGTTCATCCAAATGGTAAAAGATCATCGGTTTTCAGTATCATGTTAAAAGATCGTCCGATAGATGTTTCACGCACTGTAGTTATAAATGCTAAATTTATCTGGGGAATTCAACCGCCGACAGAGTTTATCCCAAGCGTCAGATTATATAGTGCCATGGTTATAAACCTGGTGCCAGATTAATCATCCATTAATTTAAAAACTCTCGCAAGTGAGGTACATTTCCGATAATCCTTAACAAACGGAGACTCGACTGAAAAGCAGAATCACTCTTAATTTCGAAAAGAAACTTCATTTTTGGCTGAGTGACACATACATCGTCTTCTCTACTTATTGTTAAATCAAAATTTACTTTTTTATCAAGAAGAAAAAGAGTAAGTAAAATGAGGGTGAACGTATATAAGTGTACAAATTGGCATGTACTTACTTTTCATGGCAATACCTATGATTTATAGCGGTGAACGACGGAACGAAATCAAATTATTTAGATGTAAACGCCACGAAAGACTAGGCGATCGCTCAGAGAATGGCGATATCGCACGGAGCCAATTAAATCCAGATTCTACGTTGCTCTTGTTGCTGTTGTTGTTGTTGTAGAGTTTAACTCCATTTTCAGCACAAGACAGGCTATACATGGGGGCCAGTATATGGTGTAGGAAGTACCCGGAAAAACCCGGAAATAACCACCGACCCACGAGAAGCTACTGGTAAGCTTTCTCTCATACCCGCATTAGCCGAACCCGAGACTCGAACCCACGTAGACAGAGATGAGCTGAGAATGATCCGTAACGGTGAGCTCTTTAGACCACTCGGCCGCTCGGGTGCCCAGATTCTACGTAGCACACAGAGTCCCTTAAATTCCGCCAATTCCAGCATAGAAGATACTGTACTCGAAACATTCATGACGCTGGGATTTGAACTAAAACTTTTTTCCATCCAAGTTGTCACATGGGATTTTAGAAATTTCCAATTAATTTTAAAAATAGTTTCATCAAACTAAAGTGTATAATATAAAAATAATTTTTTCTGAAAAATTAAAAGTCATGTACTCAGTTGTTTCTTCGTGAACGTGTGGATGTGAGTACTTCATGAACATGTTTATGTGAGTAATTCGTGAAGAGTGACATTTGTGAAGTTAGTCAAACACTAACGATACCAATGTAAAATATAACGCGACTTAGCTGTCAGTTCGATAATAAAAACGACCAAGATAGATAAAAACATAGGAACAAAGAACAGATGCCAAACCATAGGGCTAGATTATAACTAGATTGTCAGGTGCTGGCCATTATGGCATGAAGGAAACCTGTCTTTGAAGAGTTTATACATTTTGGATAGTCGTTGTATCCCACGGTGCAAGCATCACAACAATAAGAAGGAATTTTAATATTTTGTTTCAAAATAACCACAATAATCGTACAATTAAAAAAGAGGACTTTCCAATACGAACGTCTGAAGTGAATTTACAGACATAGCTTCGGTCTGTATTGTTTAGCTTATATTTTGATAAGGTTAAAGAGATAATAGTGTGAAATAACTCTCACATTTCTTCTGCTTCCGATCCATACGATAAATAACAGCTGGAAATAATGGAGGCTGACATAACAACTTTAGCGATACAACTCATACGTCAGAACGTCTTATGCCACGTGCAGTATTTTTTCTAACATGTTCACTCCAGCGAGGAACAGTCTTTTCTAGCAGCAGGCATTTTCTTGTAGTACGTGCTTACCGGTAGCTTTCAAATATTCACTGATATATCTTTTTAGATCGTATCACACTTTTTTATATGAAGGCACTTAAACTCGCCACTAAATTTACACGAGGTGATGGCAATACAAACACTCTTTAATAAACCATGCCAACAAAATTATGCGAAGAAAAGGAAATGAGGTAAAAGCAGGGGGAATAAAATCAATTTAAATATCTCCCAATTTTCAGTGTATTAGGGATGATGCCTGCACGTATAGTTGTATTTTTGTATCTATATACAACTGAACAAGTGGAATTACAAAATCTATTTGTAAGTATTATGGTGGTCTTGCTTGCTATGTACGGTTTCTTTCTATCTCTCCATATCTTCATTGCATCCGGTGATCGGTTTATATTTACAGGCCTCAAACCGAGAAGCACTTCGGCAGCAACACTTATTGGAAAATGTTTATGTGGATGCTATATCTGATACAGTCGAGTGTTCTTTTTGTTTCCGGAACTCATTGCATCTATAGCAGATAAAGCATCCAGATCCAGTGTTGATAGGCTCTGTGTGTAAGAAGTTGAAACATTTGTACTAAGAGAGAAAGAAATAAATTCCCGTAGGTTTTCAGTTTATAAGCGTGATATACGATAGACGTATCCATAAGTCGGTGCCAGACCATCCACAATTACAAGAGATCCAGTTTCAGGAGATTTCATTCACTGCAAACGTATTTACCTTTGTGACCATGAAATTCAATATACCTTTGTGACCATGAAATTCAATATACCTTGTTGACCATGAAATTCATGCCAGTATAACAAAATTAAATGTTACTATTCAAGATATTGTATACTTTTGAATTATATGATAAAAACTCTATGTGATTTTTGTTTCATTTCATTCTCTTGCTTTATGAGGTATAAAATGCCATATTGACTTACAAATAAATACGGGGCCCCGAGTGGCCGAGTGGTCTAAAGCACTCTCCGTTACGGATCACTGCCATCTCACCTCTGTCTGCGTGAGTTCGAGTCTAGGATTCGGCCAATGTGGGTATGTGAGAAAGCTTGCCAGTAGCTTCTCGTGGGTCGGTGGTTCTTCCCGGGATTTTCCGGGGGTCTTCCTCCACCATTAATACTGGCCGCCATGCATAGCCTATCGTGTGCTGAAAAATGGCTTTAAACCCTACAACAACAACAACAACATAAATATATTAAGTGCCAATTTATTTCTTAAGAAAGAAACGGACAGATATATGCACCATTTTTTTTCTAAGAAAGAAATTGATGTATTTCACAGACCAACAGGTCTCCTATAGCTCTAGATTAAATATAAAAGGATTCCAAAGGAAATGTACCTTGCATTCATTGAATCTATGTGCAGAAAAGTTAAATATTTGCATAGGCAGTAGTTTAATGCTTTTCTTTAAAAACACATACACTCAGTTTAGTACTGTCTGTAACTACGTCTTATATTGTGCATCCGATGAGCTCTATTTGAAGAAGACGGCGATTTAAAACTCTTTGTCATACATTGCTACCATTCGTTTGAAATGTTATACTAAGACCTGAATTACCATTACTGTATTTTCTGTGAAAAATAGTCTTGATACTTCACTGGAGTTAAAGTACATAATTTTTCATTGGCCGTCAGTAGACACAGATAACATTATGATCATGAACTTTGAGGCTATTCATCGACGTAGGTGAGAGGTGTATAGGGCCGGCTCCCTTTAAAGACGACTCGAGATCAAATGTAACAATGCGTAATTTCACGTTTTTGTAATGTGCGATATTACCTTGAATTGATAGGGAAAATTATGTTACGGCTTATGTTTTCTGTGCTAACAAATGCAACACCCAACAGATCATAAACGGCAATGCGCTGATATCGCGTCGGATCCAGCAAGACATCTGCTGCTTCAATCCGTTTTACAGTACATCTTCTATCCAATACGTTGGAGCATACAATAAAAAGAAAATGTACTTGCTACGAATGAATAACAGACATATATCATCTCGTGGAAGAAAAACGTAAGAATTTTCCCCCACTCGAAAAAATATGTCTGTTGTTCATTCGTTTCAAGTAAATATCGTCTACGTAATATTCAAAGAGTTCTGTAGTTGACATTAGTTTCATTCTTAGCAAGAGCTCAAACACTACTAACGATAATAACTGCGAATGGCACATTTTGGTTCTTATTTGATACCATTCATCGACATAAAAGACTAGCTGGTCATGATCATTATTACACACAAAGATAATACTATAAAGGCGAGATTTTCAGTTTAGTACCTGAGGGTCGCATCATCTTATATCATATCTGTCAGGGGAAGTTTGGCAGGTGCCAAAGACTGAAACAGACTGAGATGAATGTTAACGCCAAACGAATCCCTGTGCAGATAAATTCCAGAAACCATTAATATGCTCGGAAGAAAGTAAAGTCTGAGTGTAGGTTGACCAGCTAAAAGTTAAATAAACTAGACATAAAAATTAAGATACATTGATGATATTTTACACTACTATTGAATATTGACGTTTTTATCTATTTATTGAGCAATTTTATAGGAGGAGGGTTAATAATAATCTGGCAGTATTGATGATGCATCAAATTCCTCGTCTCATTGATGACTGGCTGCTGTTATTATGCTGATTGTTTGCCGAGTCCATACCCAAAAATAAAATTAAGTTCTGTTCCTTTAATTAATTACTTGAATCTTTGCGAGCATGTTATGTACTCGAATTGCTGTGGTAGTGAAAAAGAAAATGATTCGTTGGTCAAAACATTCTACCAAGTTAAAAAAAAAAACAAAAAAAAAAACAAAAAAAAAACAAAACATGCGGATGTTCGTCTAGTCTGCATCAGCCACTCAATGTCATCGTAGTGTATTCCATGGTGCACACCGGTCAATTATTTGAAACAAATGCGCACACACACATATACATACACATACACAGATAACGATGCTTTTCCTAAGAAACAATAATTAACTTTATAAATGGGAATGGGATGAGTTGGTGGGTGTGGAATTGCTCTATGTGTACGGATGGATCCTGCTTGTGGCGGTCGCTTACAATGACTTTCTGAAGAATACCACCTTATGCGATGTGACGAAACCATGCAAGGAGTACACTTGAGAAAAGCTTTACTTTTTCTATAATTATAAAGGTTTCTCTCAAATTTTCTCGATTAAAAGAACAACAATCATCCATGCTTTACTCGAATGTTTGAACGTGATTCAGTAAATGCACACATCAAAGCAGAATTTTGATTCATATCGGAATATTTCATTATGTCAGATCAGATAATTCTATGCATGCGCGTAATGCACATAATAACTCAGCTGGTTGCTAGATTCTAAATTTGGATCTAAGGAAAAAATGTCCTTTACATGAAATGAAACTAAAACCTCACCATAAAGTAAAACTATGGTTATGACTTCCGGAATCGTTAAGAACGTATCTCGTCAGCCATCAAGGAATTTCGCAATATACTTGATGCGAAGAGCTAAAAATGGCTTTCTCGTTCCTGCAGCATTGAAATTATTATCAACTAATCAAGATAATTTTGGAGATTTTGAAAATAAAAGCTCTTTGGTTGTCAGATATGATACTATGATACAACCATCATCTGTCGAAAAATAAAACAGACGGTATTCTACCATCATCTATTGCAAAATTAAACAGGGTATCTTATTTACGCTTTGACAAATTTTGTCGTGTTTATTGCTTATTTGTTTACTTAAGATTTTTTATTATTGATTTGCTTACTTGTTGCTATTAAATATTTGGTTTTAAATATACAAAATATGCATTTTGAATCCCCAATGTCCCACTAAATGCATGTACGTGATTTGACTAATATTCGTTAAGATCGTATACATGAATATCGTCGTGTTATTATTAGGGTTTTAAGTAGTAGGGATTTAAAAAGTATGAAACTGGTCAACTTCCATTGCTACTGACAAAGAATTTTAAGAGCGAAATTTCACGTTTTTATCAATAGTCAAATCCAAATTGACACTAACCTCAAAATACAAGTATAATGTTAAATTGTAGGAATTATATTGGATTTAAGGGCTGTAATTTTGCAAGCGTTTGATCTCATGATATGATAGACAACGGAATTAGGTTTATAACTGTGAATAAATACGGAATTAAAATATATTGAGTACATATGTCATCAGTGAGGCTGATCGAGTTAACAGTGTTCCCGTGTGTTTTAAGCAAATCTGCCATTGTCCTTGTACTAGTAACCAGTTTTGTATGTATTATTCTCACCACGCCCCTTTCTGCGTCAGTCTTTCGATGAGTAGGTACAATACAATGGTAGTTTGAACTGGTTTTCTTTCTCGTCCGGTATTTCTTTCAGTCTTTCCAATCATCTAATATTTTCAATCAAAACGTTTGTGGTTGTATTATTAGATAAACTTTCTAAACTAATTTTTTGTTGAGAGGTATATTTGTAATTCTTATACGTTCATCAATAGCTAACATATTATTATTTTAGTACTTCATTGTATGATGTCTGACGTTTTCACAAAACATGGACAGAAAAGCGTCGATAAACTACATAGGTAACATATCTATAACAGAAATAAATATATATCAACCGTTCGGTTCTTTTGTTTTTTTTTTTGGTGAACAATATACCTATGGCGGCCAAAAGAGGGCAAGCATTGGATAAATTTTGTCATCAAAATAGGACCAGCGGTTGTTTTTTCACTGACGTTCGATTTGAAGTTATGAAAACTAAAAAGGACATGACATTTGATCTATTGCTTCCACAAGAAACTGCATCTTAAATTTCCGTATGTGCACTTAATGATGTTCAAGTTGCAGGGATTGTATTACACACCTTGATGTCCTCCTGTTGAGCTTACAAACGATTAGAGGCTATAGGTCACAGTCTTTATTCAGAAACAAAGTTAGGAGGAGATGTACATTTGCTATTTAGGCATCAGCTATTATATGACACAGTGTACGTTCATATAACTCAAGCACCGCTGTTCTCTTATTTTAATTATAAACCGTAGTTTTAATTTGAAAACAATATTTCGTTTCTTGAAAACTAAAAGCATTTCCAGCATACACTTTATGTTCGTTTACTCCCACATATTATATTACGGATGATGCAACAATGATATTCAATGAGCATGTGTTAATTGATTTGTAGTACAACGTGCTTATTTGGTCACTTACAGCTTCTTGTATCAAAACCCATAGGAGAGAGAGAGAGAGAGAGAGAGAGACTCTTACCAATAAAAAGCCTTCTAACATGAACTGGGAATCATTTGCATTGCTGATTCAGTTTTGATGCAGACTTTGTAATGAATAAGCTGATAAATTAAAGAAAATATATATATTGTAATACCCCCATTTTTTAAAAACGTTCTTGAAAACACAATCCTGCAGAGATAAACACATAGTTTAATGGGATAAATACGAACGCTGCTTTGAATGTTGCTTTGGGAGTGGCTAAAACGTTAATTGAAAACTTTTATCAATAGTGTATGCTAGGCATCCACAGAAAAATGTCTTTAAATTTTGCCCAGGTCCAGTCATTCTGTGAATGATATATTTCTACGGATGGTTCGAAACGTGATCGAATTTAAGAAATATTGTTGAGAGAAAAAAATAACGGAAACGAAAGCCTCGTGCCATCCACAGGAATTCATTCACCACCAACAAGGTCCTACGGTGCTAAATTGAGAAGCAAATAAGTTTTAATCAGAAGACATCTGCATGATATTTTGGGAGCTCTAGAATATCCAGTAACAGTGAAGTTATCAGAATGCTAAAATTCGCATTTGAATCCATTGTGGTTAATGCGAATTTTTAATTCTTTCTGAGAAACAATATCGATAGTCCGTGCGAGGATTGTTTGTTTCAAGTAAATTAATCTTTTGCTCTCTAATAAAGGGGACTGTGTGACTGACTTGATTTATCTCAATCATGTTTGATCTTTGTGGTATTTCGCTAGACAGTCTCAGATTTAAACACAACGGAGTGAAAACGTAAGAATTCTGAAAGAGGAAAAGTCAAGCACAATACCCCAGATATGTGACCTATCTAGAAGTTTCATATCATATAAGAAACATTTTGCTGGTAAATTTACCGACCTGTCTCATATCATAAAAGAACAGATACACGTATAATCAGTTACTTTCGTGTACAGTAGTCAAGTCCACACTTAGATCTTCTTCGACTTGAACCAGGTTAATGATGCAGTTAAGAGTAGGAAACAAATATTTATACTTTTTTAATGTAATAGTTAAGTGATGCTAACTTAAAAGGGAAATATGTCCTTGAAACAACAGATGTCACGAAGTTGTGTAAATCAACAATTTCGAGAGTATATGTTAAACGTCTTTCTTTAAGCATATTTAAGTCTTTGTTTAGATATGTTGAATAGACGAGGAATAAGGTTCGACTAGAGCAAAGATAAGTGTGAAAGTCTGATCCTGTGCAAGGCATGCAAACATAATTTAGGCGTAAGCCTCAATGTTCATTGATTATCACACTTATGTCTATTTCAATTCTGAGCTCGACGGGATTAATGACGAATTTCTCTAATTAATCAGCTGATCAACATTCTGTTTGAAGCACAATAAATAATCATTGATATCTTGACAAAATTCATTCAATATCCGTAATACAAAAACTAAATAAGCGTTTAGTTAAAAATGTTTGGCGCATTTGCGCCCAATCGTCTTTGAGCTCAAAGTCCCCCCCCCCCCCCGTCTGTCTCTTTCTTATTTGAAAAACAAGTTAAATACAATGAGTAACCAGTGGATAATTAATCCACACATACACACACACAAACATACGTACATAAATACATACATACATACATACATACATACATACATACACGCACGCATATAATTATTTTACGGTCAGCAATATTCTGTACTGATCAATATTAATTAAGGTTTCAATGGCAACACAAATTGAGCCTCTAGGGTGCCAAACGACATTCTAGAAGGTCAAAGGTTTGTACATAGACTTATAACACCACTTCTGAAGGAATTATCTTTGTCTAATGGTTAATTTAATACAAATCAATACATTCGTCAAGTTGACTTTCAGTTTATATATGCAACTCAATTTAAACTCGGTCAGTGTACTCAGTTATGAAAAATATTCTTCTTCTCGAGCGTGGTTAGACCGTACAATGTCTTCCCCTCAATGTATTCTACATTACAGTGCTCTGACCACTGGTGCCATGACGCCTATTACATATAGGTCAGCAAAAACCTCGCATGTAAAGTCAACCGCGCTAAGGGAAAATTAATAATTTACCCCCTTAAAAAACAATGCAAAAATATTCATATTAAATGATTTAGCAAGCTCGCCAACGTGTATTTATTTTGATAGGGACGGGACTAAGTTTGACCGAGGTCAGGTGGAATCTAACAAATATCGATTCCTCCTTGAGAATTAAAAACACACATAATCTGGATTGTTTAATTTAATCTGTACTTGTTATTAAGCCAAACTGAATGGATGTCGTCATTCAGGTAAGGTATGGAATTCCATTCAGACTATTTTTAGCGATCGATAACATCCACGAGGGTAATGTCCCCATCAACAGTAAAGTTCTCACCAACATATACGATTTTGGTGGATTTTTTTTATATTCAACCCTGCGATGAACAACAGGAGGCCGGTACTGTCGTTTTCCACGGGGGTGGACCTGCGGGGAAGGGTGGGGGAGGGTACTGCCGACGCAAACATTGGGATGGCCATCCCTGCGGAACAAAGCGAGTATACCACACACAGCATATGTAGAAGCAACGTTTTATAACGGTGGATAGGGTATTTCTGCGGTTGTTTTACTGTTTTTATGCGGGTTTTCGGGTAGCTCACAAAATGGTGGGATGGAACCTACACATGCAATAACGAAAGATATACTTTTGCCAGAGAGAATGTATGACATATATTCGCTCATGGAATACTCCATCACAAAAAGCAAGAAAAAAATATAAGACTTTGATATAATAGCTGTATGTTTAATCCCTCACTTATTTATCGATATGTTCACTTTTAAAAACCTTTCTTTTGCATATTGCAATTTGACATTATAAGAATTTTATTTATTCAGTTAAGGATGAATATACGCGTAGAAAGATCAAAGTTAAAAAAGTAACGGATAAATGGATGAATTCATGGATATAAGCACGTGAGGTTGAAACGCTAACATACATCTAGCATTTGGATTGTGATTCATACTACTGAGATTTCAATTTCACTGTATGATTTGAAGATACTGATTTTTATTGCACATTGTTTAATATGTTAAAAATATTGCATATTATTTAACATGCGGTTAGATTTCTTTCTTTTGGAATTACTTAGTTTTGTATATTTATGTGATTGCAGAAGGCTAATAATCTAGTATGGTATTGTAATAAAAGATTGTGCATTCGGGGTATTGTGAATTCATTGCATTTTCAAAATGAGAAACGTGTGCCAAGAGGTCAGGTTCTGAAAAAGTAGCAATATTTAAATTTGGTTAAGTACTTTTTATTTAATAGCATCTTTTGCTGTAGATACTATGTTGGGTCCATTGGATACGGTGTCTAAATTCATCATGAGTTCTACATTTGTTCGATCCGCGATTAGAGGCCGTTTTTTATTCCATTTCTTCGTTGTAATGATAATATAAACGTCCAAACTACTGGATTGCGTCAGAAAACCAAACTGTTTGCCAAGAAGATAATTACATTATTAGATTAGAGTAACCGAATGCGTGCGTGCCGTTTGCAGCTCATACAAAAATACTCACTTCAGGTAGAAACAAATATTTCTCCTTCATTTTCCTGTGAATGAAACGGAACATTTCCGGTATATCCGATGGCATCGCATTTCCTGATATACTCATTCACCTATATTCTACTACAGAAAGATTTATTTTTGTTCCATGACAAAGAAGATCAGTACCTGTTCGTCGTCCAGTTCAAATTGGAAGTGCACGTGTGTTTTCTTTTTTATAACATCAGCGAAGTATAATAAATCGAATACTAAAAATATAAAGCATATTTTCTGTCGTCCGCATTATTCTAAGACGATGATATGTATGTATAGTTTAAAAATGCACAAAATTTATTTTATCAACTTTTAAATATAATGTCTTCTCTCTTTATATATATATATATATATATATATATATATATATATATATATATATATATATATATATATATGTGTGTGTGTGTGTGTGTGTGTGTGTGTGTATCTATCTGTCTATCTATATAATATATATACTCATTGGATTATTTGTTTGCCTTTGTCCCTAATCATTTGCTATGCATATTTCATTGTATGGTGCACTTAACCTTCGTTTATAATTGAGGGTAGGAGTTTGGCCTACATGCATAATGTCTTTTTTTAAAAGAATAACCAACAAATTACATAGGTAATTCTTGACTGTGATTTTAAATGACGTATTAAGACTATTATCTGGAGGTAGACATATTTACTTGAATCTGAATTCAAGATATTGGTGCACCTGTGGGGAAAAAACAATGGTCTACAATTTAGGTAAAGAGACCTTACCTTCTTTACAAATTTGATGGAAAATTCCATCAAGATGACATAGTAGTTTCAGAAGATGACTATTGCGACACAGTTCAGGAGGCGATGTTTACCTCAGTTATTCATTCTGTAATCTTATGTTACGTGTTTAGGCTCGAATAAACAGTAACACAAGAAAGAGTGAAAACAACAAGCTTTGAAAAATTTAAAAATTAATTTATTTCCCTATAAAAATACTGTAAAAATGAAAAATAAGAACCTACGGTTTTAAGATCCAAAATAATCCAAGAAATATCCACGAATTAAATTTTAGAAGTCCTAATGATGAAATGTTTTAATGAATTCAAGTTCGAGTCCCTACGAAGAATCCAAGATGGAAGGCGATGACGTATACTTATCCTTTGTGGTGTTGTAAGGTCTACTGTTCTGTGTTATTCACAAACAATAATCCGGTGTTTGAATTTCCCAATAAAAGTTAATGAAATGTCTTTGTCCACGAATTCTGTATGAGCACTCATATATTTCCAGGAAAAATAATTAATCCTTTTGAATCTAAATAATTGGAATAAACATTAAAATAACTTCAAACAGACACAAGAAAAGAACACCTTGACATCAAAGTGTTTTATTCCCAAATTGAGAAAAATCTCTATAAACAATGATTAAACAGTAACTCAAAACGCAAAACAAATTCCAGATGAGGTCATTTTTCCAGAACCTTCCAGAAGTATCTGCGTAAAAAAGCATGTAGTGCCAGTTTGACC
This sequence comes from Sinohyriopsis cumingii, assembly GCA_028554795.2. Taxonomy (NCBI): domain Eukaryota; kingdom Metazoa; phylum Mollusca; class Bivalvia; order Unionida; family Unionidae; genus Sinohyriopsis; species Sinohyriopsis cumingii. The sequence continues at coordinate 51,941,162 of CM068842.1, read as the reverse complement.
TTGACAAAAACAAATCATTTTACTCTAAGAATAGGCTAAAAATAAAAGGTTGTTTACTTCTCTAACTGATTTCTCAATAAAGTTAGGGAACTAGGTCAGCTTTAAGTGTTTACAAATGAACAGTAGAGGTCAAACTATTTTCTGGAAACCTAGCGAGTTCCTCGTAAACAAAACTACATTATTTTGACATATAATGAAATTAAAAATAAAATGATTTTAAAACTTACAATTAAATTAAATCAAATATAAATTAAGTCAAATATACGTAACACTTCCCCCATAACGAAAAAGAAAGATTTATATGATAAAGCTTTCATTTTGCCATAGATACACGAGGTTAAAAAGAACTCTTAAAAATTACACACCGTGTACAAAAAAATAATACATTCTTATACACGGGAAAATGCAACGGCTATTAAATTATCTTTTTCCTTGATGTGCCTGATGTCAATATCATATTCCTGTAACAAAAACTCAACCTTAGTTGTCTTTGATTTTTATTTTTCATGTTGCCGATGAAAGTAAGGGAGTCGTGGTCACTAAACAGAATAATCGAAGAAGGAGCTGAATTAAAGTAAACTTCAAAATATTGCAATGCCAATATCAAAACCAAGCATTTCTTCTCGATTGTTGAATAATTTCTTTGGTGCTTATTTAATTTCTTAGAAAGATAGCACACTGGATGATCAATACCATTTTCGACTTCTTGACTCAAAACTGCTTCAACCCCAACATCACCTGCATCAAGAGACAGTGTAAATGATTGGCTGAAATTTGGAGCTGTAAGAACTGGCGCACTGTTAAGTATGACTTTTAACTTGTCAAAAGCCTCCTGACATTTTTCAGTCCCAAGGATCTTGTTTTTCTGTGGTTCAATAATTATATAAAAATTGGAACAGAATTTCCAATTGTATCCGGCCATACCCAAAAATCGCATCAGTTGCTTTTTATTTACAGGCACATGAAATTCAGAGATAGCTTTGACCATAGCATCTATAGGTTTAACATGTCCATGTCACACGATATGTCCTAGAAAAGTAACACTAGCACGGGAGAACTCACTTTTGGATAAATGAATTGTCAAACTTGCATCAATGAATCTGTCGAGGAATTTCCGAATTGTTGCGAAATGTTCTTTCAAGGTGTCTTTGTAAATGATGACATCATCGATGTAAGCATCACAAACGTCTTGACCAGTGGTAATCATTTTCATGAGACGTTCAAAAGTACTTGGCGACACTTTCATACCCAAACGGCATTACATTATATTAGTAAAGTCCGTCTGGAGTCACGAATGCCAAAATTTCTTTTGTTCGTGCTCCTTTCGTTAGTGAAAATTTGCCACAATCATTTCAGAAGGTCAAATTTGGTGACATACTTGGCATTTCTGATCTTATCAATACAATCATCGATTATTGGTAATGGAAATGAATCTGTTTTTGTCACACTATTCACCTTCCTATAATCAGTGCACATACCAAAAGTTTTGTCTGGTTTTGGAACAAGTATGCATGGTGAACTCCAGTCACTTTTACTGGGGAATATAAAATCATTCTCCAGCAAATAATAAAATTTCTTTTTCCAAGTATTCCTGTTTAAGAGGGTTCATCCTGTACGGGTATTGTTTCACAAGCTTGGAATTTACAACGTCATGGAAATTTTTTTCGTTCTTGTAGGAGAATCTGGAAATAAGTGCTCATATTCAACTAATAACTGTTTAAGTTCATTTCTTTCTTGCTCTTGCAAAAATGTAAGTTTCTGGTCCAGATCTTTCATAAATTCTGAATTCAATATCAGTAGAATCAGATGTTCGTCCTTCACTTAAATCTTCACTGAGAGGGACAGGTACAACTAAATTGATTGCATCTTTAAAATGGCTATCTCTTGCAATATACTCTTTAAGATTGTTTATGTCGCAGAGTTGCTTTTGTTTACGCCTCCCAAGAGTATTTATGATGTAATTTAAGTCATTTGATTCCTGTCAACTCTGTAGGTACCATAAAACTTGGCCTGAAGATGATTTTGTGGTATCGGCAAGAGAGCCAGGACTCCATCACCAGGCTGAAAGCTCATTTCTTTCGAGTTTTTATCATATCGTGACTTCATTGTTGATTGAGTAGAGTGTAGATTTGCTCTAGCAACCTCACAGGACTTTGACAACTTATACTTAAAATTGGAAACATAATCAAGAAGATTAATTTCAGTATCTTTATTGGAAAGAAATTTCTCTTTCAAAACTTCAATGGTCCACGCACAGTGTGTCCAAAACCCAATTCAAAGTTACTGAAGCCTAAAGATTCTATTACTGATTCCCTAACAGGAAACAATATAAATGAATGTCTTCATCCCAATCTTTATCCGTATCAAAACAAGATGAGCAAATCATATTTTGCAAGGTCTGATGAAATTTTTCTAATGCCCCTCAGCTCTCAGGGTGATAGGCAGAAAATTTGAATTGGTGGATGCCTAATTCGTACATAACTTGCTAGAAAATTCCAGACATGAAAGTTGAGCCTTGGTCAGACTGGACAGATTTGGGAAGGCCAAACTGAGTAACAAAATCTTTATCAAAGCTTTTACTTTTGTTTTAGATTTAATATTCCTCAAAGGAATTGCCTCTGGAAACCTTGTTCATGCACACATGATGGTTAAAAGGTATTAATTACTTGACTTGGTCATAAGTAAGGGACCAACACAATCTACCATAATTCTACTAAATGGTTCGTCAAAGGCTCTAGATGAGCCTTTGGTATCTTCTGATTGGGGTTTCCTACCATTTGACACGTATGACAAGATCTACAGTATTTACCAACATCACTTTAGATCTTTGGCCAATTGAAGTGAGTCAAGATCTTGTAATAAGTTTTAGTAATCCCTAAATGACCAGCCAAAGGAGCTTCATGGGCCAAACTAAGTGTTTCCTGTCTGTAATGTTTTGAAACTTCAATATGATAGTTTATGGACCACTCATCAACAGAAGATACATCGTGAGGTCTCCATTGTCTCGGAAGAATTCCATTTGTAATGAAATAACAGACAAGAACTTCAGTGGCTTCATTTTCACTAATGGACATTTGAAACAAACAGATCTCTGGATCTTTTTCATGTTCGACGACAAGTGATTGTCGTTTGCCACCCCGATTAGAATAAAGAGAAGAGTAGTTAAAAGAGGATCACTGTGATCAATACATTCTGAATGATCCAAGCAAGGAGTGAAAGTGACGTCATCAAAAGCCTGACCAATACATGTGTCAGCTAAAGGAATACTTTCCTTATCAACATCTTTCTCAAGAGCTTTCTTTGCCATAGCTCTGGTAACTGCACAAGTTGGGAATAAATCAGGGAATTCTTTTTCAATTTGATCGACTTTCTGATCCAAGCAAGGCTTTGTCAGTTACAAGTATATTAACCACAACCTTATCACCAGCTAGGTCGTTGCCTGGTAATAAATGATTGCCCTAAGCGGGTAAAACAGACTCTGTGCCGACTGTCACGGTTCCAGAGACTAAGACTGATGCTAAATTACACAATGGAGAGGAACATTAACAAAGCCGCAATCTACACCCTGAATAAGTAGACTCATATTAGAATAAGACTTCTCAGAAAAAAGACAAAGTACCTGACAGTAATAGACCCTGAGACGCTCCTGTGTCCCTTAAAAGTTGAATAGAGATAGGATTGATATAGAACCCTTCGATAGGAATGGTTCATAATTCTTCATAATAAAATTAGACTGGGGTTTATTAGACCCAACAAATGTATTGCCTTCAGTACATTACCTTGACCTTGCCCTCTTAGAAATAAGAGCATTTGGAATAGGTCAGTCTAGATTCTGATGCATATAATTCAATTTGTAGCTATCAAAAATAACGAATCCTTTTTCTTGCAATAGTTATAATAAGAAGAGACAAGGATCTTGAAACAAGCTTATCAGAACGTTGACTTATAAAAGTTGTGCCAGTCTGAGTTTTAAAAGGGCTTGTATTAGGCTGAAATACTTTTCTGCCAGAAGACTGTTGAGTGGAAGTCTTATTTACAGAAGGAACCGTACGAGCTAAAGGATAATCGTCAGCGGCACGGGCAGCATTTCCCAAGGTTTCGATCTTATGCTCGTCAAAATAAAGCCTAATGTCACTATGGACACAGTTCTTGAGCTCTTTAATTAATATGGGTTGCCTGAGACTTTCGTAATCTTTATTAGCCTTTCTAGACGAGCACCATCTACCAAATTCTCGTGCTTTTTCCTCATGATAATTCGACCCAGGTCTAGTCCCTTTATTTTTTTTATAGTTTCTGAATATTTGCCGATAAGCCTCAGGGACTAATTCACAACCCATCAAGATATAATCCTTAGCACCATCATAGTCGGTGCCCTGTTCTATTGACAGTGAAATGTAAATATCTCGAGCTCTACCAGTGAGTAAACATTGCAATAATAGAGTCCAGTACTCTCTTGGCCACTTCATATTCCAAGCAATTGTTTCAAAATAAGGAAAATATCTGTCTGCTTCTTCTTCCTGAAAAGGAAGTACTAACTTGATATTTCTTAAAACATCATAAGTAGGGGAGTGTTTTGCATTTGCCAGCTCTAATTCTTTTAACCGAATTGGAATTTCCCTTTCGTCCCCTTCTCCGATTGTAAATGCATTTGCTTTTTTTGTAACAGCATTTGTCCTCTCTCCTCACTCCTTTTTTGCATCTATATTCGTCTTACTTCCATCTCCTTCTGAAAAAGCATTCGTCTTACTTCCATCTCTTTTTCCATTATATCGTTTCTATCTGAAACTGAACCTGTCTTGTTTCTGATTCCAAGAAAAATTCCCTACTTTTGACGTTATTTTCGAAAAAGCTTGCCAATTTCACTAAAGCTTTCAAAAGACTAGGGGAATTCAAAAGAAGGTTTCTGAAATATTTTAGCTAAAATTCAAAATTATCCTGCGTGTTAAGGCTCGAATAAACACTAACACAAGAAAGAGTGAAAACAAAAAGCTTTAACAAAATTAAAAAATAATTTATTTCCCTGGCAAAATACTGTACAAATTTAATAAAAAAGAACATACTGTTTTAAAAATCAAATCCAAAAATAATCCAGGAATATTCCCCGAATTAAATTTTAAATTTTAAATTATATTTCCAGGAAAAAGAATTAATCCATTTGAATCCAAATTATTCGAAAAAACATTATTTTAACATATAATGAAATGAAAAATAAAAAGATTTTAGAACTTACAAACAATTAATTTAAATCAAATATACATAACAGTACCTTAAAATCGGTCTTATTGGAATCAATTGAAGTTGTGTTGAGTTGAGAGTAATTTATTTAGGATATTATTAGTCATTGGAATTACAAGAACGAAATCACGATTCTGGAATTATTCATTCAATGCATTTTGGATTATACCACTCTGATATATCGAGACTGTTAGCACATCAGCACGTTTCCAGGCTATTAGCTTATCAGCATATTCAAAATAGGAAAGTTCTTTTTAGATTTTCACTTTGTATTGTAGATAAATAAATTATGTGTTGAATTTTGAAACTCGTCTTTCTTTGCTCTGTTTAAAACACTATAGTCGAAACAGAAACAAAAAAGGGGGGGGGGGAGCTTTTTCGGGATACGAATTTGTTTAAAATATTTCAGAAAACTTCATTTTTTTTAATTCACTTTGTTTCAGAATTTAGTCTCTGGTATTTAAATTTAATTATTTGAAAAATCTCTATGGAAATTAACAAGCCTTCACAATATCATCAAAAGTGGAGAATATTATTTAAATCCTCATCACGATGAGTTGGAGCCCTTCATAAAGAACGAATAGCTTCAACTTGCCATGCAATATGATCCTTCTGAAGCGATTGCTACTGTAACAAAGCAACATATACAAAAAATTTGGTCCAGTATTTGGTGCGTAAAGTGATTTGCGTCTGATTGGTATATCTGTCTCTGAAATGAAATGAAAAACTCATGAAGGTGGAAAATGAGAGGGGCGGGGAGAGGAAAAAAGCAAATACAAATGGAAATACAAATTCAAAAAGATAATGAAGAAAGACCAATGCAATTACAGAAAGAAGAGAGAGAGAGAGAGAGAGAGAGAGAGAGAGAGAGAGAGAGAGAGAGAGAGAGAGAGAGAGAGAGAGAGGGAGAGAGAGAGAGAGAGAGAAGCAACACCTATGCAGATACAACGAAAAAGAACAAAGGGCAATACATATACAGAGACAAATAGGAAATGAAGAATGAGGAATGCAATTTAACTCAAAAGAATTAAAAATTGCAAACATATTTAAAAAGTAAGGTTTTGATGTTATCAGGGATACCATACTAATATCAAGACAAAATGATGAGAGAAAGGTGGAAACTTTGGTAAATGCTGCTCTTACAGCTATTGATTATTCATTGACACAGAAAGTTTCATTTGTCAATAAATCTTCCTCTCTGCAAGTGTTTGGCAACAAAATCTCAGTCTCATACGAGTAGTTCCAATTCTCAAACTGGCACAAGTTTTAGAAATCACACTTCTGATAAGACTGGCTTGAAATCTTTTTCTCTTCCTACGTGCACTTATTGCAAGAGGAAAGGGCACGTCGTTTACGACTGCTACAGATTGAATAACAAGCAAAATATCAAAGACAAAGTTAATCCATACAGGTTGTATCATCTCAAACAGGAATGTTTGAAGACGAACTTATTTGCTGGAGAATGATTTCGAAGATCCGAGTACCATAAATTGGAATTCACCATGTATTCTTGTGCTGAAACCAGATAATACTTTCCGCACATGCATCTACTACATACAAGAGTTAACAGTGGCAAAAAACAGACTCATTTCCACTGACAATTATCGAAGACTACATTGACAGAAATGTAAATGCAGAATATGCTACAAAATGCGACTCTTTGAAAGGACTTCTGCAAATTCCCCCAACGGAGAGAGCAAATTATATTTTGGCAAATGGACTTTATCGATATAAAGCAATAACATTTGGTATGAAAAGTTCGCCTCCAACTTTCCAGTGTTTATTGAATGTGATAACATATGGTCTAGGTAACTGTGACACTTACATCAGTTACGTTATTATCTACTAAGACAGCCGAAAAGATCATTTAGAAACCATTTGGAAATTCCTTGATCTACCCAGTGAAGCAAATTTGACGAATAATTTAGGAGCAAGTGATTTTTGCCATAAAAACGTTTTGTTTTAGCTTGGAGTTTACAAAGTAGGAGATGAAATTGAACAAACATACTGTCTGTCACATCATCTCCACCATCCGAATCCAATACACAACCCAAAACCATTGCATGTAATGTAACAATGTATCACATCACTTCTGCTATCTAATCCCCATACACCTTATCTAAAACGCCTTGCGTTAGAGTAACCTTTTCGTTTTAACATAGACTTTAAAAATTGGAGATGAAATATCACACACGTGCTATAAAACACTCCATGCCCACTATCCAAAACATCTTGTGTAGTGTCCCACAACAACTAACTGAATAAATCGAGTACAGTTTAGAAGAGGGAGAGGAAATCTTACAAACACATTATCCATCACACTAACTATACCAGCCAATACCCCATACACCATAAACACAATCCAAAACGCCTTGTGTAATGTCTACAAATATACACTTATTATCAAAAGAAAAGGGTAGAATGAATACGAAGGAGATGAAATAACACAAGCATACTATCCACCTCACCAGCTATACCATCCAATACCCCAAACATATAATCCAAGGAACTTGCGTATTACCTGACTATCCAAAGGAGATGCAATTTGAAAATATATTTAACAAAACATACCTATACCATCCAACACCCCATACACACAATGGAAAATGGCTTGTCCTAGTGTCCCCGCAACAACTGACATAAGAAATAGACAGGGTTTAAAGAAAGAAATGAAATCTCTCAGCGTGCTATACATTTTACAGCACTTCTACCATCCGAAACCCCATACGCACAGCCTACACAGAAACACACTATCATGTACCACCTACACCATCCTAAGCACCATATGCACAATCCAAAAAGTCTTATGTTTGCCTTGAAAATAGGAAAGGAGATGTAATCTCAAAATCATCCTAACACCCCATACACACAATCCGAACTCTTTGAAATAAACTGACAAAAACTTACGTTTTAGGCATCGGTATATTTGACTTAGCCTAGAAGAATCGTCTATTCTGACCGATTTGACCATATTTTCTCTTTCCCTTGGTTACAACCAGGCAGAGAAAATCATTACTTACTACTGTAAAGTTAAAGATTTCTTCCACCGTTACAGGATCGCTTTTTAAAACTGACAAACTATTATATATATACATAAAGATTTAAGCTTACACAAGATGTAAAAATCCTACTGTGTCAGACTACGATCGGTTTAACAAAGTCTTTAAACACACACACACACACACACACACACACACACAATATTTAGCAAAGCCTTTACACACACATAGACACATGAACGCATACACACACACACACACACACATACACACGAATTAAAGCTTGTTACTGTATTGAGTGACGGTGGAAGAGCGATATCCTAGTCTGGAGACGAGTGTTTTGAGAGAGAGAGAGAGACAGAGAGAGAGAGAGACAGAGAGAGACAGAGACAGAGAGAGAGAGAGACACAGAGAGAGACAGAGAGAGAGAGACACAGAGAGAGAGACACAGAGAGAGAGAGAGAGAGAGAGAGAGAGAGACAGAGAGAGAGAGAGAGAGAGAGAGAGAGAGAATCATGCTTTCATACTTATAAATATATGAAGACACTTCTCCCTACGAATTTCAAATGCTCACATTCCATGTTCAAAAAATACCCTGATAGAACAAATCCGTTTTTTTTTGTTGTGTAAAACGTCACAACAGTGAACTGGAGACATAGTCTACTAAACCCTTTTTTCGAAAACGTAGATGTAAGGTTCTCACAAAACAGTACATCCACACATTCTGGCATGTATTTTGCAATAAAACTAATACACGTTTCATTGATCACAAATTATTCGATTGTTCATGCGTTATTTATATATTTCTGGAAAGTGAGTTGTGGTTAGGTGCAGACAAAAACGCGTCTGATCTTGTCACTGTATGAATAGACATTGAAGCTGATTCTAGGTTAAGGTGGTCGAAAATAGAGAGCGATAGGGGTGTGGCAGTTGTTGTATGGATATATTCAGTAAACTTTGTAGCACATCGATTCTACCTTTTATTTACATCGACAACACCACATTGTATATTTTCATAAACTTTTACTGCGTGTTCAAAGTCACAACTTTACATTAAATATGTAATAACATAAGAACCAAAATATATCAGTAAAATACAAATCAAAATCACCGAAGTGGAATACAAACAAGTCAGTGTAAAACATTGTCAATAGAAATGTGTCCCATGACCTATAGTTGCACACGGTAATGCTTTAAATTTAATGGATACACCCTTCGCACTCTCTAGTCTTTTCTTCGGTGTTTCTGCCTCATTTCTTTAATACAGGCATAATTTTATATGGGAAGGTTTTTGTTGTTATTAAAGACAAACACAAACACATACATGCATAAAACTTACAAAACTCACTCTCCTACACAAACTAGGATAATAAGTGTTTATAGACACACTGCTTTATCCTTACAGACAAAAGCACATTGTATAAGAGTAAATGTATTTGTTAGAACGACAAACACATACTTAAACAAGCTTACATATATAAGTGTTAGGCAAAATGATGGGTAGATCACTTTTCTAGAGATCTACGTGGCCTTGAAAATGCTTTTGTTTTGGTGAATCGTTCCGGACGTTTTAAGTTCTGCGAGGATGACCAGGTATCACTGCAGTCTTTACCACAGGATAAGGTCTGCTTCTTAGAAAGAAGGAGAACTCCTTTGCCCCTATGTGTCCACTCTAAAGTCAATGTCTCCTCCCTGCTACTGCTGCAGTTTCCTCTGTCCTCTCCATTGAATCTTATTTCTTCTTCGTGATTACTTTACGCAATAAGCCCTCTGCTATCTCTCGCATTATTTTCAAGAATATCGTACTAGACAATGGCAACAATGTGACAAGGAGCTGACCTCAATCGGGCCCAACAACAAACAGTGACACGGAGTATCGGGTAAGTTCAGCTAGGTCAGCGGGTACAGGATTGCGGGTAAGTTCAGCTAGTTCATAAACTGTACTAATTTTGAATATTCTTGAACAAACCTAACGGAGTATCTTCTGTCTCTGTTTGACCATATGGACTGAATAAATAAACTATATGCCTTGACTCATATTCAGGAGAAGACAATCCCAAGGAAGGAAAATCACCTTCAAACCCATTGTAACTCAAACAGGAAGGCTCAACTGGCCAGAAGATTACCCAGTCCTATAAATTGACCCGCCACCCGTCAACCGCCCTGTCCAGCTTGGAAAATTCCTACGCGAACCAGAAGATTCCCTTGTCACTATAAAGTTACCCGTCACCGGCCAACAGTCATGTCATGCGATGAAAGCCCCTACGTGACTCGGATTATTTGTAGGCAAAGATAATAAATATCGTTTCGAGACATATGAGTGGCCCTGAAAAGGGCCTTTGATTTTCTTTCATTGTTCTTTCAATTTCTTCTTTTTCTCCACGAAGTTCTTATTTTGTCCCATACTTTCTGAGCAAACCTCAAATATGCTATCCACACAGGGGAAGAGGAGAAAAACCAAACCCAAATATACTATCCACACAAGGAAAGGAGCACAGAAAAAACAAACTCCAAAATCTACTATCCACACACGGGAAGGAGCAAAAAAAAAAAAAACAACCCCCAAATATACTATCCTCACACGGCAAGAGGAGAGGTAAAAAAATACTTTAATATACATTCCACACAAACATACTCGCACGCATGCAAGCAGACATTCTAGTATCCACACAAACACACACTCTACTACCAAAACAATCGTACGCGCATGGATATAAACACATAGATAGACACACACCACAGAGGGAAGAAGAAAAGAACAAACCAAAATATACTATCCACACAAACGTACGCGCACGCATACAAACACACACTCTACTATGCAAACAAACACACATTCACGCATGTATACGAACACACAAACACACACTCTGCTGTCCACACAAACATACGCGCATGCATACAAACACGCGCACAGAGGGAAGAAGAAAACAATCCGAAAATATACTATCTACACGCGGGAAGAGGAGAGAAAACAACCCCCAAATATACTATCCACACACGGGAAGAAGACCCCCCCCCCCAATCTACTATCCACACACGGGAAGGAGCAAAAACAAACCCTATATATACTATCAACACACGGGAAGAGGAGAAAAAAAAAACTACAATTATACTATCCACACACGGGAAGCAGAAAAAACAAACCCCAAATATGCTTTCCACTCTAACGTACTCGTATGCATGCAAACACACACACACACACACACACACACACACACACACACACACACGCACACACACACAGACACACACACAGACACAGACACAGACACAGACACACACACAGAGGGAAGAAGAAGAAACGGACCCAAAATATACTATCCACACACGGGAAGATGGGAAAAAACAAAATCCAAATATACTATCCACACACGGGAAGGAGCAAAAAATAAATAAATACAAACCCCAAAATCTACTATTCAGACACAGGAAGAAGCAAACTACAAACCCAAAACAGGAAGAGGAGAAAAAACAAACCACAAATATACTATCCACACACGGAAAGGAGAAAAACAAGCCCCAAATATACTATCCAAACAAACGTACGCCCATGCATACAAACATGCAAATGCACACACACCCACACACACACACACACACACACACACACACACACACACACACACACACACACACACATACACACACAGGGAAGAAGAAAACAAACAAACCCAAATATACTATCCACACAAACGTACACTCACGCGTACAAACACAGACTCTACTATCCATACAAGCACACATTGTACTATCAGCACAAACGTACGCGCACTCACATTGGGCCATTGATGTACTCCTAGCTAAAGACAAGAGATAGCCATAATGGTCACAAAACCATCGCTCTACTTTGTCATCGTTTCTAGAAGAGTGACAATCAAAATAAGTCACTAAATGTTCCAAAGAATACCCAAGACTGCGTTGATGAAGAAAATACACACAATATTGTCCACACCATTTGGAATCTGTGCCTTGTAATTTCACATTATTGAATCGTATCGTCTGGGCATTTCTTCTCATAAGTCGATGATATCTTCTTTCAAAGGTGGCAATTCATACTAATCAAAATACTCCACACAATCCTCTTTAAGGAAGTAGACGGCTACCCAGTGGGTTCCTGGGAGATGACTGTAGTCCTTGATGATGACATAAAATTGATGGTCTTGAGGTTTGCGATAAGGCAGTTTCATCTTTAGCACACACGACAAGAATCCAAGAAACAGTGTACGAACTGTGGTTCAAAAGGTTATAAAGTTCCCAGGAATCCATTGCTTGTGTTTTTTTTTCCTTTGTTTTTTCCCACAGGTAATGATAATTCATCAATTCAATCCCAAAATGTCTTATTTGCCCGTTTGAAGCAAGACATGTTTACCTGCTCTCAAGAAAGGTTCTTTGGGGTTTTGATTGTCGATGATGACATTTTGTAGAAATTCTTGGCCGTGCGGCAACCTTCAAAGCGTGCAATCCTAGTGTCACCATCGGTTTCAAAACCGGGGCCGCTGAAAGAAAGGCCGATTTCAGCATATTGCCTAACACATGTCCTCGCTGTTGAGCGACGGCTTGGTACGCTGGATACATGACTTACAACATGTTAGAGGACCGTTTTCGAAAATGGAATTTCAGCGTGACTTTCCCTTTGGAGAAATGAATATTTAGTCCCAGATCTCCTTTTATAGCAATGTTGACAGTGTTAAAATACGACTTACTGACAGGCAAATAGTGACGATGTAAAAATTCGCGGTGAACGTGATATGTGTTTCCACCTTCTATCATTGGTCGTGGTAGAATCCACTTTGAAAGGAATGACACATAGTAATGGTACGGAGGTGAGTCCCACTACGTTAAACTCCACAACATCGGAATACACATAGATCAAATTGAGTCATTGGTTCAGTTCTACGGGGGACCTAAAACCCTTGTAAAAATCCATATTACTGTTGATCTTCGGGCTCAGATTCCCTGCTAACATTTGTGGATGTCCACCTACAATTTCAGACAAACTACCATTAAACCTGATAGACATCGTTTCGGTATCCTGAAATTTCATCAGTAGGCGACGAGCCACTTTATTGTACTCAATCTTAACACTTTTTTGGCACTGTTCAGGGCTTTGCCAAACTCTGTCTCGATCCTGTCAGACATTGTGTCCACCACATGTTCACCGCTAAAATAATAGCCTGCTGAAATTTACAACGTGTAGATGCTGAATGATGAATTGCTTGCTGACTTTGTGTCACCCGAGGACCCTATACTATTCATTTCTTCTTGCAATTGGACGTTCAGGATTTCGACCTGGAAAGTGTTTTGAGTTGCAGTGTTGTTTTTGATTTGTGTAAGGTAAATCATTTCCACCAAAGTCACTTTCCAATGGACTTCCTGATCTAATTGGATGGCCTAAGGTAATTTGGCCGTGTAACAAGACAAAGTGTTGTTGCGAAACACCTCCATGGAACTGTCACTGGGTAATGTTAAGTAAAATTGGTTATTGTTGTTCATAATTCCAGAGTTTTGATGCTGTCTGAGGGGTCATTGGAGGTCAGAGGAGTCTAAAAAAGGATTGATGTTGTGGTTATTGTTGAAGTGGTGACTGACGTTGGATGCAAAACTCCCGTTGTTCCCGTTTGAGAAGTATTTTAAGGAAGGATTGGGAAGAAGGTAACAGATTCAACTCCTCAGCAAAATGGTCCATAATTGTTTGTCTCCTTGTTACAAACTCAAATTGGCAATTGCCGCATCGATGACACAATACATCACCACATCCACAAGGGATGCTTTTGTAGATTTTGCAAAGAAGAACTCGGTGAAGGACTGGTTACTGCGGTGGTAGCGGTTGAGGCTGTGTTGGAAGGCATAATGGTCACTTCTTTTTAATAGTTGATGAGTTGATGACTTGCGAAGCGTCGATCTTATAATCAAAACTGGGAGGATATCCTTTCCAACGTACTTTGACTTCTTTGTCGAAAGCCTGTTTGCTTTTGCCAATACGCACCCAATATCGTGTGGTCATCACTCCATCTTTCCTGGGACAGCCACCGTTTGGGAAGTACGAAACAGGTGTTCATAAACGATCAGTTCATTGTCGGGAGTCACTTCTTGGGGGGTGGGGGTGCGTCAAATGTTTCGATGGTAAGATTGGTTGTACGCTTGAACTATGTGCGATAAGCAGCCAATGTATTTGAGAGTGTGTTGGTGCATAAAATATTTCCACATGCGTTCTTTCAAGGTGCGTTGAAAACGTTCCACGTTGCTGGCTTTGGTTTCGGGATTCTCAGTCGTTTATTTAATTATGTTTGGAAAGCTTGGTTCAGAAATTCTGTGCCTTTGTTTGTTTGCTATCGAAGAGTGTGACGACCACTTTGTTTCAAGACCAGTTTGAAGGCTCGCATTAACTCACTGCTCGATTTGGAAGTCAATGGCACGACCGAACAAATTTGCCATTGATGATCGATGCCCTCCACTAGGGTGAGACTTCAGGAATATTTTCTATTTTTCATGTGACATTTTCCTGGGTTGCAATGCTTTGCGTGTCCGGAGAGCGATCGGTTCAAGGAGGAGGATGTCTGAACGGGGGCAATCAGTTCTTGTTTTACTTCTGTCTTCATCTTCTTTTTCTCTTCAGTTGAGGAAGGGGTGGCCATCATTTTTTTAATCCATCCAATTATGGATTAAAGTGGTGTTGTTAACTTGAGTACATTCTCTGGTGGTGTTGTTAACTTGTGTACTTTTTCTGGTGCAGTTTGAAACTCTTCTTCTCCTTTTTCTGTCTTAGTCACTGGAGTAGTGATGGTGGACTTTTCATCAGGGTCTTAAAATAATCAGAGTTGGGGGAGCTATTTTGTCTAAAGCTCTCTGGTGAAAGAGTTCAATCGTTGCAACAGTTGACCGTACCTTTGCTATTTTTGTTTCGGACAAGTCGTTGCAATGCATCAACAACTGCAATTCGTGTTGTAATTGGGACATCTCGGTCAAATAAGGATTGGGAGGCAAATGTGTGGTAAGTTGTATTTGCCAACGATGGTATTCCATCCATCGTTTGTAAGGCACTAAAGCCAGGTTCCGTCCTTTCATTATATTTCAATGATGACGTCTGATATCTTTTGACTGCAGAAGTCCCTTTTCTCTTCCTGGAAGCATGGGTAAACACTTCCTAATAGCTCCAACGTGGGTCCCACTATTACTCTGGCAAGAGTTCCTAACAGGGGGAAAAATCCTCCGTGTTGCACCAAAATTATTTTCTTTTGACGGATGGGTATTATCTTTGGAACCATTTGGCGAAGAACGTGGCGATGTTTGGCTAAGTATTTATTTCTGGTGGTATCGTACCTTTCAAGACGTTTAAACACGCGGTATTGATGACATCTTTGGAGGCTGTTTGAATGAGATTTATTTCGCATCTCCATTCGTAGACGATCTTGGAGTATTCTAGGTCCCAGCTGTCCACCAAACCACCAAATACCTTCTGATGCTATTTCCGCCTCCTCCGTTTTGGGCGTGCTGGATCCATTTGTCTTCATTTGTCGCACAAGTAATGCAGGCAGCGTAGGACTTTGACCGAATATTGACATTTGAAAAAGTTCGTCGTTTGAGGGCTAATGACAGCCAGTGTGTTTTCGGGAATGAATCGCTGGCGGTATGGCATTGGTGCAGGCTTCTTTCAAAGGATTGATCCCTCCGTGTTCTATGAACATTTCTCGATATTTTCCACAGCAACGCCGTAAAACGTCCACGTTAAAACGAAATACTTTATCATTTCTTCCTGAAAGTCGAAAGGGTCCGAGATCTGAGTTTGGTACCAAGCGTAGAAAGCTTCTCGCTGTTCGGTGTGAATGTTGTCGGGGTCGTAATAGTTAACCTCAGGCAAATGGGGTAGAACGGCGTGTTGATTGGCATCGGTATTGACAAAGTGCGGAAATAGCCTTTGGCCATTTCTATTATTACAATCGTTTTAGGCATTCAACTCAAATGCATGGCCAAGTAACTCATCGAATCTTTAAACTTCACTTGTCCCACTTGCATGGGAATGATTTTAGCTCCGTTCAAAGTGACTTTAGGACGTTCGGTACTTTGTTCCATATAGTATCTCAAAATAAGCTGTCCATCGTACCCCGAGAAATTGTGAACCATCACCGTGAAATGGCGATGACAATCTCCGTAATGCTCGATGTATTCTTGGCTCCACATCTAGTCGACGGGGTATACGATCCCTTGGGAGAAATCGGCTAGCATGTTCGCCCCCTAAAGATGTTTTCACGTCCTCCGTCGTCAGTTCTGCTGGGCTGCTAACCTCGATCCAAACAGGGGACTTCAAACCGTTGTGATGAATGGAAGGTCTCAAGCTTTTTCTTTGGCTTGACATTGTCGTTTCAGTGTGGTTAACAAAGAATCCCACACCTAGGTCATGAACCCCTCTGCTTTCTCCAACTGTACTTTGGACTTGAAATATTTAAACTGCACCGTGTAAGTGTAAGCTGTAGTTTTAAATTTTCTAGAGGAGCGCTTTTCTGTCTCTAGAATGTGGTAGTACTTTTGAGGGTTTACTAGTGGTGGTGGTGAACCTTGGTTGAGTGTAGACTCTCTGGGTCTGGAGTCTGGATCACTCATGTTATCTTAAAAATCGCTGGCATGAATTTGAACCAAGACTTTAGCCAATGTGCGAGGTGATAAGTCGCGTTTCTGCCTCTTACTTTATTCTCCATTCTCCACGAAATGATGCGATCGTTTCATCTTGACTGCAAAAGGTCAAATGACCACTATCTATCTATCTATCTATCTATCTATCTATCTATCTATCTATCTATCTATATATATATATATATATATATATATATATATATATATATATAGAGAGAGAGAGAGAGAGAGAGAGAGAGAGAGAGAGAGATACATATATAAAGGGTCAGTGTCTCCCTTTCCAGTATTCATTTCACTCTCAAACCGACCAGAACGATGGAAGATCCAACGCAAATCGAACTTCTGATCAGAGCTTTGCGATGTGTCATACGAAAGTTTTCTTCAGAGAAGCCGACGGACTACTACCCCTCCTTTCGAGATAAAGGGCAAGATACTTTCTATATCTGTAAGAAGAAAGATTGTCTAGACCATCAAAAAGCAAGACAGGTATCAGAAAAGACAAAAGTCAAGATACCTGTTATTACTGTCAATAGAACGTACATTTGTCTTCAGAATGCCCTAAGAAACAACACGAGCAAGAGGAGGAGAGGGGTTCCGAACAGGAAGAAGAGGTACCCTCCACAACTTAACAATTCAGACACGTACTGAAAGAGAAAAAAAAAAGAAGAAAAGAAGACGACGAGAAGGTGAGGACAAAGAAGAGGAAAATCCTGTGAGAGTAGAGAAATTTAATAAAAAAACAGAGAGAAAGTGAACAAAAACACAGAAGTCTATACATTTTTTTATAGTGTTGTTTTGTGTTGTTAATGGAATTGTAAAATTTGTATCAGAAGAGACCAGACAGAAAACGCATGTGTCTCTTGGTTTTGATTTTTTAGAATATGGACCTACACTCTCGTACACACACACACACACACACACACACGTCCATCAAGGGGCAAAAAAGAGGGATTTCAGTTTTAATTGATTTTGGCAAAAGGAATACAATCTTTTTTTCGAGAGATGTGGGTGGCCCTAAAAAGGACCGTTGGGTGTTTTTTAAATAAAATAACAAACACCAAATGGTCCTTCTCAGGGTTACTCATATACCTCGAAATGATATTTATTCTCTTTGCCTAAATTTTTTTTAGTCGATTTTGTAGATTAAGTGTTGTATATGTTTTATATATCCACGTCTATATCCCACCAGTTCCGCCCCCCCCCCCCGCCAAACGTTGTTTTATTTGTATAGTTTATGAACTAGCTGAACCTACCCGCCACCCGCTATCCGCTGAACTAGCGGAACTTACCCGCCACCTGCTACCCGCTACCCGCCACTCCCTGAACTACCTGAACTTATCCACTACTCCCTGTCACTGTTTGCTGTTTGGCCCGACTGAGGTCAGTTCCTTGCCACATTATTGCCAATGCTTTGAACCGTGACGTCCCTCACCTATTCCATTTCCCTTGGCGCTATATCACCGTGAAAGGTTATAACGCTTGGCGGGGCGGGAAACAGAACTGGATAGAATGCTTGGCGGAGCAGGACATACCACTTTAGACATTGTTGCCAATGTCCAGTACCGTGACGTCACCCATCTGTTCCATTCATATTGTCCTTATTCAAACCCATTGTTTTTTGACACTAGACAGTCCCACCATTTCCTACACTAGATATTCCCAATCCCTTGTCCCTATACAACCCATATTAAATTTTCTCATGTTAAAGTCCCATTGTCCCTAGGTTACAATCCCCCTAGTTTAACATAGAAGTCCCATTGTCCCTAGCGTATCCACATTAACTACTCCCATTCCAGTTGCTAGTCTTAACCAGGTTAACCCTCGGTTGGTTAAGCATTTACAGTTCTGTTTGCTGAGCATACCCTCCCGTGTTGGATTTTGCTGGTCATTTCCAGGGTGATTCTGACCGTTGCAGTGATATATCATAGTCTTCTAGTAGATGAGACAGGCCACAGGTCTCAGGTCTTTATTTGGTCGAATATATCAAGGACCACTGCTGCTCGCTGAAGCACATACTATTGAGTTTTCGCATGACTCTGTGCCAGAAATCTTTACTTCATACACGCCCCAAATTTTAAAAAATTCCATTAAATAGTGCAGCCCTTCTCTCTCTCTCTCTCTCTCGTGAAAAAATATTTTCTCAGATTCAAAATGCGAACCAATAATGTTACAGTTCAGTATTTAGTGTACAAATAATCGTACAAACGGTGATCAGAGATCCTTATAGCTACGTATTCGAATGAAGGATTTTAGTGGAACATGTCTCCAGTTCACTCTTGCGATGTGTTACAAAAAGATACAATTTTATTTTCCATCGGAGCGATTTTTTATACGAAAAATAGGATGTTTGTATTTGAATTTCGTAGGAAAAATATACTATACAAATATAAGTGTCATGATATTTCAAAAATCAGGAATACATTATTCTCATTCTCTTTCTCTATGTCACACACACACACACACACACACACACACACACACACACACACATATTTTAGTTTCTTATAAAAATAATTAGGACTGTAATCAACATGGCATCTGTTCCCCGATTTAAGATACCTTCAAAATGTGTCAGTAATCATAAGAAATATCTCTTTCGTTTTGTAATGTTTTTCAAACACTTGTAACTTTAAACAAATTGTGAAACGATTCTTTTTTAATGGGGAAATATAAGTCTTGAATTAAATTGTGTTAGGTATCTTTGCTTTTTGCATATGAAGTCCCATTTTGAAGTTACAATGTGTCACGATACAAATATCTAGCACTGGATTACCGTTTTCTGAAGCAAAAAATAGCAACACAGTAAAAAAAAGTCCCTCTGCCCTAGATTGCAAGAATAACTTAAGTATAACAAATCGGTTAGAATAGACGATTCTTCAATGCTAAGTCAAATGTACCGATGTATAAACCTTAATTTTCTTCAGTTGATTTCAAACTGCCGATAGATAATGGCGTGTTCTTTTACAGTTCTCCCGCCTATGGTTTAAAGACTTTAATCAGACAAGAACAAACATATGGAATTTATAGACAGACATGTGTGACATATGCAGCAATCACCATAGATGATCAATGTATATAATTTATACACAACTATTAACAATTATTTATTATATCAACAAGCATGATCAAACTATAAAATTTGTACAAAAATATGAATATTGCATGTTTCATCCACAAGTAGGATGCATGTATTATTGATTTTCTCTCTTATAGCAATATTGAATTATAATCATACTGAATACAATTTATTCAAAACTGGAACATAAGTATCTCATGAAGTCCATTTGACGATTACGATGTACTTTTGGTTCCATAGCTGTCATCGAAGGGTCAAGAAGCCACAACACTTGGCATGCCACTCCCAGTCTGCCGAAGGATCCACCGATAGTTTTGGTCCCTCAATGAAAGTAAACCAATACTGTCCTCAAAGCAAACGTCAACATCGACAGTAGCACACGGGTTTCACGAAACTGCACATAATTCGTCGACTTCCCTTCACAAAAGCAGCGCTACAGCTTAAGAATGCTCCCGTAAAGTGGACAGCTTCCTGACATAACAATTGTGATAAAACAGCAATAATTTACTCTGAAAGTCCACTGGCTGCTGTGATGAAAATCCATACTTAGAGAACTCGAAGTAATCGGGTGTCTAATTACAGGCGCTTTGTATGTGAAGCAGTAGATAAACATAATTCTGTATAACCACATCTAAAGTTAAACCACACTCGGGCAAATCGGAAAGTGGCAACGACACCCGAGGACATTATAAACATTTTGCTACACACAATCTTGTGACACGTACAGTACCAAGTACCTGCCTTCTGGAATATAGAAAATTGTATTATATCTATTGATCCGATTGAACTGGATTATACTTTATGTTAGCCCAGTCTCAAATTTAGCTTGAGCTATCCGCATTGAGAAAACTTGGTGAAATAGAAAATTTACACGCACAAAAAAACCTTTAATGAACGAAGGCATTTTGCCTTTAAAAAAGATACTTCTGACCATTGCTCGCCCAGCACCGCGGCGTGCATAGTTACCGAATACGACAATGAATATTACAAACTTACTATTTTCTTAACGGCTACATGAAAAAAAAGAATGCTTTAATATTGATATTTTTAAAGTTTCTACAAGACAATAAGCTTGACAGCAATATGAAAAATTAATTTGAGGCCTCATTAACTGCAGCCATATTATGAGACGGTAGATTTCCTTGTATTAAAGGATATCACATTTTTAGGAAAAGGTAAAATTCTCTCTATTGATGAAAACATGAAATGCATTTATTGATAGATACAATAATGAAATCAAACTCATAAACACCAGAATCTTGGATTCCATTTCCTCAAATGATTCACCATAAAAACACATTATTTTTTCCATTGAATTGAATTGATTCTGAAATCAAAATTGAAATTCTAAATACGAGCGTTTTCTCATTATTGCCAAGTATACTGAAGTATAATTCATTCTGACAACAACATGTAGAATAGATTCTTGCATGGAAGAAATTGATTTACAAAATCAAGTTTTATCATATTGCAAACATCCGTTGAGGAAGTCTTTTAAAAGTGCATGATTAAATTCCCTTGCTTGGCATCCATTCTGAAAAGCTATTTGTTACGTATGCATAGCACAGCGAATATTTCTCCTAGTTTTAGATACTAAATCGGATCTGTTGCATAGAATAAATCTCTCGATCTAATTCATGTTCTTTAGTTTACGCCTGGATATAATAAGCAAAAGCCTCCAAACGATAAACTCTCCAACATTTGAATCTATTTCTAAAATAAAGGATAAAGTTGATCTCAAATTTTAGTCTAACGACGAATTTATCATTCTTGTTTCAAATATTATTTTTAAAGTAATATTAAAAGGTGGGATAGAGTTGGTTCATTAAAGTAACCAGTTTAACTGTTCAGTCGAAATTCTAAACGAAATATAAGGGACGGACAGTTTAAATTTCGGGATGGAGGTCGGATGGGGTGGGATTTTCTTTACAACCATGATATCATTTTCGTTTACCTCAAGACAGTACTAATTTTACTTATATAATGTATACAATCAGGGCAAGAATATTTTTATAGGTATTTGTCGACCGAAAATTCCCAGGACCACATAGAAAATAGTAAATAGTCGGTCCATAATGTAATTTACATTTTAAAGTTAAATTAATTAGCGGTTATCATTTTATGGTACACCTTAAACTATGTCAACGAATGTATAGCTTCATCACTTTAATGTATGTTTGGTAATTGGATGAGCACCATATCACACCTTTATTTCATTCATAAGGAATATTAAGACATATCATAATTTTTTAATAAATTAAATGATTTTGTAGAATTTTATATTAATGACAGCCACATTTTATATTGGTTTCATGGTTAGGTTAGTCGTGTATGGTATTGCTTGAGGTCTTAGAAAATTATGCATCATATTTTGAATTTATAATATAATTTCTTTCTTAAGTCACTTGAGACAATGACATTTGTTATGTATATTTAATTTGTATTGATTGTTAAGTAACGTTTTATCTATTTTATTGATTTCATTATTTACTAGTGTAATGTTAGAATGTATGTTGGACTTAACATTGGCCTGAATTATTAACTTCTTTTATTCTGCAAAGTACTAATACATAGCTAAAATATTCTCTATGTGTATGGTTTTAATATTATGATTATTATTAATAGGAGTAAACATGTTTATTGTGTTTAGGTTTAGGATATGGGGATTCCATTAAAGTTCCTGATATATTCTATTTTAGTAACATACCTTCTAAGTATAACTACTATTTTATTGTGTAAACATTAATAAATTACTAGAATGTTATTTTGCAGTAGGCAATATTGACTTTTAGAAAATGCTAATTGTGACCTGAGGTCAAGTAGAAAACTATATAATTTTGTCACTGGAAATGTTATTCATTCTTGATTTAAACTCTGGCAGAATCAATTTGTATTATTCTTGTGTCAGGTAGTTCATTTGGGATGGAATATATTTCTTCAAATAATTCAAGTGATTTTTCTCTGGAAATACAGAGTATTCATTAAAAAATAGTATTGGACAAAAGACTAATGGCACATCATCACCTTACTAACCATTCCAGGCACATGAACACTTTCAGTGTTGGGCTGAATTTTGATTTCGACTAAAGTTTATTCAAAACTTTAATTATTAGCACTTGCGTCTGTAATTCTGTGATTAGTTAGGATTTAATTTTCATTACTGTAAGTTCATTAGTTGTTCATTTTCAGTTTGTTTCCTAGGGAAATAAATTATTTTTTAATTTTACGAATCCTGTTCCTTTTCACCCTTTTCTGTTACTTATTTTTAAGAGCATAGACTCGTAGCACAGTTATATTTTTAAATTCTTTAGCATTATAGTAAATGTACACGTAGTCTTCTTCGTAAAACTTCCATTGTTAACAATGCCAATAGCTAAGCTGAAATCAACGACTAAGTGATTGAGAATGACAGAAGCGTATGAACTAGGGACACGTAAACAATGCGTGTAATTTATAATGCAATTGCCTGGAAGAGAGTTAACACTCGAACATTTAATTAGTTGAATGAGATTTGAAGGTCAGTAGAGGACAAGTTGTGCATGGTGACGAACAAGATTTTGTGAAAGGGAATAATACGACTTGCATTATTAAAAAACTTACTGTGAATCAGGGATTGTTTATTAGAAGAGCAGATTAACATTATATAATGATGAAAGTTTCCACTTTATTCTTATTCATTTGCGCTAGTGTTCGTAACAGTGGTTGAGAGGAAAATAGTGTTTTATAATTATATGTTCGTTGGATATAGCCGAGTGGGTAATCGTTAAATTAAACAGTCAGTACTTGGAGGATTATGTGATTATATTAAAGGACTTGAATATTTAACTAATTTCATCGGATTATAGGAAACTTTCAAGGACTTCATTAATATCCTACGTTCATGAGAGTTCATTGAAGAAAAAAACAGTTGGATCAGTAATTGTGGTAAATTCAGTAGTGTTATCACGTTAACAAATAAGTACTATAGAAGTTTCGTTCGGAATACCTTATAACAGTTTCCGGATTTGTAAGAAATTGATAGTACATTAGGATTATTATGATTACATGCTAGGAATTCATACACTACAGGTTATTTTTAATTCTTTCACTCTGTTTGATTGTATTTTTTCATTTAAAGAAATTTATGTTTTGAAAAACTTTAATGCTTGTTTGGGTTTTATACAATCTTGTTACTTTAGTTTAAGCCCCTAGCTGAAACAGATTTAAATAATTTATGATATCGTGAATAAAGCATATATAAGGAACGAGGCAAGAGTTTGATATTATAATAAGAGGCATCTTTTTTTTGTCAAGTCAGAAATTATGAAGATCCACGTCTTTTTCTTCCGTAGACTGGCATATCTGTGTTCTTTATATTGCAGACGCAATGATATTAAAGCGATTTCATCACATACGTAAGGAGAGCGCAACTCAAGAAAGACCATACCCTGCAATCCTTTAAATGCTAGAAATTCTCGGAAGCTACTGTTGCTTTTAATAACAATTTCTTCCAACACATTTTGTTCCCATTCGTACTTGACAAAACCGTTTCATGTTTGAATTTGAGTCATACGAGTCGAATGAGGTTATATGTTTGTATTAACAAGGTCGATAAGTTAATTTCCTCTGGGATTCACAGCCGTATCTGCTTAAACGTGATAGTCAAACCTAATGCCGCGATTGGCATGTTCATCAGTGGAAATTAAATCAACGTGGAAACGTATATAATAAATGAAATGCATTTGACATGCTTCAATTTATGGGACGGTCTCCGCAAATAGAGAAAGTTTCGTGGCAGTTTGCAAACACAAACTGAATTATATTTCCCATATTCTGCCCTGAAAAAGATTAGCAAGAAGGTTTGCAAAATTCTATGGCTGGCAAAATTTGTTTTAAGCTAGAGTATTCAGAAAATGTTGGGCATGCTTATACGCCACTGAACTCCTAATTATTCAATGTTTTTGTGTTTTTTTGTTGTTCATATATATATATATATATATATATATATATATATATATATATATATATATATATATATATATATATATACTTATCTATTGAATGATTTGTATCGTTGTATAGCTCATTTCTTCTGAAGTTCGTATTATTATATGAATGTAATCAGTTTATTGCTTATCATGTTTGTTTGCACAGTTTAATACAGTTTTCATCCATTTTTTCATTTGTCATAATTCCAACTGCTGTTTAACATAATATATCTATTGAAAGTTTCAACTGCTGTATAACATAATATATATTTAAAATTTTAACTGCTGTATAACATAACATATGTATTTAAAATTCCAACTGCTGTATAACATATCTATTTAAAATTCCAACTGCTGTATAACATAATATGTCTATTGAAAGTTCCAACTACTGTATAACATATTATATATACTTAAAATTGTAACTGCTATATAACGTAACATATCTATTTAAAATTCCAACTGCTGTATAACATTAAATATATATATATATATATATATATATATATATATATATATATATATATATATATATATATATATATATATATTTAAAATTCCAACTGCTGTATAACATATTATATATATTTAAAATTGTAACTGCCGTATAACATATCTATTTAAAATTCCAACTGCTGTATAACATATTATATATATATAAAATTGTAACTGCTGTATAACATATCTATTTAAAATTCCAACTGTTGTATAACATAATATATCTAAATACAGAATATGTTGGGTGATAGTCAATACTATTTTAATGAAAATATACAAAAAGATATAAATGATCAATAAAAAATTATATAGTCAAATATAAGTATTGGTCACTCACACTACTTTCCGTAATGGGATTTTTTCCCATAGCACTCCTTCCGTGTGACACCACAATAGTTCTGGTCTCGGTTTCACTAAATAACTAAAATTACCTTCCTCCAGTTTACTGAAAAAGTTCAAAGGCATTCTAACTGTTTTGTTTTGAAAATTGAGTTTTTCACTGTCAAATAAGCAATGCGTTAGGGATTAAAGCAGTCAGCTAATCCTGTATTTTCCTGAAATTATATCCAGCTCTCACATAACTTCCAGTATTGTCAGAAATAAAATAAACAAGATAATTGAAACAATCAATCTGAGGACAATTTTGTATCAAACCGGGACCAGTTCTAATGCATCAGTCACAGACCTTCTTTGAGTGCCATGTTTTCTGATAATGCGAAATAACTGAGTTGTGCTTTTTCTTTTTTCCAATAACCATATCGTTTTAGTATGCTCAGAAGGAACTCAGCACATTATTGGAAGAAGAAGTTTATATACATTTTCATTTTTGTGTTTGTTAGATTTATTTTTTTAAGGCAGCGTATTAAAATATAAAATTTAATTGGGTCTATTGCTTTGACTACTCCCACCACATCTATTACTGTTAATACCACAACTACTATTTATACCACTGATTCTACTACTACTATTAATACCATTATTATTACCACTACTACTAATTCTACTAGTACTACTAGAATAACTACTACTAATGTTATCAATACCACTACTATTGCGACTAGTATTAATACCATTGCTACTGCTACTATTACTACTACTATCATTACTACGATGAATATCACTACAACTACTATTTCAGCTACTACTGTTTTTACTACTGCTACTACTATTACTACTGCTAGCACCACTACCACTGCTGCTACTACTACTACTGCTAGCACCAATACTAATGCTGCTACTAGTACTATTATTATAACTATTACACTGTTACTGCTCTTATAGGAGTAGTATAATTATTGGTGGTTACAAGCACATTTATGAAAACAGGTAAATTTTAATTAAAAAAAATATCTATAAGGGGGGTTCTGAGCTCAGGCAAATTTAAAGATAGTCGTTCCGAGCACAGTCCCCATGACTGCTAGCGGTTCCAGGTGACAGATTTGTTTAAGCTTCTCCCATCTACCCATTCCCCCCTCCCCGTTTACATTAGCTCGAAATCAGCCAGGACAGAATCCTGGTCAGGTCGTTTACTATTTATATGATCTAGTGTCAGAGTGCTAATATCGTCTTCCAGTACGCACCGCTTGTTAGTAGGATTTTGTCGAGTGCATATGCTAACAGATTGTGACAATATAACCGGATGGTATTCATGTTTGATAATATTTTGACTCCTCCTAACACCGCCAAGTAATTTTCATGCAGGAGAGAATTTTTTAACAACGCCTTTCTTTATTCCTTTAGCGCGCCTTTTGAATTCGTCGCTGGCTAATTTGATCGAGTACATTTTACTGCGTAGTCCGATGAATTCCACTATGTATATGCCGAGTTGGTTTCTCCTTGAACTTTCAGATGACTTTTATGTTAGCGTAGTCGTAAAATGGTAATCCGAAAATTCAAATCGGCGCTTGTCCTCATACATGTCCTGGTACATATCGACGGTCTTGATCTCGTAGCATAAGCTTTCCATCTTATCTGATTTACCGGTAATGGAAATCGTACAGGAGCAGTTTAGACAGCTCAAACACGGTAAATCCAAAGTTGATGGCTTGCTCATGACGAGATTGTTTTGTTTTCTTGTGGATGGCTTCTAGATTTTCATCATTGAGTTCCATGTTTACAAACATAGGATCATTGACCAGCTTGTTTCTGCGTTCGACGTCGTTGACGAGTTTGACGATTGACCCGTTTTCGAATGTTTACCATGGTCATGCCAAACACCGAGTTGTTCATGAGTTTGAAAATGTTCTTTTCGAAATCTATCTCAGGCAAAGCTCGCTTGGAAGTGTTAAAGTGGATGTAAGTCTGTTGCCAATTTCTTTGGTCGAATTTAAGCACGCGATGAATCCGGATGAGCTTTGCTCCGAAACGGATACACTGCCTTATATTCTTGGAATACGTAATGTACCTGTTTTTCCTCATGAGATTAGGCACGATTTTAGGCACGCTCGCTCCTCCGCATTCAAGTTTAGTTTTATGGCGAGCATGTCAGGACTGAGCATGTCCTCTGTAACAAGACATCCGGGTGGGATTTCGGATTTACAACATGTACTTTATCATGTTGTTAGGACTGCATTTGGATTTTGTGCTACAAGAATTTGCCGAACGTTTTCACGATGGGATGCGAGTCGTATCCGCAGATATTATTTAACACCCCAGGAATAAAATACGATTTTTTAAATTGAGAACGGTACGTGTCGTGATCAGCTCCGATGTATTTTCCAGTATGGTAGCAATGATCTTTCACCCGGTCGTCGCGTAGTCTTTTCTGCAATGGCAAAAGTGTCAGGCTCTGTCAAAATCAATTTTGTCTGTTTTATCCACTATATGCAGCATATCCTGCGCGAATTTGTCCGTACAATTTAGCCCTCGATAAAGGTTAATGTCTGAGCTGTAACTTTCGTTGATTCTCAGGATCGTATAAGCAAACCTGCACGGCACGTGCTCCTGATACATATTCGTGTCGGCCCCAGTGACGTTGTCGTCCCGGTGTAATGAGCAGCTCCCACTGGCACGATAAGCGCCTCAACATCGGCGTACACGACACAATAAATATTGGCTGTGCAATGGAAATTGGTGAACGTGATTTTATTCTTTTTCTGTTCAGGCGGTTTTATCGCCATGAGGTTTCCGCAATCGAGGCCATGATATTGAAGTTTATCCTGAGTTGTGAAACCTACCAGGCATTTTTGCAGAAAAACACCTCGTCGTTCTTTTTGGACACCTGTCCGCTCGTGATCCTGGAGAAATTCTTAATTCAGCAATAGTGACCCCAGCCATTAGGGTCATCTACGAAGGCGTACAATAAACCAATATACGTGCAAGCAGCGTCCAGTGCAGTCATGTTGAGCGGATAAACAGCTGTGCCGTCTCCAAAACCAAATAAATTGATGCCGATTTTTTTCTTCTTTCAAATTTGAGAATGGAATTCTTGTAAACTAAAGCGTGTTCTGGTATGGCGTGTAATGACTAATCCGATCTGGGTTTCTCTCTGCAGGATAAAACGTAGATAATGCCTCCAACATAAAACATTGGTTGTCGTTATTTTTTTAAAGTCTATGCAGCCCCGGCTTTTAACTATTTTGTTGGACAGCGGTATCCACGAACTTGCCCTGAGCGAATTGTACTTGGATGTGTTAACGATGATTCCAGTCACATCCAGTAGTATCCAGCCCGAACCGTCGTGTTAAAACTTTTCTGCATCGTCCGCTATTTGTAAATCGATCTTATGTTGATGTCTAATACGTCAAAAAGAGCACGCTGCCGTATGGCAATATGAGCTTTTCTTCTCGTCGTCCCGGGGCGGTATAATGTGGCTTTCATTATTGTAGACGTGCTCCTGTGAAGGCCTAGCAAAAACACATCTGCTTCACTTGATAACTTATGTCAAAACCGGCAAATGCCCGTACGCCGATGTTTTCGAAAATTTTGGTGCGACGGTAGCCATAGTCGGTAAAAATTTGAGTTATATTCCAGATATTATTTTTGCTGAGGAAGAGGTAGACGAGTATCAGGAGCGCCATTGGAGAAGACGGTGTCACCAGCATCAAAGACCTACACAAAATATAAACATCAATACCACATCCTAAATACACTTAAACGTTGAAATCTGACGGCGCCACAACGGGAGCAATTTTGCCAGTTGCTCATCTTGGTAAAGCGTACTCTACTTTGGGATCGGAAGACATTATTTTAAATTTGATTACGTGTTCAAGCTTATTTTTGAAGTGATGGGACTACCAGAACATGCAGCAAAGTGCAAGCCCGTTTGACGCAAAAAAAACGTGTCAACAGCATGCAATAAAGCTATTTTCAGGCACTGGCACCAACACCATTAGCGCATCAATCGGATCCACGAGTTAAATTTGTCAGGATGACCAAACCATTTGACGAGATTTGTTGCCTTTAGTCAAAATTACTTTCTCGATCCCTATAGTGTCCTGGTCAGTTTTCTGCACGTAAAAAACTTCGTTTGGCTCTCCTGCTGCATCGTTAAGCGTGTACGTAACCGTCATTGTCTTTCTAATTTTACCCACCACAAATAAATCCTTGGCCCAGTTTGGCGTGTATCATTCTCCAACGTACGTTTTAGTCTGATGATTCCCACCTTAAATGTATTCCTAAAAAGAATACACCTATCACTTCTGGTTTGCGGTTATCGGTTCGAGCTTCTTTAGACGTCATTTTAATGCTGACATGTCTCGTGTGATTGTACCGGTTCACAATCTTCGGTAAAAATCTAAATACCGATCCGTATTATCGCTGATAAATTACTTCCACATGCGATATTTTCAGAGTCCTATTAAACTGCTCAAGGACAGCTACTTGGACCTGACTTTGTGTGGTGTACAAGACACTATTAATTTATGAAGCCGCATATTTTGGGGCATTTGATGACCGCCTATCACCGTCCGGTGCACTGATGATGCTATCCAGTACTTCAGCGATACATTTTAAAATAATTACGCACAGGTTTTGTGCAGCTCATTCGAAAGTCATGCACCTGGTGTTAGTTTACTGGCACCCACTCCAGTTTCAGTCCGACACCTAACTTATGTTCCGCACGTATGATCCCACGCACAAGAGCGCAGTTCACTCGCTCCCTGAAATGTCTTGGTTTTAGCTCCCTCTGTTACCTCAGCATGTCTTTATCGCATCCGGCTTTATCGTCTGGGTGATCCCGGTAACAAATATCTTGCTGTAATGCAATGACATTCACGCCTTTATAAGGCTTCTGGCCGAGAAGCGGCTTATCTTTTACATCGAGCTGTATTTCCAGTGGGTTCCATGACCCGGTATATTTCTGCCCTGGTAATGTCAAGCCTCCGCTAGGCTTTGGGAGTTTGTCGATGAATTTATGGATATCGTTAGCGTCCCCAAGGATTTTACGTTCAACGCATCGGACACAACCTCCCCAAACAGACACACACACACACACACATTTCACTATGTCCGAATGTCCTCGCAGCTCGTATGCAGATCTCAGTGTCGACAATGACAATGCATTTTTATGCATAATGGTACACTAATTCAGCAAGCAGGGGAGACAGAAGCAGGCGACCACGGCACCAGACAAACAGGTGACAACGGAGTTGCCAGGCTATTATTAGCTATGATCCGTGAGTTCTTGGTACCGCAAACATCGCACAAAGATTTAACAATGGGGCGACAATATTTTGTGATCAGCTGCACTGGGTCTATGTTACCTCTCCTAGTTCTACACTTGAGACACCACGATTAGATGGTTTATACTTTGCTTGTCTACAAAATTTACGACGGCTTTGGCAAGTTGTACAGCGATAAAAGCGATTCCACGGGTGATTTTCTATTGTATATATGCCTGATGTAATTAATACAAAATCAGCCACAGGTGCTATCATCCATGTCCTGAAGCTGAAATGAGTTATACACGGCTTCCATTGGCGAAAGTTGTCGCTCGCAACTCTGGTTTCACAGACAACCCTGCCAGCCAAGCCGTCTCTGTGGCAAAATACCGAGCCACATCGTCTTAAGAGGTACACCAAAGGAATCGAAATACTCTACATCGCGCTGATCGTTAACCACCGCGACCCAGTGCGTGAAAATTCCGTTGTAATAATTGTGGATAATTAATTACGCAGCTTTAATCAGGCCAGATTTTGTCCGGAACCTGGTCAATGGAAGGAAAAAATGCCCTGAAATTCTTAAAGGTGGGAGTTAACTCACTCTTGATAGCATAGTTGGACAAAGACAATTTTGCTGTTACCGGTAGCTTTGCTACAGCCCGGTGTTGTCTCCGGTAATTCAGGCGTCTTCTGCTTCTTTTTTTAAGGCTATATCCTCTCCAGATGAGAAAAAAAAAACATGGAATTATCGACTCGGCGAGGCCGGCTAATAACGGTCCGGTAAAACCTCCTTGTTTCGCCAATTGGATACAGACAATCTGAGAACGTTGAGAACGAGTCTTTTTCCAGTGGCGGCGCGTTTGGCCAATGAATCGGGTTTGAAACATTTTACACTTCATCACTGTTTAATAGCTTCGTAGTAACCCAATGGATTCGATTTTAGACAATAAAATCACAGTACAGGATTTGGTACTGGTTGCGTCTGATCAGAACCGTGCCAAGCAGATGATTTAGAATTAACTTCATCTCGTTATCGATTTCAACACCAAAACTACTTGCTTGTTTACAGGAGATAAGCAATTTTAGCCGTGCTATAATTATGGCTTGGCGTGGCTTTGGCAGTAGCCAACACCCGGTCCGGTTTTACCTTCATGACACTCTCAGCGGATTAATAAGAGCATGGAATTTTAGTCTTGACAGGGTTACTACGGTATCTTTTTTTCAGACTTCTCCAGGATAGATCTTACATTTTTGCCGGTCGTGCTAAGATACTCCTAAACTGTGATCCCAGTTGGATCTGTTTGCTTCATGCGAGCTTTCGCACTCTGATGCCATCGTTGCTCCTCGAGGCTGACTAGCTTTTCCAGGACATCGGTTTGCTTTGCATCAGAGGCTGCCGCCGCTATAGCAAGTGCATCCTTTCCGGTTTAATGTTTTGCTGTAGCACTAAAAATGGCTTCGGTGACTGGCTTAAACAGCTGATGATTTTTCGACATGGCCGCTCATGTTGCTTGACAGAGTATATTAGCACGTACTCCGCTGACGTCTACAGGCGATTTTCTCAACGACATGTTATTATAGCAGCTGAGTAGATCAACTTTATCTGAGGAGACAGACGCAACGGAGTTGTGAGCAACACTGCTGCTGAAGTCAAGTAAAACTGAACTGAGGCAATGAAGTTGCTTACGGAACGTCTAACTGATTTTATTGGGTTTGCATGCAAGTAAACTATCAGATCCTTTTCATTATTTTCCATGGATCGACTCCGCATCGCGGTGAAACGTAATGAAATCTTGTTTACTGCAAGACGTCGCGGCGGTGGAACAGTCCTTGCAATTTTTCGCGGTGATGGCGAGCAGCAGAGAGGGTGAATCCCACAAAGTATTTCGCTTAACAGAGCCTTCTATCGAGAACATTTTAGATAGAGATATCATTTTCACAAAATAAACCCTCAAGTCAGAAAACATGACAAAATAGGCTTTCTCTGCTGACTTGAAGGGTTATCTCATGAAAATATCTACCTATACAAATATTTCTTGATACAAGGGTCTATCTTGCGAAAACACTCGGGGATGTTTAGCCCTCTCTGCTGCTCTGAATCACGTCTGGAAAATATCCTGGCAGGGTTTGCCTGCAGTCGCCGTTTCTGCTGCTGTCTAGTTAAAAATTGTATCTAACCCAACTCGATACCGTAATCGAGGATCATGTAAATTTATCTAAACAAATCCATTTGGTTTTGCCTGAGCACGACTAAAGAAATTTCTAAATTTATTTATATCCATGTCGCCGCTGCACCAAGTCTGATGTATATTTCGTAATGTGTGCGTGTCGACTCCGTTAAACACCGCAAGAATATTACAGTTTTCTCTGATCACTTTTGGTATTTGTGTATATCGTTGAGTTACATAAATCACATCGGTGTTTTTATGTCTGCCGCGTAAGAATATCCTGGCAGGGTTTGTCTGTTTGTCTAACATTACATCATCGTACATGACTAAATTATTTACACTTCGATCAATGTCATCAATGTTCGGCGCTTCATAAATATCAGTGATAAATTCAACGACGTCTTTATCGTCCTCACTTATAACTTTTGCACTTTCGTTAAAATCCTTTATTACGTCATAGCACCGCTGATCGTCCACAGACGGAGCTATCAAATACAACTTCTCCCACTTCATCCACTTTATTATTAAATTAAGTAACAACTGCGTCTAACCACTCCCAGATGGACCTATAATTATCATTCGAATTGAATTTGGTAGCACTGAGTTATGTTTGATTGGCTCTTGTCGTTTTGTAGCAGAAAAGTCGGTGATCTCCATTAGATATATTATAAAATAATATGGATTTATATTGTGTGAAATGTAGAACACGTACCCCAACTGCGGATATAACAACCACTACAACAAAAAATAATCGACAAGCGCTTACAGGCAAGTGTGAACGTTGTAGCACAAAAAAGTTTAAATTTATTCCGTCGGGTAAAAAAAAAGCGAGGATGTGATATCGCAGCTAAGTTAACAGCGCTGCCAGGAGCTCCGTGGGCGAAATATCCAGGAGAAAAACATCTTCCAGGATATAATTACTGTGGTCCTGGAACCCGACTTGATATCAGACTTGGTGCCTTAGATCAGCCCAATCCAGGTGAGTATCCGATAAACGCTATTGATAAGGCGTGTCATGCGCATGATGTAGCTTACCGAAGTAAGGATTTGCAACAGCGCCATCTCGCGGATGTGAAATTAATTCACGCGTTAAATGCCATCACTGATAAATCTTTCAAAGAAAGGTTAGCTAGCTGGTTAATAAAATCTGCAATGAAATCTAAACTTGTATTAAGTGCTGGTAATTAATTATAATGGAGTCGATTTATTATTCCCCAAAAGGATATTGGAGCGGTAGCGCAGCAATTAGTAAACTCGCTGAAGCAGCAAAAGTTACGCGAGCTACTGCTAAAAATTGGTTATCCCGACAGGCAATATGGCAAATTTATCTACCGCGTTCTTAAACAAATTCACTTTGCACATTTTAATGTTAGTGTACCAAATGAAGTTCATCAGGCTGATATATTATTTCTGCCACACGATACCATTCGTCGTCGAACATACAAGTACGCGTTAACTGTAGTTGATGTTGCAAGTAGATATAAAAATGCAGAACCGCTATCAACGAAAAGAGCATCTGAAGTAGCCAATGCTTTTGAACGAATTTATCAACGAGGACCTCTACGATGGCCACAGTTGTTACAAGTTGATCCTGGCAAAGAATTTCAGGGTGCAGTATCATCGCTGATGAAGCAACATAACGTTACCATCAGACGAGGACATACTGAAATTCATCGTGATCAGGCAATTGTTGAGCGATTTAATCGAAAACTTGCTGAGCGGTTATTTGGATATCAATACGCGAAGGAATTCATTCATGATTCGAGATGAATGGGTTACAAGATTACCAAGTGTGATAGCTGCGCTAAATAATGAAATTACTCGAACAACCAACATGAAACCTGCCAACGCGATTACAAAAAAATATATACCCGTACAACGTGATTCTTCAGCGCAGCCAATACTGGGTAATGTCACTGTGAGATATTTATATGAACCAGGTGAACTTGAAGGTGGTAAACGAAGAGCGACTGAACCTATTTGGAGTATTACGACACATAAAATATCTAGCGTGGTAAGATCAACTGGTAGACCAGCAATCTACAGACTGGATTCAACTGCTCCTCAAAGTGGATTCACACGTGAGCAATTACAAGTAATTCCTGAGGGCACACAATTACCACCCCGATCACTTAGCTAGCACCCCGACGTCGATTACATTCAAGACAAGTCAGCATCACATTTTCGCGTGTATGACCGCGACTGTTATCTTTTCTATCTACGGTGAATTGTCTTGAATTTTTATTCGAATACTGCCATAGCATTATACAATTACAGCTCTCACAGTGATTATTTTGCTGTTGTTTTAGTTTCATGATAAAATCAGTGTCGAGGTCGAAATCGCGATTTTTTTTGGTCACTTTGTTTGTAACCGGCTAATTTTCTTTTTATTATGTCACCGCTATTGTTTTCATCGCTATCAGTTATTGACTCTTCCAAGACAATTCTTCGCAGTTGAGATATTCTTCTGACTCTGGATACAGCTAAGTAAACTAAATTTGACCGTTCGATTCTATCATCAACGATCCAGACAGTTGAATCACTGATAGTCAATCCTTGAGATGAATGAATTGTCATTGCGTATCCCAGTGTCCACGGGGATTTATTCATTTTTAGTGCGTCTTTGACAGCCTTAATATCAACTAGCACAATATCATTCAATACTAAAATCTGTTTCTCTGTTTTCCCAGGAATATCAACATCTATATTCTGTAACCGCGTATCAGCTGGTCTATAAAATAACGGCACTGGCAACATTGGAAACTTTTCTTGTTGTAATTGAAATAGCTGCTGTGTCTCTGACTATCTTTCTACTTGCCACCATCAAATCGTCTGCTTTCCATGTCTTCCAAAAGTCGCTCATTGAAGTTTCAGGAATCATCTCGCGCATAATTTCGCATTGAATTTTATTCGGTTGTAATCTGATTAATTTTTTAAATTCCTTCAACGTTGCATCAAGTGCTCTATGATCATCAAACACTTCTTAGTAATAATCAACAAAATCTTTTAACCAATCATGTGGAGATACGCCGACAAACGGAGGTGGTTGACCGTGATCGCCGCACATTATCACTGCAGTATTCGCTGTTAGCAGCCAATCAAGAAAGTTTTTAATGTATCTAACGGTACCGTACATATCTCATCCCAAATTATGTTCCCGGGAATATATTTTGTTCCCATTCGATCTGGAGTCCATACACCACCGCTGTATTTGAAAAAGCTGTGCCAAGTGCAAGAATTAACTCCTCGCTGTTTCATCTCCCTGGCAAGTCTGTGTGTAGGTGTTAGCACAATCATATCCGATTTGAAAATCGAAGATTTTCCAAATAATTCAATCGCTCGAGTTGTCTTACCAGAACCTCCCTGTCCGTTCAAATAAACGGTTTTATGTCTAGTGATTGGATCATACACAGATGGCGCAGAAGACATTTCTGTTAATTCTGATTTACAATAATCATCCTTAATCGTAACACCAGCGGATTCACAATATCCATGTAACGTTGCTTTTATTCTCCAC
This sequence comes from Sinohyriopsis cumingii, assembly GCA_028554795.2. NCBI lineage: Eukaryota > Metazoa > Mollusca > Bivalvia > Unionida > Unionidae > Sinohyriopsis > Sinohyriopsis cumingii. Next base: position 51,904,471 of record CM068842.1, on the reverse strand, counting down.
GAACTTCACTGTTGCTTGTAAAACGAGCCAGTGATTCTAAACATTTTTTATCGATATAAAATGAATCCCTTGCAACTCCAACTGCAGTGTCAGGAAATCTATTTATCATTGATAGCAAATTTATAGAAACATAAGCCAGCATCGAAGATCTTAAATGTGTGTATTAAGGTGATTCTCCGTCGATATAACTTACAATTGTGCCCAACTTTTCCCCGACGGACAAGAGCGCGTCCTCCCGATTACAAAATATATTTCTCGCAACGGCATCAGCAATTATAAAATCTAATTCAGCATCATCGATAATTAGCCGCGAGTGATGTAGTTTATGATCATATGCGCCACCTTGAGTAAATTTACCGATTATTCTTCGTCCGAGATCTTTTGCTGTTTTTTTTCACTATTGCTAAGTTTGATCTCGAGAACTTTAGGAGCTTCACCAACAATGACATCCATGGGAGTATTTGGACTCTCTCGTGCGTACTCGCTAATAACATCATCTACACTGATACGCTCCGGTGTTGGTAACCAAACTGAAGTCTGCGGTCGATATGATATGATTGCTTCACTGACAGTCAACGATTCCAGTATTCGGCTATCAAGCATATATCGCAATAACACTATTGGTACCCAGCGCTTTTCACTAGCGTGTCTGCCAAACCAAATATAACAGCACGGATGAAGCTTTTCAGCAAATTCAAACAAAGTTACACGAGCAAATCCTGTCGGGTAAAGGACCGTTTATATCAACTCGTGTCATAGAGTTCCTGGGATGTCCAAATCGCTTAAAATATTCGCGGCACTCGCCGTTCCCGAGAAAACTTCCTGGGTAGCACGCAATCATATCCACGGAAATCATATCCCGGTGGTCATACCGGGTATTGCACAGTCCGCCATGTCCATACTCGACACAACTCAATTGTATATCCGAAAGAAACTCGCTTCGGGTTGGTCTCCAGGAATTTCTTTCTCTTGCAGCGTGGGCGACAACACTCGGAACTGTAAAACAATTAGTTAATAACTGTTCGGTGTTTTCTCTTATTGCATATTTCTCTGCGAGTTTTTTCATTTGTTGTTGCAACGACTCCGTCCGGTATAATTCGCCGTTGGGTTTTACAAATTGATCATACTCGGAATCTTCAGAACTTTTAAACAACCACATCGACACAGGGTCGGTTTTGCTTATCTGTTTGATAGTATCGAATATGTTTCCGCGATAATATTTCACAACACGATGCCGCGGATATATCGTAACTGCGTTAGTCCAAGCGTGAACGTTATGATCAATGATATTTGTTGGAGCCCCGTATCGGTTATATTTCGATTTGTATAACACTTTCTTTGTTATAGTTGTTACGGTTATGGGAAATCTTAATGCGCTTTCTAGCTTGGCGACATATTTTATTGACGCTCCTGTGTGTTTGACCCGCTCAGCCCACGCTGTTATTTTGGACTGTCTTAACGCAGTCAGACCGTTTCCCCGCATCGCACTTTTAAAATATTCCATTACTCGCTCGGCTACACAATTGAGCGTCATCGGAGACGTCCTCATTGGGGTGAGTTTATCAATTTTTGTTTTTTTTTATCGGATAGATTCCATAAATGACCGCGGTCACAGGATATGCTTGAGCGTATTATGGTTTATCAATCCCGGTCAGCGCTCCTGGTTTACAACCACTACTTAACAGAATAGTCTTTCCGCTAGCAAGGACAGGGTCGAGTTTGTCACGGATAATCCACGTATCGGAATCTCTGCTTGCACAATAAATTTTATTCTGAAAAAATATTTCCGACTGCCTTGATATCCATCAAAGAGATAATTGATAATTGTTTTCGCCCGTGCATCATTCATTCTAGCGTCGACAACACCTTCGGTGTCGCGGATAATTTTAAATGACGACCACACGTGAGACGCGCCGTCGTTGGGGAATTCATTTTGGCATTCGTGATAATATCAAACAGATCAGTCAGGGATTGTCGTCGCGAGTCAGGGGTTAGTCTGTCAAGATCGAATCTCTCGGTGCCAATGGTAGATAATCTTTCAAATTCCTCCATATTATATTTAAGACAAATATTTAAATAAGAAAATATTATATATATATATATATATATATATATATATATATATATATATATATATATATATATATATATATATATATATATATATGAATCGTTGTAAGTGGCTTGGTACAAAATCATCAATTCGCTGTAATAAATCCTGCAGAGGTGAATTCTGCGGGACACATTGCCAAAGCGTCCGAAGGGGGAGTTTAATGCCAATACCATGCCTGCGATGTGGCATCGGAGTCAGGAGTAAAACATAGTTATGTGCGGGTTGTGCAGGAAAACGATACCGTGAACTCAAGCGATATTACAACAAAAAAAAAAAAAAATAACGATACCGCGTTGAAATCCGAGCGTGATTATTTAATTAAGTTTTCAGACAAATTATAAATTAGATAAATGAGTTATATATAATGAACCAAGAAATTGTCCCACATCCTATCATTAAGAATTACGAAGCAAATCGCGAGAGGATAGTTAGGAATTGCAGGTTGAAAAAACCAGTTGGTGTTGTTAATAATTCTGGTTATCTCACGTTCTCGTTTCGTGCTGATAAGCAGAAAAGTTATTGCTGTCATCGTTTTGTATACGAGTGTTTCTTTGGAAAGATCAAAGACGATCTTGTGATCGATCACATTGATGGACAAAGACTTAATAATAATTTATCCAATATAAGGGCTGTCACACAAAGCCAAAATTGTAGGGCTGGTAATACTGGATGTAATGATAAAGGTGCCAGAGCAATTTTATCTATAAATTTAGAGACTGGCGAAGAAATAATGTTTCAATCAGTGTATGCGGCTGGCAAGTATTTTGATATTCACAGATTCTCAATACGTTTTTTCGCAGATAATATAACCAAATCTACTTTATCAAAAAAAATAAGCAGAAAATTACCTTTCAATATCAATAATGAAGAGAAACTATCAAGTAATTACGTAGAATTATATTTATTTAATTTTTTTCTATATTGTAAAAACGGAGATAACTCCGTTAAGTATATCTCATGCAATTAGTTCCCTCCCTTTGTGCAATACTCCTTGAGATTGTCATTACAGGTAAATTTATCCAGCGCGACTTAGCGGTATACAATTATCATTTACAGCTAGTCTATAACACTTCCGCGTTCACAAATACATGTATTTTTCAATTTAAATTCAGCTTAGAATTTAAATTAACGATATACACTGCTGACGGATAAACGGTTCTCTGTGTACAGGTAACACGATCTCCAATTACTTCCCCTTGACGAAGTCAAAGTGACTTCGTCAAAGTGATTTTGTCAACATCCGCGGGTGTATAATATTTTTTTCACAGATGAAATCTTTATTTTATTGCACTTGTTCGGGGTTATGGTTCATCTGTATTTTTTCTGCGATCATATTTAAGAAAAAACAAATAAAACATTTTAAACAATTAACGCCCGAGCTATTTTTGAACTTTCAAGTATCAGTCGGTTTATATACGATACGATCTTATTAGAAGACGGAGTCTTCAAAGTTGAACAGTGGTATACAATCTTGTCATATCCGCCCATGGCGGATGCTTTTTGCGTCATCCAGAGGTTGATTTTGAGGGGATTGTATAGCCGCTGTTGAATGTAGAAAATGACTCCGTTAGGATAAGTCGTCTTACTGTAAATACTATATGTCTGTACCGTCGTAGGATAAGTTATATATGGGATTGTAAATACAATGCTGTAAATATGCTTCTATATCCGTCCTACTGTAAATGATGTAAATACTATATGTCTGTACCGTCCTAGGATAAGTTAGAATTAAGTTATATATGCAATTGTAAATATTATATGTCTGTAAATAGTGTAAATACAATGCTTCAGGGTCAAACGACCCACATATTTTTTTTCTTTTAAATATATAATATTTATATATATGAATTACGAAAAATGTCAATAATGTGATTGCTGCTATTGAAACTTAAGAAGAGCTCGGATTTAATATGTCACTAAATTCTGAAACAATGATATCTGATTTTGAATCATTGCATGTAGCTAAATGTGCAGGGCGTTATATTCTTCCTGCTCAATATCGATTCATAAAAAAAAATTCAAAATAATTTGTATAAATCGTTGGCTACAGTAGAAGAAGCACAAATAAATGAATTTGTTTCATTGTCTCGTGCAATTGAAAAGATTAGGTTGGCATTGGCGGCCGAGTATGAAATGAAAAAAATAATAAATACTCGGGTTAGAAAATTGAAAAATTGCATGTCCGTTGACGAAGTCAGGGACAAAGTCAGCGATGATAAAGTCATCGACGAAGTCACTGACGAAATCAAGGACGACGAGGAAGTAAATATCTCACCTTGATGAAATCACCTTGATTTTACTTGGAATTGAAATTGAAAGTAAAAAAAATATATCACTTTTTTTTTTACTTCCTTGATTTTATCAAGGTGACAACAAAATCAGCGAGATAGTATTTTTCTCAGTCGGTTGGATTAATGCAGGAATGTGCATAATTGAGAATTTGATCTCTGTCGCACACTATTGTGGTAATATGCTCTAGTCTGAGATTATCCAACTGTTGCTGTGTTAATAGGAAATCTTCGTCTCCGTATTCATCAATAGGCAATTTAACGTTAATTTCTTCTTGTGCAAATGCAGCCCTAACTGCTTGTTCGAGCGCTTGTTTGTCATACACAAAAACATCTGTGTGGTGGTACATATAGATTTATCAATCCAATCTAAGATCTAAATACGCGTATATATTCGAGGATTTGGTGTACACTGCAATGCGCAATCACAACATGATCTTTTATCAAAACTTGCAGTTGCGCATCAGTCAGTATAAAATCGTCATGACCGTATATATCAACCATTATTTTTTCCGGGGTAACTTTTCCTCCGTTGACAGCTTTATCAAGAAGTTCTTTATCATGTATGAAACATTTCACGCGGTGATACATTAAATAATACTTGCTTGATTAATTTGTGAAATATATTTTTTTGCAGATTTTTTTTTACTAATTTCTGTGATTTTTACTAGTAAACACCCCTATGAAATTAGCAAATCGGACGATTTCTGTGATTTGTACTAGTAAATACCCTCTTAATTTCAGTGAATTTGTCAGTGTGTACAAAATATATATAAAATAAAATATTTTTACTGGAAAATCGTTTTACGAAATCGCTTGCACAAAAATAATACTTGCTTGTGAATATCAGACGATTTCTGTGATTTTTAGTGGTAAATACCCCTGTGAAATTAGCAAATTGGACGATTTCTGTGATTTTTACTAGTAATTACCCTATAAATTTCAGTGAATTTGTCAGTGTTGCAGAAAATATATATAAAATAAAATATATTTACTGCAATATCTTATTGAGACGATCTCGTGAAATGCACGAGTGAGCATAATTCATGATTTGGTCTGGAAGACACATGATTATCGTGATATGATTCTCTCGTAGTTGTTCCAACTGCGATTCTGTCAGTAAAAAATTATCGTTGCCGTATTCATCAATAACTATTTTAACACCGCCTATCAACCCTCCGCTGAATACTTTTTTGATATATTCTTCAAGTACTTGTTTGTCGTATATAAAACATTTCACGTGCGTGTACATGCTATATTTTTTTATTGTTTAAAATAATTTATTGAAATATTTTTTATGTTGACGGTGACATCTCTGCTATCATCATCACTGTCGTCGAAAGTGACATCACTGCTATCATCATCACTGTCGTCGTCAGTGACATCACTGCTATCATCAATGAAATCATTATTACATTTTTTCTTCAAGGACATTATTATAATATAATATTATTAATTGAAAATCGTTTACGATTGGAAGTCCATGACTTGGAAATCCCGAGAAATCGAAGATTTTTAGGATTGAAAGTCTTAAGACTTTACCAGGAGACTAATATGTAGTGCTTCATTCCGCAAATCAAGAGGATTCCCACGCTGGTCTGTCAGCGCGAAATTTATTCTGGTCAGCCACGGATTATGACATCGTAGATAGACCGGATTGATAGGCTCTTGCACAATCATAAATTCAGGTGGTTCTTTCGGACTAAATGAATAAAGAAAGAACAAATCCTTGCTGGGCTTGATTTGATACTGTCGTGTCTGTGCTGTAACTGCCATCAATAACATCACACACAAGATTGGCCGCGACCACTTCAGTTATATTTACGATGCCCGGGGATACATGCCGGCCTTGCCCGGTTGGGCTATTGTTGTGTCTGAGGACAGTTGGTTCCGGTAGTGTTTTTCTGTGTTGTGCGAGTATGTCGTCGAAGGACTGATTGATGAAGTCGATGACGGATTTTCTCATCTCGGGTACGTTATATCCAGGAAATTTAAAATCCGGCAACGTGGCTTCCGTCAGTGACTAATGGGCTAGAAATTGTTGTTTATAACGATTTATGTCATATATGATATCAGTAGGATTAATTGTTGCCTGAATTACTCGCTGGTTAATATATTCCATGTCTGCGGCAAGCTGATTTAATATTTCAATCCGCGTAATAATTTCGCTGCGTGAACTTGTTATATCAAAAAGATGTTCTTGGAAGCTCTGCCGTAGCCGCTTTAGTTGTGTTTTATGTTCTCGATTAATGATTTTAAAATATTCAATAATATCTTCTAGGCTAATAAAATAAGCGTTAGGGCCTTCATTGACTTCTCGTGTACGAATAAAATACCACCGAAAATAGTCCATAGGGTGGAAGTCAATCCTGCTACCCAACGTTGCACTTTTTATATCATCCAGAATTTGTTTATATGGCGGGGTAGTTTCATAATATGACTGCGCGTCAGTGGCATAGTCAGACTTTTTAGGTGTTGGTGGTATTGGTTGTGCCGGTGGAGCGATTTCAGGCCATCCTAACACTGTTCTGATTGAGCTGTTGTATATATCCACGGCGTAGTCTGGAGTGTTTATTTCGATGGCCGCCGACAGCGTTGGCTCATGAACGGTTATTGTTATTTTGGATTCCTTTGTTGTAATATTTTTTATTCGACGTTGTAATTCCTCATTGATTTCTTCGATTTGATAAGACCCGGTTGGTAACCCAATGACGTTCCAGTCTGGCGTGCCATCGGGTTTATTTTTATATGCAAACACAAACGAATTATTTGCTCGTAATTTACTAAACGACGCTGATCTGATATTGGGCCAACTGTGATATGCTCGTAATTGTGCTAACGCGGTCTCGCTTACTGGAATCCCAGTTGGAAAATTAATACTGAATTCAGGCTTAGTTGAGGTTACTGTTAGCAGAGAGGTTCGCGACGGACTTGTATTTGCGACTATCTGCTGAAGTAGCGACTCTGTCATTATTTATCTGCTGTTGTTTCAAATCAAAATTTTTGGTGTAATCCCCGTGCAACTTGGCCATTTGCGCGAATTCGGAATCTGATATGATTGTGTCGTCGAGACTAGACGATATCAACGATGACAATTTCATATACGCGCTTGTGGCATCGATGTTTAATTTTTCATGCTCGTGTAATTTCGTTGACGAGCACGAGGATATTTTCTTCGCGATGATATTGGCAACGCCTGCAATTGTTGTAGATGTTGAAACTGCAACTGTGATCGCGACTGCAGTTGTTACTGGTGTTAGCGCTGACAATAATATCCCCGTGGACACAACTACCGAGGATACCGAATACACTATTGTGTCTAACATGGTTACACGTCGACGATATTTTTTTATCTTTATCGTGCATGTGTCAATGATGGTTTTTAACTCAGAATGCCATTTTTGCACCTGATTGTATCTGTATTGTTGCGTCGTTGAGGCCATTTTATTATATTACGCAGTAACTGATTTAGGGGTTTCAGCTACAAATTCCAAACACCACCAGTAAGATGTTCTGGTTAATTTCTTGTCGGAGGCTTCCAGTATAAATGTTTCTTCGGTTCCTTTGTTTAATATGATAGTCACAACCCCGGAATACTTGTCGGCGGAATGTCTCCAGGGATATGTTGTGAAGATTTCAAATTTAGCGGTACTGAACACAGACAGTCTGTGCAAACCAGTGGCTGTTGCGGTATATTTGATAGTATCATTTTGTCGAGACCATGTTGCAAATCCAGATGATACCGTGTATGTTATGTTGGTGATATGCCCGGGATTAACTCCAGATGGGACTATAATCAAACTAATTTTTTTAACGATATCAGGACTCCCCGCCACGATATCCTGCTGTGTTGTTTTGATCGTGTCAATGTTCGTGTTGATATCAGAAAGTTTTATGTCGATGACGGGAGGAGTTCCAAAGAACTTATCCGTGGCATCATCGGTTTTTTTGAAAGTTTCTTTGAAGTCTTGTAAACGCGTTTACATGAACATCATACTCAGCCCGCAACGTGGTTAGTTTACCGTCAACGGCGCTAGCGCTTGCGTCAACATATTGTTTATTTGCGTTATCTACCGACGATGATGGATCCGCTAACATAGTTATTTTATTCCCGTTGAGTTCACCTGTCATTGTATCACCGGTCTTCGCTACACGTTCCCCTGCAGCTTTCTGCGTATCATCTCGCAACGCCACGATTGATATCAGCGAATCTCTGATTTTTCCGTTATCAGTGGACACAGGGATGTTACCCGGAGTAGCTCCAATAACCCTACGAATTATTTCATGCCATTTGATGTCGCTGGTTTTTAGTTTTCCGTGTCGATCCTGAAAAATAACAACCTCATCTGGGTCTAGCCCGGTTAGACTTAAAAGATTATCGATTTCATCTTTGGTCGCATATTTTTATAAATCCACGTCGGCGCGCTCTACTTTTCTGTCGAAAAGAGATCTTCCGTAAATATCAACCATTATTTGATAGGAAACTGTTTAAATCGACCCATGGTATACTCGTGCACGACTTTGTGAGGTGGTTTTGAAATCCTTGATTTCGAGATCGCATCAAGAACATTTAATACTTCACTGCCACATATCGGAGGATCGGTCAGTGTTTGTGTTGGCAGTGTTGAGTACAAAACCTTTGTCGTTGACAAAGACGTTGGGACGTCTTTTGTATATCGGAGAAATTCAACTGGCGGTGCTAACCCGTACGAATAAAAAAAGATAATTCCACGTGGATCGATCGAGTAAGCAACCCAGTGAGTTCCTGGACCATTGCTATTATCAAGATTAATAATTCCGGTTTCTGGATTATTCGGTTGTCTTGGTAGTTGATCTCGCATAAAGACGCCTCTGAAATTTTTTATATTTAATTGTTTAACAGCATCGAGCAAATCAAAATTTGACATCGGTGTGAAAACACTTAGAATCTTTTTGGGTACCATGATGGTGGAGTTCCTGGAAGTCTTAGCCCTGATCCGCGAGCGGATCTCCCCTTTTTTGGTATCCTTTTCCTGTGGCTTTCTTTTGTGCCATTCCAGCAGCGGTTCCAACAGCTCCTAACGCAGCGGCTTGAGCAACAGCTGGGGAATCAGCAGCTATCAACGTTGGTATTGCCACGAGAAGAGGAAATATACCATCGGTTTTAACCATATCTTTGACCGCGGCTGGAGAGAAATCAAGTCGAACTCCAGTTGCTGCTTGTTTTGCTTTACTGAAATGTTTTAGTTGGGTTTTAGTCAACGATAACTGGACCGCCAGTAATATGATCATTTTTTAGTGTTATCGTTGTCCCACTTGTGCTCGCGTTTTTCGATTGTAATTTCTTAGCCTGATCATGAGTCAGAGTGATATTAACGTGACTGTATGACATTTTATTTAATACGAGATTGATCTAATTGTTTACATGTTTTGTACTGGTGCATCAGCGAATATCATTCGACCGCCAGCACCTTCAAGCAACATTGCTTTGTCGGAAAGTATGACCGCGATTGCTCTGTAATTAGCGATAGCTCCTAGGTCTCTATTCACGGAAGCCCGAAAGTGTATATCAACGACAGACTGTCTAGTTAAATCAAGATGCTCTAACGAGAAGTAATAGATTGGATAATGAGAGATAAAATCCAATTGCGATATTTGCAAACCAGTATCGACATTTAGATCACGCGCTAGATATTTCGTCAAGCGTTGATATGCACGTGCAACATGATTATTACCAAAATCTAACAGTATGTTCTCAGACGGTTCTTGATGCCCATTTATTCTCAGAGAAACGTCAGTGATACCAAGTTGATCAAATATCATATGTGAACGTGTTTCATTACCCACCCGTGCAACATCGTGAAGAGCAATAAAAATATGTCGCGGCACGGAAACTCCCTGCTGTGATGCTATATGCCATGTGAATAAACCGTTATTGGTACTTTGAATACTATCTGTGGTTGTTGTAAGCCACGATAACAACACTTTACCACCTTGATCCATAAAAGAAAGCAGTCGCTGTTCTTCAGTAGTTGCAGGAGTCATTACCGGCATCCACAGTGATAGTTTTGTTATGTTTACCTTACCTCGTCACCTAGAGGTCGCCATATAGCATCATTGTCGTTGGCTTTTCTAACAAGCACGACCGTATGTTTTGCTCCAAAAATTACGTTTCTGACATCTCTGCAAAATCCAAAGCTGTGCGACAGCGGAATGGCACATGAAAAATTTCTACGATTACCTTTCAACATTTGTCTACGAGCAGCGAAACCTAAATTAAATTCTGTATTAGCGCTAATAATCATGTTTTCGATTTCAGCATTAACAGGAGGAACAGCACGGGTTTGTGGTCGTCTAATAATGAACTGATCACTGTTAGGATAATTAGAAGCGTCCTTGGCAAACATCATTGATGGACCAGCTGATCTCGTATAATCATCAGAATATCTTGCTAGACCAATTATTGTTGTAGCAACATCGTCATCCTTCTGAATCTATTCGATATTTTTTCCATCAATCATGTAGAAAGTACTATCAAACAAGGCCATAATTCCGTTATGGACAAAACCGATTTTAACCTCAGGGAGGTATTCTGTATCATCTGTTTTTATAATTTCACCTTCTACTTCAATAAATGCTTCAGCGGGCAGGAAATATCAACTTGTATCTTGAACTTACAATTCAATTCGTCCTCGTTTATTTGGTTCTCGTGCGTCATAAGAGTAATACTGATAATCACGCACTGATTCATTTTTAAGGACCGGTTCGTCCATGTCGAATGCTGGGTCAGATTCCCGTTGAAACATTTTATTATAGAAGTTATCGTTTAAAACGAAGACCACTTCCCGCCACCAAACTTGTGTTTATTTGTTTAGGATTTATCAGCGCTGTTAGTTTTTGATTTGCGGCTTCATTTATTACTTTACTAACATTTGCAGGCATGTCTGCGGTGGCTGGTAATTTTACTGGTGGAGGTTTTCTGCGTATTAATCGCGCTAGTCTATCCTTGATTGCCAGGAATACTTTACTGGCAGCGCTACCAACAGCGCCAGTAGCTTTATCTTTGATAACGTCAATAGCTTTCATTGATAATTGTTTTGCGATCGGTATTGCTTTAGGTGCCATCCGCGCGAATAAACCCCGAACAACATCACCATGTCCATTTCCATAAGTCATACTGTATACGGGTACTCGTGAATTTACAACCCTGACCATAACTGGTCTACGATGAGAATTGTGTACGATCATTTTATTTAATCAGTTATTTCTCTAATCGCTGTTCGCGAGTTCATCAATAAGTTCTCGATAAATGTGAGCATCCATGATACCGCCGCGAAATAATCGCTGACAGATATCAGCCGCTTCATTAATTATTTCTGGCGAGTTATTTCCGGCACGTCTTCCTCCTAAGAGAACTTCTAACCGCGATACGTCATTGACGATATCATCAGGGCAGGGAATAAAATCACCTCCCAAACCACTGCCAGTTGCACCGATGTTGGGGGCATCGTAAAATTCTTTTAGAGATTGTTATCGTTTTTCCTCTTCTACAGCTTTTACAAATTTTTTATACCCGAGATCTTTTGCATCAATAGGCAAATTTTTAGAAGCAAAATATAATAAAGGGGCCCAGTCTTCGGGTTTTATTTTTTTAACGTAATGAGGTTTTAGATAATTTTTTTCTAGAATCATAATCATGTGCGGCAATATTGAGTAATTTATCCCGGTCAGTAAAAACACTAAGAGCTTTACTGGTAAAAAATCCTACAGGTGTGGGCCGTTGCCGCATCGATGAAGTTTGCTCAGGCGGTGAATAGGGAGGTGGAGGCCCTTGTGGTTGTTTACCCTTGTCAGTCTCCTGCATTGCCTTTATAAGTTTTGCAAATTTTAGATCATTAGATTTGACCTCTTTTTTGTTGTAGTATACACGATACGCCCATCTAACAAAATTGTCATCAGTCGTGGACTTATATTTCTCGTTTAAAACTTTACCTTTGTTATATAAACCCGCTAATATCAATTCAGGTAATTTTTCTTCTGGTGCGCTCTTAAGGAGTTTAATAAAACCCGAATCAAATTTTGCAGTCAGTTCAACACTTTCTTTTACTGCTTTGGGTGCAGCAGCTTCGGCGACTTCAGTGCCTTCTTCAGCGGTGGGTGGAGGTTGAACTGCAGCTATATCAGTTGGAAGATCTCGTAAAAGTTTTTTTGTTTGTTTTGTTCTTCTAGCAATTTTTTCAGTTTGCTAAGCGGTTTGTTTTAGCACTGGAAGAATACCCTTTCTTTGTTCCTCTTCCTCCTTGATATCATCCTTAGGATCTCCCAGTAAAGCTCTTTCGGTAACCATCGCAGCTTTCTCAGTAGCTGTTGTAACGGGTTTAAATAATTCTTCTGCACCTGTTGCAAATTCAAATTGTGCTTGCTGCCGCGCTTGTAATTTTTGTCTCACAGAATCTCTCACAGGAAGAAATTTTTTATTGCTTCTAGTCGCTCTCGAGCTAGTCTAGCGGAATGTGCTTCTCCGCTGTTGGCACACATTATTGTTAACTTAAATTTTTAATTCACAGCAGCAGAAACGGCGACTGCAGGCAAACCCTGCCAGGATATTTTCCAGACGTGATTCAGAGCAGCAGAGAGGGCTAAACATCCCCGAGTGTTTTCGCAAGATAGATCCTTGTATCAAGAAATAGTTGTATAGGTAGATATTTTCATGAGATAACCCTTCAAGTCAGCAGAGAAAGCCTATTTTGTCATGTTTTTTGACTTGAGGGTTTATTTTGTGAAAATAATATCTCTATCTAAAATGTTCTCGATAGAAGGCTCTGTTAAGCAAAATACTTTGTGGGATTCACCCTCTCTGCTGCTTGGCGTTAAAGAGGTCTCACGTAACAGAATCAAGGTCCCGGTTGCCTAGCCCGGAATTAGCACAAAACATCCCGTGTTACGCAGAATGTATTTTGAAACGTTGTATTACGATTGAGTAAGATAAATGCTGTTGAAGTGAATTTTGCGTGACAGCGACATATACTCGCAAATTTTAGTCATGTTGTCTCGGTCGATCTTAATACATCAAACACGCTAATTTTATAAAGCGGACGGATATATTAACTTCGAGATCCTCCGCAGAATGGTGTCGTTCGGATCGGTGATTGTAAATACGTGGTCATCACCCGGTAATGCCTGTGCATTACTGTCAATGATGTCGAAGACAGCAGAGTTGCATAACGACTCGTTAAACTCGAATACAGTTTTGTGCTTGTCCTGATGCGGATACAGCATGTAAACCACCACGCGGTCGTAACTGAGCATGTTGTACAGTTCAATTTCATCAGCAAATCCGCTTTGCTGAGGCATGTGGGACCTACGATAATGTAATGGCAATACAGAAGGAAAAAATGATGTTGGTGCTTTTCGTCTTCGTTTCAGTGTAGAAATGATTGATGTTCATTTGTTATATTAATTATGTCCTACATTTCATTCGGCAAACTAATAAGGTCATGTGGAGATTCAGGTGCCTCCCAGGAGGGGCTCTACAATAAAGGTCAATCGCACCGGGAATTATGCTATTTCATTGAAATAAAAGCGACCACAGCATCACTAATATCAAGGATGTGAGTTACCCGCCTCCAGACACTTATGCTTCAGGGTGGTCGCACATGTCGCGATTGGCACAGACAAATTATCTTTCACTGGAGAGGAGATAACGGGAAAAATTACAAGCTCTCGTGTCTTCTCAGGCGGTCTTGGCAGTGGATCTGGACGTTGCACCTGCTGTCAAGTACGATAAAACAGGCGAGGTCGTCTCTGGAAATGTATTCGTGACGGGCGCGATATTGGTCGCTGAATATTTTATCCGATTTAGTCATGGCCTAGCCTGCTTCCGGAACGTCTGCACAAAATCCAAGGCGAGTTGGCGTGTATAACGGGCTCACTCCACGAGCCACGATGGCCTATCATTTTGGGACCAGCAACCGGTCTATCTACATCGACAGAGACGTAGTTGAAAAATTACACGCAGATCACCGTACCAAGCTATGTACGAAGGTTTTAGGGCCAATAACAGCAGGTCCACAGAGCTGATGCTTGTGACCAACACGGAAATCACGCCGTCCAATCCCACATCGATGTCCGGCCAGGTGCTGACCAGATTATATAAGACATGGCCCATCACGGATAACACCCAGTTGATCTCGTACTCGCAATTACACTTGCGCATTCGAAAACAACAGCTGAGACATGCAATCGACAAATATTTTGCCGTATTTAAATTTTGTATCGATAAGTAATCAGCACGGTTAGCCAAACATATCGAAAGCCTTATTTACACCCTCATCCAGGAACTTCAGCAAGGTACTGTAGACACCATTTGAAAATCGGCTACTTCCAAAGGAGTGAAATTGCGCGAAAAGAAGACGACGATGGGACACAGAAAATACCATGCATGGATAAAATCGTGATAAAAAGGGACTTCGCGGAAACAGAAAATTGTGTGATTTAGTAGATAAAAGAAAAGTAATCCCTCATACCGGATAAGAGTATGATGACGTGGATACCATTGTGGCGGTGATGGTGCTAGATGATAAAACTGATAATGTTCCAGACGTATTAGAGCTACCCGTAGCAGAATTAGTGTTTTAGCCCAACAAAGCCATGGAAGCACCATTTTACGTAATTATGTATAACGTGCATGGAAACCTCGATCCGAATGTGGCTGCAGCAACGTATTATTACGCGGAAAATTTTCAGCCAGCGGAAATTGAACAGGATTTATGGCGTGCTTTTAAGAATGGTAGTGTCCTTACCAAGGGAAATTTTATGAATCCTCCAAAGGCATCGCCGGAGCTGTTCGAGAAAATTAATGATCGAGAAAAATATCTCAGCAAATACTTGAGGCACTGGACTTCCGGACTAGATAAGCCTTCAAAAAAGTAAACCGCAACGTGGAGAAAATCGCTCTGGCTTTTTATTACCTTTCCAAATATGATCGAAGGATAACTTTTTCCTTAGAAAATTTCAGGTTATTACACGTCATGGAAGCACAAAGGAATTTTGACTTGCAGGAGAATGTGACACTCTAGCAGATATTGCCAAATTAAATCAGTTGACTAAATTAACAGAAGGTTTCAACAGGTACACAACGTGAATTATTGGGGAGCACTTGCATGAACTTAGGTTAAAAGAGGATAAGGTAAATTAACGCATGAAATGTCTAACAACATTTTCCCCAGCTTGCGCTGTTAATCTATGAAATACAATATGAAATCAATGGCATAATGAACATTTTTATTACAGGCCAAATCGCGAAGAGAAACTTTTTATCGTAACGCGGGGTAAAAATCCAGTTGGAGTTGGGTGCATCTTCGAAAAATTGCGTCGATCAGTACACCCCGAGAAGCCGTCGGAGAAATTGTTAAACTCAATAACACCGGCGACTAATATTAATCGGGAAGAGTTCCCACGCGTCTCACAAAGGAGCACTTGTACTCGAGCAGTACAATTGTATTGTCCTTCACGATGTAGCCATCAGGAGAATGGCGAAAACCAGGAATAACGTCGTCGATGATGATGGTGTCGCCAACGATTTTACCACCCAGTAGCTGTTCCGTGTAGAGTCGAAACGCATGTTCGAATACATATCCCCACAAGCACGGTAAAGTCAGTTAGACAATTTTTCCGCATGGAGATTATATTTTTTTAGACACAGTCGTATCGACATCGTAAAAAGAACAACAACCCATAACATACCCGCTGATGGTTGTCTCATTTAAATTAAACCACTCCGGCGAATTTTGCTTAACACGGGACCATGCAATAAAATCATCGTGTTGCTAATGCAAAACTATTATGATTATTTTAATGCCGCTTCTCTAATATAAAATATGTCTGGCGACGAATTCTTCAGTACAATCGCGATTCTGCACAACCCGGAATCTCTTGACGAAGCTACAGCTACGGTGATCAGAAATAACGTGTCTGTGTCTTTAAAACTCACCTTAGAAAAGACAGTAGGCGCGACGCGGTAACGCGAGAAGCGGAAGAAGCTGTCGGAAAACGGAATCATTGATCTCACGTACGACCCATACTTCACCAGAAAAACTGCGTGTTGTGCATGTGAACGAAATACTTTAAGCGACTGCTAATATTATTGCGATCCTAATGGCGAGCTTATAAAACTCATATATATATATATATATATATATATATATATATATATATATATATATATATATATATATCAATCATTGCAGTAGGAGGTCGGGTCGGGGCTAAAAAAAAAACGACCAGAGACCATCTTTAAATAAACCTGTGCTCGAAACCGCCCTTATAAACCATTTTTCTTCAATTGAAATGAACCTATTGTCATACATATGATCGGAACCTCCTATATTCATTCTACTTATAGGCATGTGTAATGTTTTACTGGTGATATCTTTGTGTTTATATTTTAAAACGATACATTGTTCTCTAAGATATTGGGTGTTATTGAGCATTTTGTTTTGTAAACCTAATGTGCACATTTGCAATATTTAGTATGAATTTCATCTCTAGATTATAATTAAGTAGTTAAGTTGTATTTTAGGTAATTAAATGAACATTGCAGTATTATTTGTGCTAGTCAGTTTCGTGCCTTACTTTATATTTCAGTCTAATCAGACCGTCATTTCATGGGCCTGTATACAACTTCATGATATCATGTTATTACGTTGATGTGGACCGTGATAATACAACTTCATGATATCATGTTATTACGTTGATGTGGACCGTGATAATACAACTTCATGATATCATGTTATTACGTTGATGTGGACCGTGATAATTTGATTAATGATTTCTGACCATGAATATTATTGTGACTGTCACACGAATCAGAATTCCTGGCTTTTCTTTTTTTCCTTGCAGGTCACACCATATAATCCGGCAACAGCTAGATTTGTCTCACGTGATAACGATAAGTCAGTTGCTTTGTTTCATAGCTTTATCAGATAAAATGCTCTAGATTAAAACTGAAGCTATTTTTTTAAAACAAATTTTACAGCAGAAGAAGCACACAAAAGAAAGGAAAAAAATGTCTAGCAATTTGTTTGCTTTCTAAATGCATCATATCAGAATGAAGTCCTGTACTGTTTCTCTTCTTTTAATACCAAATTTTCGAATCCTCTCGAGGCTGTGGTGTTCATCCAATTATAGATCCCGAGTGCTGAAGGCTTTGCCCATAATAAGTCACATGTCAAAATATCGGCAGGAAATTATAGAACGGGATTAAAATATGCTTTAAAACATTATTATCGGAATACTTGACCTTGTATCTAGCCAACATTTAGGAGTGTAATCTAATAATGAACGCGCTCTTTGCAATTTTACAAGAAAGGTTCATAGAGCATATTTTTTAATCAAGAGCTCCTCATAAAGTACTTTAAAAAATGTTCCTCGAACACGTGCTCTTATGGAAACTAGTGAGTGTGAGTGAGTGCACTTGTTTTTGCACACATGCTAGAAGTGCACCACACAGGGTGTGGATAATAGTTGTTTAAGCCTTGATTAATTCTTACTTACGATGACATTTCTTGATTCAGGGTTTACACCCTCCAGTCTAAATTGGCATTTCAAGTGTTGATTGGATAAGGCTTATTAAGAATAGTTATGTTTACATTCTATTAAAAGTACATTTATTTCTGCAACGTACACCCCACTTTTAACTTTATAACCTATTAGGATTAAAATAATAATCAATTGAGAGTATGTATATATATATATATATATATATATATATATATATATATATATATATATATATATAATTGCACACAATGGTAATGAATCAGTGACAAAGTATGCCAAGTCTTGAGCTAACTGATCTCACCGGCAAGGGAATAATGAACTTACAAAGGGGATATCTACACAAATAGAGTTTAATAATAATAAGTGTCTGTTTTGTGTTGGATGCGGAATAGGTAAAGATTTATCAAAAATAACAAAAAGCTTCTCTGATGCACGAAAATGTGTGTTATCTATAGAGAGAGCCAACTTACTTTGAACTAATTCTGGACTAAAGACAAACATCGGAAACCAATTGTGACGAAAAACAACTTCAACAAATATTAGAAACTGCAATATATACTAAAATTATATCCAGTACCTCTATACGCGGAGTGTGTAGTGAGTGTAATGTGTCATAAAACTTTTTGCTGAAGAAGAAACAGTGACAATGATAATGCGAAGAAAATTCATTTTGATAGCGAAGGAGTATTTACTTTGGTAATAATTGTCGCAAAGATTTGTGCACGGATAATAAACTTATACCTGACTAAATTATTGACAAGACTGCAATGTGCAAATATTTATATATATATTTGGGCTACATTCCTCGTGAATACTCAGTTACAGAATTCCCTATCTCTTCTTATGTGTGCTTTCTGTATCAGTCAACCTTAGATTAAACATAACTGGTAATAGCCAGAGGTACTCTGGTGAATACTTCTATCGGTTGGTGAGGTTCGCATTGATTTTAATGCAAGACAATGAAGGACACATTCTTTATTACATTCAGGTTACATTACATATCACATCAGGCATAATATTCAATCTTTGCATGATGTAAATCAGCCATGAACGGAAATTTTTTTCACAGCAATTGCAGTTTAACTCAGATTGTCAGCATCCTTACATTACAGTTTTTACTTGAATAGGATACGATCATGTTCAAACTTGATTACATATACAAACTGATATGTTTGGGAAGATTATAATGACTAAATATGGAATGCAAAATAATCTTTAGTAAACTCATTACTTCACAATGATGAACCTATGGTATCCTCGACCTGCCATGGTTCGTGCCCTTAATCTGAATTTTAACGCTTTAATGTCATTATTGCAGTTGCCTCAGTTGATAAATGAAGGGAATATTTCCGTCAGTCGGAACATAATCATGTGATAAGACCCAATTGCTTTTATTTCTATATGAACTGTACAGTGAACTGCTTTATATTAAAGTCTATAAATAGTCTCGTGCCAAGTGATTCTGATTTTTAACGTAGCTTTAACAATTTTTCAGTCATATCGCTACTATGTCTGCAGTGTGATAGTTTATAGTGATGTCTAGCACTGGGACATCATGCCGCAGTCATGTAGCATGATGTCCCACCTAGTCACATTATTCTGACACCAGGCCGACGAGTCCCAACACTAACATCTTAATGCTGAACGCCTAGCGAGGCACAAAACAATACATCCTTTGCTTTGAATTTTGAACTTCTACTCAGATCACACATGCCAATTTAGATAAAATATTAAGACCATGCTGTGGAATGTTCAAAACCTTAGATCGCCTACCATTGACAGAATTGTTTTGTTTTATATTGACCTAGCTATTACGTTGCAGATAGAGAATCCCCATTTCTATAAATAGCTTAGTAGTTAACGCCTCAGCAAGAATTCATACGTTTAAACAGTCTCCAGTACCGATAGGAAATATCTTTTAAAAAAAAAATAACTATGAAGAAATAATAAAAATTTAAAGATTTGCAATTAAAAGAGTTTAACCTTGCTTTTGTTGTTTAGTTTATCGTAATATAAACTGTCAGTTGCCGACTCACACAGATTACATAATGCCCTTAAACTCTTAAATATTGCATGACACTGTTAAACTCGCCATAGAAAGTGTTCAACTAGATCTGCTTAATTTATTCATAGCTGAAAAATGTTCATAAACTCTCAGAATTCTTTGCTGGTTACCGTTGTGACTGTCTATTTCCGGAAGTACGCCCATGGTTAGTGCCCCTGAAATAAATGTCACGTGACGTAAAATTGGAAAGTGACAAATAGGCCAATATGTATACTTCAATCGTTTATGATGTCCTGTTTTATTAATATTTGCATCTATAAATATCAAACAAAAAACTAAAATGCCATTTTATTTTTTTTTCTTTCAAAGTTTCGATAAAATTAGCATATTTATACAACCATTGAAATTTTAAAAGATTTTTGTTTCAATTTTACTAAATAACAGCGATTTTCCCATTATATTTAGATATTTCACTGACCAAATTCATTCTGTATAGTTGTACATTTGATTCATTTTTCCTAACAGAGTATAGAAAGTGCATATCACGGTAACCAAATTTTTGCGATGCCTTTGCCGTCGCAGAAAAACGTATTAGGTTTCCCCTTAATAAAATGGATAGGAAACCAACATGTGAACAGCGGACCTGACTTGAACATCTAATACTCGCTCGAGGGCCACAAACTTGAGGCAAAAATGACATTAGTAATACTGGACATTTTTATTGTGCTTTTTTATTTGAATTGTAGTACTGTTTAATTTTTATTTTATCGAATATTTCCTAATCGGTACTTACTGTTGCTGTCGACGAAAGGTATTGACCCAGTTAATGACACCAGGATCTCAAAACAAGCGCGCGAGGTTGCGAGAAACATGGAGCACGATCCAAGGACGGGCACGAAGTAAGGATGGTAATTATACTTTTGAGTAAAGATTATTTGAAATTAAAAAAATTTTGATATAATAATATAAATCATTTTAGATACATTTCTTAAAACACCAAGTTTATTAGAACACAACAACTCTTTAAACTTTTGTACAATGTATGTCGTATTGAAGTGTTTAGGTAGTAGTTGCTTCCCTTGTTCTCTGAAATCGCTACTGTACAGTCAATGAGATAACGAAATTCATCACACACTCTGTTTTGCATGCAAAGCGTACACAATATTTTATATCTCGGCAAATTTTCCCATTTTTCCTTCTCTATAGTTAAACAGTTGTTACGTGTTCGAAATTTTATTATATATGCTTTATATTTGTACATGTCTTTTAACATATATTATATATGCTTTATAGTTGTACAGGTCTTTTAACATATATTATTCTAATTTGAATTCCGTTGGAAATTTCTGTATGAATAAGCTTTTGTCGAGTAAATAATTGATGATTCCCATGTTTGTATAAACTGATCATGAAGTCTTTCCTAAAATATTGTATATACCCAGCATTTGTTGGGAATGTTTTGACTAGCTTAAATAAATTGGAAATCTTGTTTCCGATAGGACGTTGTAGATGCTTGTCACAGAATAAGGCAGGAAATAACTTTGTTTCGCCTTAGAAAGATTTGATCATTTTTATCGTACATGCGTACAACGTTACCTAGGGCGGATAATTGTTTTTCTAGGTAAGCGACTGTACTAGCAGGTATCTCGTCGTAAATCGCTTGCGGTGAGAGACACTAAAAGCACGGTATGCACGGGTATTTTACCCGTATTAATACCCAATCTCCCGTAGATTTAAGGCAAGTTTCTTTTCTAACTGACAGACTGGTTCTTGGGATCTTGTCAAGGAGTGTACGTTCACCACGTTTGTTCTACAGCCATAGGGGTAAGTGTCACATTTGTATCTTATTTGATGTGTGAAGCATATTCAGTTTTAAATATTGTACCGTGAAATTATGCCTTTACTACTACGATGATTTAAAACGATGTGAATTTTTGAATTATTGCAAGTTGCTATTAGGGGTTTAATTTAGTAGCACGTGTCTATATATTTTAATTCCGTGCCTGTTATTATAAATAGATTGGTTTTATTGTAGCTGTCTATACGTACGTCTGATTGCATGGTGGATCCATGAGGGATGCGCGGGGCCAATACAATGGGACAACCCAGTTCAGGAGAACTGTGTGCTGTCTGTACGCATACCTATACGTATGTCTGCTCGCATGGTGGATCCATAAAGAGTGGGTGTGGCCAGTACAAGTGTGGGCCAATCCAATTCATGAGAACTGTGTGCTGTCGGTACATATGTGTGTGTGGGTATATCAGGCTGTCTCTCTGGCCGTCTGTGTGACTATATGGACATGGGGAGATGATGTAACCATCAAGGATATACAAAGAAGAAACCGCTAATTTGTAAATTTGTATGGTGGATCCATGAAGGGTGTGTGCGGCCGACACAAGTGTGGGCCAACCCAAGATTTAGGGAGAACTGTAGGGTTTGTCAGTGGACACATTTGCAAGTTTTTACAAATATTTATGAATCATATGGCTGTACAAAATGACCGAGTCATATGTTTGTTTCAATTCAGTACAATTTAGTCATTTTGATTACATGAGATAATGTGAACTTTTTTTTTCATTCCATGAGATTATTTGAATCTCACTTACATTGCATGTACATGAGATTATTTAAATCTTTTTCTTCATTCCATGAGATTATATGAATGTTACTTTCATTACGTGAGATTATATAAATAGTACCGTTATGCATTTGAATATATGAAACATTTATTTCCCCTATTTGTGAATGTTTGGATAAAGTAATTGAATGAGACGTTTAGAGCGTGAAAGAATCACTGTATTTGTAGAATACATATATATATATATATATATATATATATATATATATATATATATATATATATATATATATATATATATATATAATTCATTTCATAAATTTCCATCTTCCATCACACTGTGTTGTGTTGTCATTTGATCCAAGCAGCCATTCAGGTCTATCCTGTTACAATGCTGTTAACCCATCTGCTTCTGCCTAGACCTGCCATAGCCTTGACATACTATAGCCTGAGACACATGGTATAAGATAGTTTCTTTTGTTTACCATTATTGAGATTTACCCAATAGCCAACCAGTTTCCTGTTTATTGTAAGCTTAGCTGGGTTCTGCCAAGCTCATCATAAAAACATAAATGGAGATGGATTAGTTAACGTTTAGAACATATATTATCTAATCTTTGAAAACCCAGATCTCAGCCGCGTATGTGAGAAAATTAGGACTATTGTCATCTCAAAATGTTTAAGCTGACAGCCAATAGACAAATAATTTAATATTCTTTCTTACAAAGATGCGTAGCTTTCATAGACTGTCTAATTAGGTACGTAATTCTCAACAAATATATTTACCATTATCCGGTAGGGTCGGCCTGAACTAATTATAATTTCAGACAATTTCATGTTCCAAATCCCCTATTTTGAACATCGCATTTTGTTCTGTTTTTACAATTTCCAAAAATCATAATTTTAGTGTTACGTGTGTTAAGGACAAGTTTATATTTTTGGCTGCCATTAAAGAATAAGTAAAGGTTATTTTGCATATTTATTGGGTGATCTGAAAATCAACGGGTTGGGGGTATCGTCTGCATAGAGTAAAACAAATATCACACTTTATCATTATCAGGTAAATCAACTGCAATACCATTATAATATCGAGCTCAGACGTGGTTCTCAATGCCATTTAGTTAAGGGCACATACTAAGCGAGAAGGATTGTAGCCATATGTCTAACTCCTTGACTAAAAGTAAACAGCCCGGATTTCTTTCCATTGTGGAAAATACAAGACTTTACATCCATATGCATATTCATTATCACCTTGAGTATTTTCCAGTTTATACCAGTGTTAATCAATTTTTCTATATAAACCAACTCTCCATACCATGTCAAAAGCCTGAGAAAAATCCACAAAAGTGCAAAACAATGGTTTAGTCTTTCGTTTAACAGATTTATTGTGGAATACAACACAAACTATATTTTCAGCTGTGGAGTTTCCTTTACAAAAACCTGCATGGGCCTCAGATTGTAACTTGTTTTCTTCTAGAAAAAGCGAAATTATGTAAAGAACAGCAGCAAATACCTTACCAAGATAACTCAGCAATTGGCCTGTAATTGGTAGGATCTGATTTATCTCCCTTACGTTTAATTATAGGTTTAATCAACCCTCAAGTTCAGCTTCTGAAACACCTGAATTTAAAATCAGGTGAAAAAAAGATACACGTCATCATTTTCTTTAGTCATACTGTTTATAATTGACCCGTATTGTTTGGGATTTGTTGTTTGCGTGTTTCTTAGTTTATATTGTTATGTATTATGTGTTATGTTGACCTTGACTGTTCGTTTGGTAAACACCAGGTGTTGATCTAGATCCTGACCTTAATTCAAAATTAGTAGCAACCACGTAAATAAGTTCTATTTTTTAAAACAAATGAGGTCATGATGGGGCTACGTGTTTAAGATGTAAACAATTGTTTTAATTTTTTATTTCTTAGCGTAAAATGTTTGGTTTTCGTCAGGATAACACTGGGTGTACGTGATCTTTAACAAGTACTTAATTTTTACGAGGTTCTGGAAGGTGATCACGTGACTCTTTCTGCGTTTTAGAATACGATATAACCTTTAATTTGGAGAGATATTCTCAGTGTTAGCTGGGCTCTTACACTGGAAGTAGTATGTTGTACTGTTTGGAGTTATTTCAAATTACTTGGATTCAAAAGGATCAATTCTTTTTTCCTGGAAAATTGTGTGCTCATGTGAAATTGTTCAACAAGGACAGTTTTTATAAAAGTTTATTCAGATTTCCAAAACCGGAGTGACATTTCTTGTTTCTACAAGGCACTGGAGACTTCAACACTACATTTTACAGCATACGTCATCGTCTTCCATCTTCAATTATTTATCAGGACTCGAACTTAAAATCATTAGAACATTTTGTTTTTAGGTCTTCTAAAGTTTTATTCGAGGATTATTCTTTGATTATTTTTGGATTTGATTCTATAAAAGCCGTAAGTTAATATTTTTTTTCATTTTTTACAGAATTTTTCCAGGGAAATAAATTATTTTATTTTTAAAGGCTTGTTGTTTTCACTCTTTCTTGTCTTACTGTTTATTCGAGCCTAAACACGTAACCTTCCTATGAAGGTTTGAAAATTGTTTTCTTATAATTTCCACTTACAGAAAGCGTGTCATTCTTACTTTTGTGTGTGTTTAGTCGCGAGTGATTTTTTTTATAGCAGCATTATATTTATTTCTAGCTAGCTTGCATTCTTTTACCAGAAATGGCTTACGGTGAACATTGTATTCGTTCATCGTTTATATTTGCAAATGTTGTATTATCACTATTTAAAAGAATTGTCGCAATTTCATCAGTCATCTCATTCACCTGTTGTTTATCGATATTCGTAGTTTCTCTCAAGTCATGTAGTTTGTTAATTAAAGTTTCCATAGAGTCTCTACTAATGCTTGATATAAACAGTTTTCTTATCAGATTTCCAGTCTAATTTTGACTTAGAAAAGGCCATATTCACGTTAGTATGTACAGTGAAAGTTATTACATTATGAATGTCAGAGTATTGGACAAAAAGCACGAACACAAAATTGTTTGATGGAATGGGCGCTTTAGGAAAAGATCGCTATGACGTCACACGTTTAGTTCCGAGTTTCCGCCAGAAGTACAATCTGGTAAATTTCATTAGAGTAGATATCATTACAATATATACAATGGTGTATCAATCCTGCACGATAGGAATATGTCCATAATAAAATACATGCAATTAGAATGTGTTCAGTTTTTAATATTAATTATATATCTGATGAAGAGTAAAAATAAATGCGTGGAACTTATATACGCGCTCAGATATATTATCGATCGATGATATGCACGATGTTATTTGCAACAAACGTTATGAAAATGAGGAATAAGCAAATTTGCCGATGATTGTTCGGAAAGTGGGAAGAAAATCGTGTTCACATGCTGTTCGGCTCGAAGATTTAGTGTACGATGCCAGCTTTGTTTTAGGAATGAAAACAAATCTCCTCTAACATCTGCCTCAACCCTTAACTCGTAAAACAAGCCAACAGATTTAAAATCGCCGGATATCTTACAAAAACGAAACTAACGAATATTAATACATCCCTTTCTAAATCACCAGCTAAACTTAAAAAGGAATGACATATTTATATTGTTTCTATCTTATTAGCAATGATTTGAAAATTGGTTCTGTTACATGAGCAGAGGCTTAATATCGTGATAGCTAGTTTACAAGTCGGACTTTTTGATGTCACTTATTCCAACATGAAAACCGTGATGTATTTTAAAATACGATGGTCCATAAAGGAAGTTTCATATCATTCTAGAATACTTAATTATTTACTGCGGTTCGTAAACTATGATTTAATAAAAGTATGATATTTACGTACAAACGTACTGAAGTATGTGAAGCTGGTAACGTAGCGTTATGAAATAATTAGAAAAAAGTACCATGGTTCGTACTACCGGATAAAAATACCGCAGTCAACCGGTATCACTGTAATACCGCGTACCGCGCACCTCTAGTAATTGTAATAGTTGTGCATTTAACCTTTGACCCTCTCACAGGGATCCAAGAGGCTGAACCAAGGATACACTCGTCTCACATATGATTACCACAGAAACAAGATAAATATAACATGTTTGTTAAAGTACATTTCAGAGGTTAAGGAGATGTGGTAACGAACATGCACAAGGGGCGGGGGGTGGGGGGTGGGGTGGGGGTCACTATATTCCCGACGTTTTGTTTCTTCTGTTGTTAAATAGCCGAAGATAAAGATGCATTATTGTGTCGTTAGTTTTTAATTGATAATACTCTAACGTATTTATTTTACTTGTATAAAGGAAATTTCGACTCGGGTTTCTATGAAGTGTTTTATATTGTAAATGTATTTGTGTCATCGCATAGAATACTTTAAAAACACGCACCATTTGGAGAAATTAAATATTAACTTAGACTTACAAATTATATTACATTCCACGTAAAACAACGCGTTAAATTGAGATCCTCGTTTAGTAACCGGGATGCCCGACTGGTTTGTAACCAATGCCATGAAAACAATTGTCTCCGAAATACCAAGCCATTGATCTGGGCACAAATGTACAGAATTTATCCAATATCACCATAGAAGATCAATACCTCTTGAGAACTGCATGAAACTTCTTAGAGTAGATATCGATTCTCAACTTAAATTTGGCAACCACATATCTTAGATCTGTCAAAAGCAGAAAGACAATTAAACACCTTGCAATGTCCAAACCACTGTTTGTCCACTAATTATAAGCTTTGGATCTTCAAATGGTTTGAAAAGCAAAATTTTAACTACTTCCTCCTTATTTAACATTTCTGTAGTAATTTAAACTTTTACAAAATGAAAATGAAAAAAAAAAAAAAACAGTCATTGACTCCAAATTTTTTTGTGAGTTTTCTAATAGTTAAAATGACTCCTACTATATTTCTGAGTAGATCACATTATGTGGAAACTGAATTATATAAGATTCTTCACATAAATACTTGAGTCGACTTATCACACTGAGAACCTGCAACTTTAATCTTAAAGGTCACAATTAGGCAACAAGAACAACTGTATAGGCGACATGATATGGCAAGCTTGCTTTCAGGAACAACTGTAAAAGCAATAGGATATGGCAAGTTTGCTTTCAGGAACAACTGCAAAGGCAATAAGATATGGCAAGTTTGCTTTCAGGAACACCTGTAAGGGCAATATGATATGGCAAGCTTGCTTTCAGGAACAACTGTAAAGGTAACATGATATGGCAAGCTTGCTTTCAGGAACAACTGTAAAGGCAACATGATATAGCAAGCTTGCTTTCAGGAACAACAGTAAAGACAAAATGATATAGCAAGCTTGCTTTAAGGAACAACTGTAAAGGCAACATGATATGGCAAGCGTGCTTTCAAATTTGACACCCTCGGAGTACGTAACCGCTTCCTAAATGATGTTTAATTACTTATATATTGTACGCCTTTAGTAGCCTGCTATATACCATTGTCTTGTCTTTTTGAATATGCTGTTAATATTGACATTGTGCATGCTTTAAACAATACAATTATAAACAAACATAAAAAAATCTATATTTGCACGTAACGAACTGTTGTACTGCCTTTATACATATTCTTACCACTGGCATTGGTTTTGGATATTTTTTAACGTAGCATAACCAATTTTTCAATCATATCGCTACTATGTCTACAGTGTGGCTTTTTATATTTATGTCTAGCACGATGTAGCACGATATCCCACCCAGTCGCTATATCCTGACACCAGACCGACCAGTCATAACACTATCCTTTTAATTCTGAGCGCCTAGCGAGGCAGCTGTGAATACCATTTTTATAAGTCTTTGGTATGACTCGGCCCGGGTTTGAACCCGCCACATCCCGCATCCGGGGCGGACGCTTTAACCACTAGGCCACCGGAGCGGTCGTTACTGTTGGCACTGTAATGTTTTAAAGTGTATTGTTCACTGAAAATACGCAATATCTACTGACTGATATGTTGGAATCAGAGACTTTAAACAAAATTTCTTATATATCTCCTGTACATCTTCTGTAAATTGACTGACTTTTTGACCAAAAAGAGTTAATACAGTTTTGTGAGCACAAATGGCACTTGTTATATTGACCATAATCATGGGCTCGGTTATATACTTTTATTTCTGCAAGAGACAAATCTTCTAATACGTTTATTAAATTGACCATGAATTGTTTTGAAAACATTTCCAAAGATCGTATCAAGTAGAAATGAGAGAAAAAGTGGTTAAGGCAAGAAAACGTTGATATCCAGGGGTCATACCAAAATAAAGTTGTAGTGTTTTGTTCTTTGCTTTCTTAGTTTGAACAAAATAGATCAACGTCTGTCACAATACATATCAAATTTTTATTTAATCATGGAAATAATGGGCGAATGTGATATAATACAACTCTTCCAAGAAGGACGTGAATTGTTACATCAATATTGGATTTTATGTTTCCATGACCACACAAATACAAAGTTCAGGGCGATCTTATCTCGTGATTTTTCCTTTTACTTTTAATAGTCAGAAGAAAACTACTGTTCAAAGGATCAACACGCAAAACCTGGGATTCTTTGACAATTGAGAGATACGTACTTTTTCGAAAATGCATTTTTCATTGTGATTCATTCTGAGGGATATGTGTACAAATCATTCTTTATTTAATTACAGTTTGTCTAGTGAAATGCTAAATTCTATTTTCTTCAATTTAGGTTATATCTAAATATGCACTGAAATCCAGTGTAAGTAGCCCTAACCTGCCATGTATCAAAATAATTCATTACAATGAGATTGATATCTAGTACCTGTTCAGTATGATCGCATATCTATTTAGTTGGACCACACATTAAATTAGTTCCAGAGTTATATGCAGAGAGTAGCTAATCTTTCCTGTTTCATTCGAAATTGCATACTGTTCTAAAGTATGCCCCATCACGCCCAATAAAAAACAGCCTCGAATGTACGATACCTTTAGTGGTGATACTTGCATTTTGTTTTATCGATACCCGATATATGTGACACGTAGGTATAACTGAGGTTTACTACATCCAAGATTGGTAAAGCTGGATAACCGTTGCTTGCAGTAACAAGCACTCAGCAGGAAAAGGTTATGTTCGAGCTAGAAGAAAACATCTTTCGGGTTTGTTTCCGTTTGCAAAGTAGTATTTGCTATTTAGCACATCATAAGGCATCAACTCTTTAACTTGACAACATTACAAACGTGTAAAATATTTCATCGCTACAAGGATAAAAACTGGCTTCAAATGGTATAATATGATTCATAAATAATATTCAGCAACAATCTAGGTCAAAATTTGGTTGTTTACGAAAGAACGATTCAGGTCAACTGATTTTCTGGAAAAATATCATCTCCAGTGAATAAATTTACATTAAAATAGCATGTAATGAAAAAATTAAAAATTTAAAATTGACAAACAATTAAATTAAAATAAATATATATTAAATCAGATAAAATTAAATCAAATATACGTAACAATATAATGTATCTTTTAATCTAATGTGTGTGTGTGTGTGTGTGTCTGTGTGTGTTAGACACGGTAGTAAGCAGTTATATTTGTACATATACGCTTCATTGATACTTTTAATATTATTGAGGACTACATGCACCATTGGTTGATTGATTCAGGACCAAATATATTATCCTCAGAAAATGTATTATTATTATTATTATTATTATTATTATTATTCAGTTCCCTGGACATTGATATTAATTACAAATATTTCTTCAGTAATAAAAACGAGTGATTTTTATCTTGCATTTTCGCAACCAGCTTTATACAAAAAAGATTCTGTCACATTGATAATGCTAAACATTTATGTAAGTCCTCGTTATTATGATAGTGAATTAATATTCAGATATCTCTTGTTCTTAAAAGAGTTTCCATTTTTCAAATAGTTGTCATCGTAAACACGAGCTAGTCCACGTTATGCGAAACACGTAGTACACGATGTTATATGTACCTGGGTTTTCAATAAAACTTGTATCGCTGTACATCCCATATACTAAACTTAGTAAGCTGCATGCATTTCCGCAAAGTCGTCTAGCATAACAATATAGATATCTGAATAATGCTTTGGTTGGAATTTTGTTTCTAATTCAATAAAGAGCCTATTAAAAACGACAAAAAGTAAACAAGGGATAACTGAACTGAGAGGTACGTGGATCTTATAAATGTTTAGCACATCGTAATCACTGGAACATTGAACACCACGAAACCATGTTTAGATGGTCCGAGTGAAAAGTGGCATAAGTGGCATAAGCATTCGCTTCAAACGGAAACGTAACATCCTATGGAAAATTTGCGAAGGATTTACAGGATTTGGGAAGATCGCCTGGGGCACCCTTTCATCAAAGTATCAAACTGATGTTTTCATCGTCAACTTGTATTTGGTGACACGTCTGGTATCCTGGCAAGTGCCTCTCTATCGTCTTCATCATGTACATATGTGCCTTTTGCCAGCACACCAACAGCTTCTCCAATTTCACAAACGTCTTATTTGACTTCATCAATCGCTTGTAAAGCGTGTAATATACTTTTCAGTTGATTGGGTTGCTTTTTTTAATATCCTTGGTGCGCTTAGTTGTTTACAAATTGGACCGTTTCTTCTTCTATTCCCGATCAGTGGTATGTGTTTCATCAATGATGGCAAAGAAATCAGCGATAGCGTTGCAACCTTTCCTTATCAACATGTTTTGAAAATCTTTTGAACCCCCATGAAACGGTTAATATCGGTTGATGGTGCAATAACATTCAACCGATCCCATTTCAACCATTATAAAATCATATTCAACAAAAACTGAGTTTTTCCTGACGCTGCAGGAACAATGATTAGCGCACGAACTGAGCTTGGAAATATATCACCTTCTTGGACGGTTGAGGTGTTGCCTGTGCAGATAAGTCAATGATGGTAAACCGGAGCTTTTGAAGTCTTTCCTTTTACCGAAAGCATCGGTGAATGTCTTTTTTACGTGATGCCATTGAATAATGCAGGATATAATATGATCATGTATGTATGGTGTGTCACGCAAACACGTCTCGTAATGCAACTCGAGCGCAAACACCTAATGGACAAACAGCGATTACGGGATGTTGTGTTCGATGTGGAGCAAAGAAGTTCACATTTATTACAGAAAAGGTTCGCGGTGATGTCGCTGCTATACTGACGAACTTACTGGGAACACAATGGAGTAAATACCTTGGATAAAAACACATCCATGGATTCAATTACTGTAGGCCTGGATACGGTTTGATATTCTACTTAACTCTAATAACCAGCCAAAGCTTGGTGAAAGATCAGTAAATCGTGATGAAAGAAACTCTTTAATTCATGACAAATGAGTTTCAGTAAATTTGTCACTGTCACTCATCTACTCGTACGGACAGACGCTTTTTTCTCTTTAACAGGTCGTTCGTTGGGGCGCTACCTTCTGGACAATACCTACGAGCGATTGCGAAGTTTCCCACCCCTAGATGGCTCACCAACTTGTTCAAGAAAGAATATAGAAACCGTAACGAATAGACAAACTGTAGTTGGCCCAGCCGTAACGTCATGCATATTTCAGTGTTGTTGGAGATCACACTTACTGGTGACTTTAATGCTGAGGCTACCGCTTGCCTTATTAAGTGACCATCATATAATAATGTCTGCGGGTGAATAGAGCCGTTGTCGAATCAACACCCTAACGGAAATAAGGAGTTTTAAAAATAGTTCCCGTCATGGAACTAATAAGTCAATGTTTTCTGCCAAAGGGGAAACTTGTCTCCACGCAAGTTATGCAAAATTACAGGGATTTTGTTTGTTTGGGTAAGTTCTCAATTGTAGATTACAAGTGTAATATGCGGCTCCTCTGTACGCGCCAGTGATGTTGCCACGGACTTGGGAGCTTCCATCTGCACTGGAGGTTGTAGAGTCATTCGTCATAAACGGACCGTCACATATCCAGCAATGAATGGCTGCTGACATCATAAGAATATTATCACAGGGCATAATCATGTCTGGGGGTGAATAGAGCAGTTGTAGAATCAACACCCTAACGGAAGTCAGGGGTTTCACAAATAGTTCTTTCATGGAACTAATAAGTCAATGTTTTTCTGCCAAAGGGAAAGTTTGTCTCCGGGGAACAGCGAGTACTTCTAATTATTAAATTGTTCATAGGACACGGGAGTCTGGATTTTTGAGAGACCAGTATCCAAGGAAGGACATAGGGAATTCTCTGATGATAAGGGAGCGAGGATTTGGCTAAAAGACAGGGTTACTTTCAATTGCATGCAATGTATATTCTTGATGTAAGTAAATAATTATTGTTGAATTTATTCGCTCTAAATTCATGCTTCCGTTTTCTATGAGTTCAGTCAGAATAAGTGCATGTTTTATGTTGCAAGGATGTCATACAATATTTTGTTATATGAATGAGTTCGAATTTAGTTGCTTGTGTGTAAAAGAAATCATCTGGTAAGATTTATTGTATTCCTTCCGACGCAAATTGTGTGAATATGTAAATTATCTGTCTTAAATGATTTGCATAATTTATGCTGAGGTTCGATTTTCCTATCCTTCGAAAGGAACCGCTAATCAGCAATGTAACGTTGTTACGACAAGAAATAAAGTCCATTAATTTGTGTGTGAATTCTTTCAAAAATGAATCGATGGCGTAGAACGTGTACCGACATAGAGGCCAGCTGGTAAATGTATAGCCCAGAGGGACAATGGTAGTGTCTGAGTGGGCTAATTATGTCATAGTACTCAGTTAAGAATGTGGTGACCAGTAACAGGGCATTGATTTATGATAGTGGGTTGTTTGTGTATTCATTTATTTTGAAAGGACCGGAAGTGCCAGGTGATGCTGTCATGCCAGACAATCTGAGTTTGATCTATAACTCGATCATAAGATGACATTTGCTCTGTCAGTAGCAGAACGGCTGAATGAATTTTGCATAACATAGTAACTCTATTTCTGAGAGAAAGCGAATGATTCACATGCAATTTGTTTATGTAATTGCTTACATCATTGTATTTTACATACGGGGCTCCTGTTATTATATTCTATATTTCTTCTGAGTTCTCTGGTATTCCTTCCCATAACTTCATATTTTATTTTATTGCTTATTCAATCCGGTCAATAACACTGTCGTCGATCACAGATAACTATAACCCAAATCCTTAAGGGGTGGGGGCAGATCTCACATCTATCCCACCACATACCATAACACTGCAACATCTAATATCTAAAATCATCAGAAATTTGATTTATGGAACTCTCCACTCAACTTCTGAGACTCTTTCTTCTTACACAATATTATATGAATCTTTGTTTTTCTTTTAGCACTTAGCCTTGCCTATTCTGTTCCGGTTCAAAGATAATTCCTAAGTTAATCGATTTATCAGTGTGTTGCGGATTATCAGTCATATGTGGACCACGCTGAACCACTTTCTGACAGTACAGGGTCGTTGTGCAGTTAACCTTGTCCGATAGCGCCAGGCCACTGACTCTTCCTGTTGCTGTGGAGCACTACAGACCATGTCACACACTGTGAACAACTATCCACTGACAAAGTTCCCCAGAGAACTGCATGCTCTGCACCTTTCTGATGATGACGCTGTTAAATGGCTAAGCACGCACTGCAAACGATGATATAATATAATATAATATAATATAATATAATATAATATAATATAACATAATATGAAAATGTATATAACATCTTTTGAGCCTCTTTGATAAATTTATATATGCATTCAAAAGAGACTGGAAGTTTTTCTGTTACACCTTTTATTTCAGTCATTTATATATATATATATATATATATATATATATATATATATATATATATATATACACACACACCAGACAGAACGGAGAGTGCTGTCCCTGGATTCGTATAGAAGAATGCTTGATAATAGTAGGCATAATTAATAGTTTAATACAAATAATACTATCATATAGGTTAGAGAGTTTTTCATTCGTACTCTACGGAGATTCGGACCCAGCTAAGCGGGTAAAGGCGATGGGTGCCGTTTACCCGCAGACCTGGGTCCAAATCTAAGTAGAGTGCGAATTAAAAATTCTCTAATCTGTATGATAGTATTATTTGTATTAAACTATATATACATATATACCAAGTAATTATTCATTTTTCAATAAAAATTATATGTTCTAATCCGGCCAGAGACCCCAATTAATTATAAATAGGATTACAATTGCAGGACACGTCTAGATTCATACCAGTTACGGTGTCAATGCCCATGAGGCATTTGTTAACAGCGGTGTGATGGAGCTGTTTAAAAGTGCACATTATTCCATTGATGGAAATGAAGTTGAATCAATTCCTGACAATGTAGATATTGCTACTAGAATTCTCGGACTCTCCTGATACAGCGATGATTAAACGAGAACAGGTAGTCGAACAAAGCTGCAACTAATAATGCAGATCTCAGATCGCATACAATTGGAGGATCTCGAAATCATCCTAGAAAAGATGCCACAGATGTATAAACAATAATCATTACCGCCAACGCTAATTTCAACCTTAGATTTGCACAGGGTCGATCATAACTCACCGATGATTCACTAAGATTTTCGGGTTCAATACCATGCAGTCTTATGACAGGGTTTTGGAGAGATGTTCGTAATGTTAATTTTGGAGCTAACCAAAGAGTCATCTTAGTTCGTATGAATAAGGACAAGTCCTTGATACATCTGTTGAAAATTCATAATTAAAGCAGTTAGATATTTAAATAAAATGTCCTATAACGAAGTGAAGGTCTGTCTTAGAAAAAATCGGCTAGGAAAAAATTAGAAACGGATAAGAAAATTGATCATGGGGTCAAATGTAACTTTTTCCGACAAAATTGATTTGGAAATGTCCCCGTGTGGTTGACTCCAATTCTTTCAGCTTAGTGCGGCCAAAAATAACACACGTCGGCGACATTAAAATCACGTCATAGGTGACACAAATACAAAAGACCGGTCGAATATTTACATTCCTTGCAGCTATTTAAGCGTTGTTATCAGCAGCGGTTCTAGCGGTCTTAAAAACTACGTTGGTAGGGGCTGTTGGAGCTGCATCCGGTATCGCGCCGAAAAAGGTGGTTGACGATCGCATAGCCCTTCGTGGACCTGGTGAGTCAACACAAAAGGAAAAGGCATTTGATTAGCAGGAGCAAATCGCCGAATACCATCTGGAAGTTTTCTATTAACCCTGTATAACACGCATCCATTGAAAAATCTTGATTTATATGCGATATCAAAATCAGTCAAGCATTTTCGTAGTGGCTTTATGCGAGATGAATTTGCATCGAAGCTGCCACGAACATTAAAAATCGGTATTTTGAACTTAAATTTGATAACTGGACCTGTCACTCATTGGGTCGAATACGTAGTGAAATCTCATCATCGTTTGTATTTTGACTTGTATGGACTTGTGCAACACGTTGAAGTTCTTAATTATTTAACCAGACATGGTAAACAACCAGTGTGTTATTCGACTATACTCGATTAGATGGACAAATGCAATCATCTAGTTGTTGAATCGTTGCATGCACTTGAGCATTTACCAGCACCACAAGCACTTATTAATATTATGTTCAAGTAAAATTAATCTTATACAAATTTATATTAACATTTAAATCGTTACGTAGCCCGATGACACGGTGCTGATGAGGATCTATGCAGGTTTGACAGCAAAGCGGATTTGTCTCAATTTACTAGTCGTGTTGTTATATATATCTACACGGGTGAGCTTGTTATTTTCTAGATAAACTGATTAACTGCATACGTATAATGTTGACATTAAAGATATTTGTTGTCAATTTAAAGGACGATGTTACAAAGAACCTGGATGAGGTCACTAAAACGGTGGAATCAGAGACTCTAACGTGAAAGTTGCTTTTACTGACGAGTATGTTGATGATACTTATTCAACAACAAAACAAAACAATAGTGCCATTTTTATAAATCTTTGCTATCACTTGGTCGGAGTTCGAATACGCGAACTCTTGCATCCGAGACGGACGTTCAACCACTTAGGCCACCAGAGCGGTCCCGTTGCTCGACGAATACCTGCCTCAAAGTAATGTTACCAGTCTCTCTTATGAAATCTACTATAAGTTTGTTAAGGGTCAATTAGAAATTTGTCAATGGAATCACCCAGTTATACAGGGTCAAGTAGAAATTTGTCATTGGAATCACCCAGTACAGCTACTATCTCGAGGTCAGCTTGGAATCATCGCATGTGCATGTGAAAACGCCGAAACGTTAATTACACCAACATATGAGAAAACATTCCGGGATTGTTTCAGTATCCGAATTTTTTTTAATGAAATGGGTGATAACCCGCTAAACGAACAATTGCAGAAAATTTACATATTCCCTAAGAAGAGGTTTTCCATAATTTTGTTTCTATTGTGCTAGTCAAAGATGGTAATTTGTTAGAAGTGCGTGTGCGACGTACCTGGGCGTGAAGAATCCGGTCAGGGTCTGCTCGCCGAGCAAGTGTGCTACGCGATTGTATTATTCATAAAAGTACTATGATGATCCATCAATGTTTACTGACATGAAAGAATAATCGAAGCGGAACAACAGCTAAGCAATGAAATCAAGATAAACCTTTTTGATTGTGAAATGGAAACGCGCATGTTTGCTTGCAGATGTTATTTGCGGTCCTGCTGTGGCAACAACTTTTGACTTTGGTGTGGCTGGAGTAAAATCCACAAAAGCCATCGTAGATGCACTAATCAGAATTATTGTTGGGGATATATTGTTAGTAACCGGTGTCTCTGGTGGTGCTAGAAAATTAATTTCGACGATATTACATTCACAAATACGTGTGTACTCAGAACTCTTGGAGTGGTACACACTAGTCTCAACACGATTAGTACACTGTATTCGGAGGCTGTCGAGAATACAATAATTAGCACGGCCATGTTCAAGATGGTGTTGGGGGAAACGGAAAATAACTGACATCGAGCACAAATAAGAAACGTCTACCGTATTAGTCAGTGTTAGACTTTGCCATTCACTGCTCTGCATCACAGCCTAACACTAGCTGATTGCTTGGTTCACTTCACTTTAGAAAATTCAAGATGCTAATAGTCCATGGGTTGCGCATCGAGTGTGGTTTGTGGGCAAAATTCATAAGGGATAACGGCAGTAACCTAGAATATCAATAATAGAAATCGGCATAGTGACAATACTAACGTATTGTCTTAGGTCGCTGTACAATTCTTGGATGCGATTTATAAAAATGGACGACTGTCCATAACTGGAGTAGCATTAGGGAAAGCTCAGTAGAGGGCACTTAAAAGAACAACCTAACGTTTATTAAGTCGAAGACAATCGAATAGCCGCGCAGTACTTAACATACACATTTGTGATGATTTTTATTTAATATGAAATAGTTACAAACGTTTTAGAATAGAAGTGATGATGCTAAATAGACTAAGAGAATGGCCAAAGATAGTATACAGCTAAAGAAGTTGGAATTAGACATAAGACAGGTTCAGTTTTAGATAGAAAAGATGCAAATGGAAATATAGATGAATGCAGTTTCAGAAAGAGGGAGAGAGAGAAAAAGATAAACACAGTTTCAGAAAGAGATGGAAGTAAGACAAATGAAGTTGTAAACAGATGGTACGGAGAGAGAATGCGAATTTCGAATTCGGTTGAAAGAATGGCAAAGGGAAAACACTCCCTTACGTTTTACGTTTTAAGAAATATCAAGTTAGTACCTCCTTTTCTGGAAGAAGAACAATACAGATATTTTCTTCGTTTTGAAAGAAGTGCTGAGAGTTTTAAGTGGCCAAGAGAGTAATGAACTCTATTACTACAATGTTTAGTGACTGGTAAAGCTAGTGATATTTACTATTCACTGTCCCTGGAACATAGTTCTGACTATGATGTAGTTAAGGACTATATCTTGATGGGTTATGAGTTAGTCCCTGAGGCTTATAGGTAACAATTAAGAAAGTATAATAAAGAAGCTGACCATACCTATGTCGAATTCGCATGGGAAAAAGCACAACAATTTGATAGGTGGTGTTCTTCTATAAAGGTTAATAAAGATTATGAAAGTCTCTGACAACTCGTATTGATTCAAGAATTGTGTCTATAGTGACATTAGAATTTATCTTCACGAGCATAAAATCGAAAGCTTGAAAAATGCTGCTCGTGTCCCTGACGAGTATGTTTTAGGTCATAATGTTTCTTTTGTAAATAAGACTTCTACTCAACAGACTTCTGGCAGAAAAATATTTCTGACGAGCTTTGCTTGGATTAGAAAGGCTATCCAATTGAAAATGAATTCCCTGATTTATTCCCAGCTTGTGTAGTTCCCAGAACTATGGCAAAGAAAAATTTTGAGACTGATGTTGATAAGAAAAGTATTCCTTTAGCTGACACATGTACTCCTTCCTTGGATCAATCAAAGGGTATTGACCACAGTGATCCTCTTTTAACGACTCGTTCTCTTTTTTCTAAACAGGATGATAAACGACAATCACTTGTCGTCGAACAGGAAAAAGATCATGAGATCTCCTGTTTGTTTGAAAGGGCCATTAGTGAAACCGACGCCACTGGAGTTCCTGTCTGTTATTTCATTAAAAATGGAATTTTCATGAGAAAATGGAGATCGCCCGAGGTATCTGCTTGTGATGAGTGTGAATTATCAAATTGTAGCTCCAAAACAATACAGACAGGAAATACTTAGTCTGGCCCATGAAACGCATTTGGCTGGTCATTTAGGGATTAATAAGACTTGTCATAAGATCTTGACTCACCTTTATTGGCCAAAAATCGAAAGTGATGTGGGTAAATACTGTAGGTCTTGTCATACGTGTCAAATGGTAGGAAAATCCAGTCAGAAAATACCTAACTCTCATCTGAAACATATGCCTGCCTTTGACGAATCATTTATTAAAATTTTGGTAGATTGAGTTGGTCCCATACCTAAGACTGAATCAGGTAACCAATACCTTTGACCATTGTGTGTGGGCCAACAAGATTTACAGAGGCAATTCCTTTGAGGAATATTAAAACTTTGATAACGTTTTTACTCAGTTTATAATTTCCAAATCTGTCCAATCGGGTCATGGGTAAAAGTTTAGGTCTGGAACTTTCCAACCTGTTATCCTTAAATTTGGCATTCAGCAATTCAAGTTAAAAGTGAAATTACGGTTTGACAGAACTTCAATGGAGAGAACTTTTGAGTCTGGCAATAGAGTTCTGTCTCTCTTGCTCAGTCTTCAAAATTTTCTTGAGATTAGATATGTGACCCTTGACTCGTGTCGTGTACCAATGTGCATGTTTTTCATGAGTGAGTGAGCGAGTGAGTGATCGATCGTGGTGCATGACACAATCGACAAGCGAGTGTTTTCATTTCAACCCGAAATATAAGACAGCTCACAGATATTACGGCACAAACAAGGTTAAGATGAAATTGAATGAGTTAAATTATAATATTAGTGCTCCTGGGATCTAAATAAAGTATAGGAGTGCCAGCATATTGAAAGAGATAGCCAGGTTAAACATGCAATTAATTTAGTTGTACCTGTCCCATTCAGTAAATATTCAAGTGAAGGAATGTTATCGGATTCTACTGATATTGGAGTGACAGATCTTCATAATTCAGAAATTACGAAAGATCTTGGCCAGAAACTTTCAAATTTGCAAGTGAAAGAAAGAAATGAACTTAAACAGCTATTATTTGACTATGAGCACGTATTTCCAGATGTTCCTACAAGAACGAACAAATTTTTCCATGACGTTGAAATTGTAAATTCCAAACCTGTGAACCAACACCCGTACAGGATGGACCATCTCAAACAGGAATAAATGAAAAAAAGAAATTCAGCATTTGCTGGAGAATGATTTTATAGAGCCCAGTAAGCGTGACTGTAGTTCACCATGCATACTTGTTCCAAAACCACATAAAACGTTCCGTATATGTACGGATTATAAAAAGATGAAGAGTGTGACAAAACATATTTATTTCCATTACCATGAATCGCTGACTGCATTGATAAGATCGGAAATGCTAAGTACATTACCAAATTTGACCTTCTGAAAGGATTTTGGCAACTTCTACTAACGGAAAGAGCTAAGGAAATGTCGTCATTCGTGACTCCAGATGGACTTTATCAATATAAAATAATGCCGTTTGGGATGAAAGGGTCGCCAAGTACTTTTCAACGTCTCATGAATATGATTACCTCTGGTCTAGACAATGGTGATGCTTACACCGATGATGTCATCATATACAACGACGCCCGGAAAGAACATTTAGCAACAAATCGGAATTTCTTTGACAGACTCACATATGTAAGTTTGACAATTATTTTTCGAGCCTAAACACGTAACATAAGATTTGGAAACAGTGCGTCTTACACGTATTGACTTTACAGCAATCTCACATGTTAATTGCTCGTTGTTGAGGTTCAAATCGCTGCTGCTCTGATCCGTAAAAGAAAGTGTGATTTCCATTATGCTGTACACAGTGCTGGTGGAATTGTAGAAGAGTGGCGAAGTTTTACTGTCGTAAGTATAATTTTTTATATATAGAATATATAGTATAGAATGTTGCTAATAAATTCCAACAGTCAGGAATGTCCGGATATACCACAAAGATATAATCCAGAACGTATGTGTATGGCTTCTCAATAATCCCAAAGTCGTGTTCTAGCTCAAAAGTTAATGAGGAATTTTCATTGAATAATTTAAGTGAATAATTCCTTTCAAATTATATCTCAATACAACTGCTCACTATGATCACAGATTCCCAAAGACCGATATTACATGTTTACCAAACGTATTTATCTACAAGTAAAGATTTTGTTTACTTCTTAGAAACATAACAAATTCAGGTAGGCATTAACTCCACAAACTTGAATAACGGACAAACATTAAGCAAATAATATAGATTACTATAAAACCTCCCTCACAACTGAAAATAAAGTTGATGCAATAAAAATTTTCTTGTAAATTAGTCAAATATACGTATGATTCTAATTAAAATTGCGTATCAAAATCTCTTATAAATGACACAAGATAGAAATAAAATAAAACAATATAGTACTGCTGTACATTGAGAGTGTATCTTCTGTCTTTTCGTTTGAGATGTCTAATGTCAATATTGTATTCCTGAATCATCAAACTCCATTTCAGCAATCTCTGATTTTTTTTTCTATTTTGTTAATGAAAGTAATGGGATTGTAATCACTGAATACAATAATTGGAGAAGTTGGTTATATACATCAAAAAGGTTGCAAAACCAAATTCAAGGCCAAGCATTCCTTATCGATTGTGGTATATTTGTTTGGTGCTTGCTTATTTGTTCTCAGACAAATAACATACTGGATGATCTCAGCATTTGTATCAATACTCCATACACCGCTGCATCAACAGACATTTCAAATAATGGAATGGAATCTGAAGCTAAAAGAACTGGGGATTTATAATTTGTCGAAATAATCCTTACTCGTTTCAGACTAATGAGATTTGGATATTTGACTCAACAAACGTGTATGAGGCTTGGCAAATATGGAGCAATTTGCACCGTATTTCTGATGATAACTAGCCAAATCGCATCAGTTATTTTTTACTAATAGGGACATAGAATTCACAGATAGCTCTGACCTTGACATCTACAGGTTTTATTTGACTGTGTCCCACAATATGTCCTCAAACTATAACATAGGTATGGTATAAAGTACGTTTTTCTAAATTAACCATCAGATTTGCATCACTAAGTCGATCCAAGAATTTCCGAAAGTGATCTATCCAGGTATCTTGTAGATTATATCATCGATGTATGCTTCGCTATTATCTAGACCAGATGTTATGATCATTAAACGCCGGAATGTTAACGGTTAACCTTTAATACCAGAGAGCGTCACTTCAGATTGATTAAGGTCCATCTGGAGTGGCAAAAGCCAACATTTATTTCGTCTTTCCGTGAGTGGAATTTGCCAGAGGTCAAACTTGGTGAAATATTTTGTATTGCCAATATTGCAATGCAGACTACCACTCTTTACATTGGAAATGAATCACCTTTAGTGATACTACTGACGTTTATCTAGTCACTACACTTACCGAATGTATCATTTGGTCTAGGCACAACAATACTTGGCTAACTTCAGTTACCTTTACTTGGTTCTGTAAAGTTACTGAGTAAATATTGAATTTCTTTTTTCAAATATTCCTGCTTGAGGGGTTGTTGTTTCAAGTGTGTGTTAAAACTACAATATCGGTGTCATGATATGTTTTATGTCTTCGTGTTTGAACATCAGGAAACATAATAGCTGTTTTAGTTCACTCTTTTCTGCTATTACATATGCAAAAGTTTCTGGTTCAGATAGTTTAACATTTCTGAACTCCGAAGATTGGTTGCATCGTTTTCATTGACTCCTTAGTGACTAGCAAAGGGAGTTTCATGGGCTTGACTAAGAATGTCCTGTCTATATGACTCAGGAACAACCACTTGATAACTCAGTGACTACTCATTGACCACCGGGTAGCTTGGGTGGTCTCCATTTTCTCATAAGGACTCATTTTTCACAAAAGAACGTCTTTATTTAATCAAATTAGATCAGAACGAATAAGTAGCAAAAAGAACATCACACTGATCATTATATATTGTTTGATGAATACTTGGAGGAAACTTAATCCCATCAAAAGACTTACCAATAAAGGAGTGCTTACCCGATCAAACACTATTATCAGCTACTATGATAACTTCAGAAGCAGGAAATAAATCCGGGATTTCAATCTCAACAAGATCCACTTTATGATTCAAGCAAGGCATGATAGTTACAATTAGATTAACAACCCTCAATAAGTAAATTAGTCACTGCTTTGGCAGTCGCGGGTCCCGAAAATAATCTAATGCTAAATGACACAATGGAGAGGAACATTAACAAAGTCGCACTCTACTTCCTGAATAAGAATACTTTTTTTAGAAGATGTTTTCTCAGATAAAGGCATCTGAGATGTGTTCCATAACATTTCAATATGGATAGGCTTGGCATAATCACCGACAAGTGATATGGAACCGTTCGAAAATGGTTCATAAATCTCCAAAATAGAAAGAGAATGGTGTTTGTACAAATGTTTTGCTTTCAATACAAGACCGTCACCGTAATTTCTTTGAAATAATGCTTTTGTTTAAAGCTCTCTGTTTATTCTGCTGCTTATGTTTCAATTTGTAGCAATTGGATACGTTGTGCCGTTTGATTTTACAATACGTACACGTAGGAAGAGATAGGGATCCCTGATCAGTTTTATCAGAAGTTTGATGTCTTAATGTTGTCTCAGAGTGAGAGTGTGAAGTATTAGTATGGACTTAGATGAATTTTGTTCCTAAACACTGCTGAGAGGAAGATTTATTTTGAGATGAATCTTTGAGTCAATCGTCAGTTGTAAGAATACAATTTTCGAAACTTTCGATCCTGACGTCATAATGGAGACACTTCTTGAATTCTTCAATTAATATAAGTTGCCTGAGGTTATCGAAATCTTGACTAATTTTCTTGGCTAGGCACCACCTATCAAACAGTCGCTTGTTTTCCCTTCCGAAGATGACATTGGTTTTTCCGGTTTCTTTTATATAATTCCTAAGACTTTGTCGATATACCTCAGGTACTAACTAATACCCTTCAAGATACGCTCCTTCACCATTTCATAAACAGCTCTTTTTTGTATTGACAGTGTCCAAACCTTCACGAGCTTTGCCAGTAAGAACATTTTGTAATAACAATGTTCCATGCTCTCTTGGCAGTTTCAGGCTTTCAGCAATTTCATCAAAGTAAGGAATAGTGGTACCTACAACATTTGATTGTAAAGTGAATAATAAACTTAAATTTCTGGCAACAACAAAACCTGAATTTGTGTGTAAATAGGGCATTGCGTTTTCAGCGTTCCAGTTCTAATTATTTTAATCTAACTTACAGTTCAATTTCTAAACCCTGCATTTGCAGCTATATTTTTGTCTCTTCTTTTTCTCTCCGAATTTGTATTTCCCTCTTTTATATTTATCTATGCCTCTCTCTTTCCGGTTTCTGCATTTGTTTTCTCTCTAGCTCTGTTAATTTGTATTTCCTCTCCTAAATAGACTTTATTCATTTACAGTTTTGCTCTCTTCCCTTTCTCTGTATTTGCATTTGATTATCCTTTACCTGATTCTGAATTTGCATATCCCTTCTATAATTTATTTATGAAGCTGAGGCTTTGTTCGTTCCAGTTCTGTTTGGTTTTTGACTGTGTATCCTTGAGTTCGTATCA
This sequence comes from Sinohyriopsis cumingii, assembly GCA_028554795.2. Lineage (NCBI taxonomy): Eukaryota > Metazoa > Mollusca > Bivalvia > Unionida > Unionidae > Sinohyriopsis > Sinohyriopsis cumingii. The sequence continues at coordinate 51,859,655 of CM068842.1, read as the reverse complement.
AAACCACAGTCAGAGCTGCTAATTAAACCCAGTGCAGTATAACCAAAGTATCATTTCCCAGCCAAATGTGAACCAACATATTCTTTATTTCTGCTTTGTTAAAGCCGCTTTTTATTTCTGAAGTAGTATCGTAATATCTCTCAAGCTCAATCTGCTTTTTCCTTTTTATATACTCTGTCTATTTCTTTCAAGGTTTTGCAGCATCTCGAAGGTCAGCCTCTAAACGTTTTGTTTACTCCTTAATATTATGTCTCATTATCTTTCTCCACAATCTGTTAAACGCGACTACGTCTCTCGCTCTCGGTGTAGCGAGCAATGTTTGCGCTTCTTGGTGGGGCGCATTCAGATCACATAGAATTGTTTTACTAAAGCAATGCCGCTACTTGAAATTTCATCACTTTGAATAGCTTGAGTTTTTCATCAACCATCGATTAATTGTCCGGTCTTAACTTCAAGCAGGATGGTTTAGAATACCATATTGTAATATTTGGCCCTCGGTTAATTTTGCGTGCTGTTCTTTCAGAATATCGATAGCTCGTGTTAACATGATGTGCTGTTACAGCCTGTTCTATTCTTTCTTTCGCTAGCTTGTTTTTTGTTTTTGTACTAATTCGCGCTGAAATACCTGTTCACCTACATTTTCTGTGAGAACACCACCACGCAACTGTTGATGCTGCTCTGGTTTATCTTCTTGTCTATCTACTCGTACAAATGGTACTCTAGGTACAGTATTTACATCAATATTGCTGCAGACAACTAGCAACATACCGCAGTTACGAACATTAAACCTAGCAAAAATATTGTTTCAAACAACGGCAAGCACTGTGCGCTTATCAGCAAATTCAGTTTGTCAAATAAAATTCATCAAAGCCGCGACGATATATTTCAAGAATACTTTCTCCGTCTCGATGGAAAGTCATGCAATCGAGGTTGCTTCCGCCAGTGACTTCAGAAAAACATTGTCTGAACATGGTTGCATCTATGCCACGACAGTGATCACAAGCAATAGAATATATGTCGCGATTATCTAGACCTGAAAATAGTAAACAGCCAGCATGACGACGAATGTTTTGTTACGTCGTAACAAGGTTGCGCTACATAGATATAATTGCAACATTTATTTCGCGAAATAGAAAGGATAGTCTAATTTTGTTCATGTTGTCGAGATCGATTGTGATGTTGTAAAATGCAATGACAGAGTCCCTTTCGGCAACAAGTTCTTCTACAGGCTTGTTTATCTAGCTCTAATATTGAAAATACACCACTGCCAATTGCTTCATAAAATTCGCTAAACGTTTTGTATTTGCCTTAACCCGGATTAAGCGTGTAAACGATCCCGTTGTCGTCATTAAGTCCATTGTTATGCGGCATGTTTAAAAACATATTTGTTTTGCCTTGACCTGTTCTTCCAGCAATCATGTAATGACAATCCGGAAACAACACATTATGATTCATTTATTGACTTCTAGAAGAGTCAAACGACAGATGGATTACGCTTCATACGCGTAATGATACCAGTATTGATTTAATAGGATCAGCTCTACTTTTGACATAACAAGGTCTGGTACGACACAATATCGCCTCTACAGACTGTATTGCACTTCTGCAATGCCTACAAATCTCGGCCATAATTACTTTCAGTTGTTAGGCTTCATGATCTTGTGTCAAGTGTTTATACATGCCAGAGATTGTGAGAATCACAAATGATCTTTACATGTTGCTATTTGATTGCGGCGCATTATGACGAGCTAACAAGGTTTTGGCTAGATTTTGACACGCTAAACAGGCTAGTATTAACAAAGATGAGATCATGCAAAGCTATTCTGCAGTGGCTAGCATGTGAGCAACGGAGTTGAAATCAAGACTCGAAAAGTAATAGGCTGGAGAAGACAGGAGCGCAGACTTGCTTTAAAAACACAGAGGCGCTTATAAAGGATATCATAGACGAATTCCATCCAAATATTATAGAGCGGGGTTACCGATTTTTAAAAAACCAAGCAGTGTGTTTTAAAAGGTTGAAGACCGTAAAGAAAACAATTATAAAGATAGTCAAGACCAACAAAATAAAAACAATTTCAAACAAAAAATTGATTGTTTCACAACGAAATAAGGTAAATGTAAATTTAATGAGACGACTGGTTTATATTTTGACGACTTGACGACATATATACGATTTTGCGGGTGACTGCGCTGCCTGACAAAACGAATGTTGATGCTAATGACGACACAGAGCAATCTTAGTAGATAACCAAGCTATTGAAAAGCAGCAAGGACAACTACAACACATTATCACATCTATTTGGATTAGTACAAAACGTGCATTCTTGCAGTAACCGTTGTGCACGCAGGACAATTGACGCAAGACAACAAGCTAGCACATGCTGTGTCTAATGGGAAGATCAGAGTAATACATGATGGATACGCTAATGAGGTACCACCAGCAGACAGTGACATGGGCAAATATTTTTTATGAACTCTTTTATTACTTTAACACCGCACAAGAACAAGCTTGCAAAAGATCCAGAAAATCTATTTAGGTTGATAAAAGAAAGGTTAGATGGCGAGTTTGCACGTGTTTTACAAAAGACAATTGAAACATATTATATGCTTGCAATACCAGCATAGGGCCGTTGCATACACTAATGAGCTCTGAACAGCAAATAGCTCAGCCTGAAAGAAGATGTGATGGTAGAAAAGACATTATTATAATCGTACAGCAGCAGAAACACAACTACTTAGAAACATCTTCACTGACTCTCGATGATATATTTTTTAAACTGTTGATGATATTACCAGCAAATCGTCTGGACTAATCGAGTTCGTGCCTTAAAAAATATTGAATATCCCTTACAGTTAAGTAGATCGCGATCCAGACTATGGCAAAATAATCCGTAATCCCGAATAAAAAAGGAGACAACTTGCATCAGCAATTAAAGAATTATTACTGTATAATAGTCATGTACGACTTTGACTCAAGAAGAATACTGATCACATACAGCAACGCAGAGGATGCTTGTCTACCTCTCTACCAAAGAGACACATAAATTCTAAAAGAAGCATCATGATGTCGACCATAAAGCTATCAGGACTGTCTGGAACCGTTAATAATTTCAATGCAGATGTCACCGAAAATGACTTTTTGGCCTTTGATAATCTCTACATATCTTCTGATGGTTGGTTCATGTAGTGTTCCGACCAACATGTAAATGTTACCGTACCATATATTTCCAAGAGCTTTCTTTGGCTCTGACTGTATCTTAAAACAAAACAGTGACAGTTAGGATTTAAATCTAAATCATTATACATTCTACAAGATGTTTTGGATGGGCATTATATCTTTGGGTCTTCCTTACTTGCTTGCAAACAATAAAATGTCATTATTATTATTATTATTATTATTGATTTTTCATGATGTTTGAAAAAGAGAGACATATTATGGAATGTGTTTGCATGTGTGTGGGGATATCTTATTCATACCAAAAAGAAGAAAAGACAATTTGGTAAATATTTCCTTTGAATAAAATTACAATGAAATTTTAAAACATATCCAAAAAGTCTATTGTTGTTATGATTTGCATTACATACATGGGGATCTCAAATGGGTAATTTTATAATAATGGATTTATGAGACATGTTTAATAAGTTGTACGTTTTGCATGCCTTAGGAGCAAAAGATCTAAATTTATTCAACGAGTTTCATATTAAATCATTGCCTTTTGTAAATTTGTTATCAAATAGCTCTTTTTATGGAAATAGTTTAGAAAGAAATATGAATATTTTCTTTCATACTGGCTCAGACGCTTCACCTTTCATTTGTTGCGCGTAAAAAATAGTCCCAGACAGTAGTTGAAATAATTATGAGCGATTCTATAACCAATAATATTTAAAGAGAAGATTTTATTATACAAATTGTCATTCAAAGAGTAACTGTCCTTCAAAATAAATAGAACAGCTGACGCAGACATGCATCATCACACAGAATGGAAATTTCTGTGTGAAATTACATAGACGACTCGGTTTAGGCTATTCAGTCCTTATACGTCGATTTGGATGGTAATGTTTATATTGTTTTCACCTAAAGTGTTCCACTACTACGCATTTCAGATGTTGGATATTCATGTGAGGCGATGATTACTGGACTCAAAAATAACATATTTACTGTGATTTATTTGTGACGGGTATTTGAATTATTTGATTTGGGGGACGACATTCGATGTAGACACATTTTTAGCCTGAACTGCGTTACGTAATAAGAAACATAGATCATTCGAACTTTTTGTACTGCGTAATACAATGTGATTGCATAACATTCTGTCAGTTGGTAGAATTTCATATGTCCACATTCGTTTCTAGACAAAGATGAATTTATTTACTCCCATAAGTTATTATTTAATCCATGCTTATCAATGGATGGGGTCCATGTTACAAGACACCCCTTAGCCATCTTTCCATTGTCCGATACCCTTAGATGTATCTGTAGTGAGCCCCAGTGGGATAATTTAGTCATGTTCCGACAGGCCTAATTCTTTCTTCAATGTACCTTGGGCAATCGATTCGAAAAATGGCCACCAAAATATTCATGTTAATAGTATAAAAAAATGTCACAGGCGGGGAAAGAAAATTCCGATGGTCGCAACCAATCAGTAAATACTGCACAAGAACTTCATGGGCTTGTATGGAACAATCTGAATCACATGAAGCGATATATTGATGTATTGTAACATCCAAAATGTTACAATGTACACAATATATGTAAAGTGTACCGACTATGTGATAAAGTATTGGCTGGACACAGGATAGGAATCCAGTCCCTGCGATCTCCTATTATATAAATGTGACGATACTGTATTTCATCTCCTTAAGCCGATGAAAACGTCTTTCAATGGAAGTAATGCATAGGAATTAAACATTCATCTTTGTTTTGCTTTAGTTCTTTGTATATTTTATCATGTTCACTTTCACCAGCTGGGTAAGTTGAGGCCAATACATCAAGTTAGTCAAATAACAAAATGTTAAATTTCTTATAGATATCAACCTTTTGTCCTGCAGCAAATTCAGTCACTAAATGTTTTCTTTTTTCTCTCAAAAAATGATTTTTTCCCTTCAAAAATAAACCTTTTTCTGCAGACGTGTATGTAAAGGACTTGTCTCTGAACCCACACGCTTTTTTGGTTCCATTCATTATTTTAGGGGCCTCTTCTAAATTACGAAAATGCTACACTTTGATTTACCAATGTCCTCATGATTAAAAACATGGATTTGCATTGCATTTTGACATTAAATTTCTATAATTTCTAAATATGAAATTAATTGTGTGTGCGTGTGTGACAACAAAAGTGGTATAAACACCACCCACACCCCTAATTTTGCTGCGATGATGGGGTCTAAACTCCAAATAGCAAAATAAGAAAGAGTACATAAGACACTAAATGTCTTTTCACATTGTCATTGAATCACGGTACAATTTTGACAGTGACAAATTAAACGTTAATTTAATTTTAGTCTCGTAAGAACATTCAAAGTCAAAAAGGTAAAAAGATCAACGCAATTGTCCTTCTTGTCTTCTTCTGGTCTGTATGTAATACTTACTCGAGTTCGTTGCAACATTTGTTTTTAATGTAAAATGGATGCTCTAATTCGACGATTTGGACACAAAAAGATAGACATCTTTTGTCCAGCACACTCGTACTAACATGCTGCACGCGCTCTCTAGTTCAGGTGTATCATACTATAATCACATTAACAATCTTACGATAATCCACCAATTTGACATGAAAGTCGTGATGTTAACATGACTTCATGTACACATTTTGTATTAGATTCAGCACGCCGTTTATAGGACCCGATCATTCTCGTCATTGTGTGGAAGACAAACAACATCAGCGTCAAGATATCTTGACTCGATGCTAGTAGCCGTAATGTTTGGGTCCACCGCTAGCAAAGCTCAGAATAGTCGCAAATGTCAGAAAAAATATTGTTTTAAGTAAGGCAGTTTTCTTCCGTCTTGTGCTACAAACAGAAATGTTTCCTTACAGTTAGAAATCTTTCCATGGGGAGAAAGAAGGACGGATACACTGGTGTTTACATACATGTACATAGAGAAATCCAATGTAAACAAAACATTAAAGAAGCTCGTGTGTATGTATCTTCTATTAGAAAAAAATATTAATTAATGTCATAGTTTCTATATTATCAGCGTACCGTTGTAAAAGTATTTGATTAAGAATAATTCTTGTCAAAGGGAACCAGTTTGCGAGCAATGGTTATTAACTATCCAAAACCAAGTTATCTACTGTTATTTTTTAGTTTTCAAAACTATTATTTTCATTCGTGGTTTTTCAATTATTTACAATTTTGTATTTATAATTTTAATCTTCCAAATTTGTTCTTTAACATTTGATCTTTGGCTTTTTAGTTTTAAATTTTATTTTCAAATAGAGTTAAATTTATCACTCGTCAAACTAAGTCAGAATCTGATGTGAAGTTTACTGTAAGGGGTTGTGACATTTTTCTCTTGACGTTTGAAAACGGTAGACATATCTAATATCGAAGTTGTGAATTGAATATAGAAGTTTTGTACATGTTAAGAAAATAAGAAAAGATATTTATATGGTATATATTAGCTACTGAGTAAAATTAGAATGCAATTTCAAAAACACATAACAGTCAATTTCTTCCTCTTGTTTTTACTGTCTTTCATTTTTAAATTTCTTTCCTGCATAAGGTTACTCTGCTGTTACGTCTTGTTTGGCTTTGAATGTATTTACTAGAATGTGTTTCCTCTTTCTATTTCTTCTGCTTCTGAAATTTTACTATCTTTCTCTTTTTTACTTCCATTAGGTAAACTGTGGACCAGTGTCCTTTGTGTTAACAATGAAACAGGTATCCTTACGTTTGCTTCTCTTTTCTTCTGTTGAGAGGTTCCTTGTTTGATGTTGTGGATTGTAAAGACCATATTATCATTTCTCTTCTTATGTTACGTGTTTAGGCTCGAATAGACAGTAACACAAGAAAGAGTGAAAACAACAAGCTTTACAAAATACAATAATTTATTTTCTGGAAAAATTCAGTAAAAATGAAAAAATATGAACTTACGGTTTTAAGAATAAAATCCAAAAATGATCCAGAAACACAATTTTAGGAGTCGTTATAATAAGATGTTCTAATGATTTCAAGTTCGAGTCCCGACGAAGAATCCAAGATAGAAGACGATGACTTATGCTGTAATATGCAGTGTTGAAGTCTACAGTTCCTTGTAGAAACAAGAAATATCCTCCGGTTTTGGAAATCTGAATAATTTTTTAAGAGCTGTATTTGTTCAAGAATTTCACACAACCAGACGTATTTTCCAGAAAAGAGAATTAATCCTTTTTGAATCCAAGTAATTTGAAATGACTCCAAACAGCACAACATACAACTTCCAGTGTAAGAGCCCAACTACTACTGAAAATATCTCTCCAAAACAAAAGTTATATCGTATTCTAAAGCGCAAAAAGGGGGTCAAGTGATTATGTTCCAGAACCTCGTAGAAATGAAGTACTTGTTAAAGATCACGTACACCCAGTGTGTCCTTGACGAAAACCAATCAATTTACCCTGAGAAATAAAAAAAATTGTTTACATCTTAAATCAGTAGTCCCATCATGACCTCGGCAACAACCAATCATGTTTTGTTTTAAAAAATAGAACTTATTTACGTGGTTGCTGCTAATTTTGAATCAAGGTCAGGAGCTAGGTCAACACCTGGTGTTTACCAAACGAACAGTCAAGGTCAAACTATTTTCTGGAAAAGGTATCATCTCCAGTGAATAAATTTACATTACAATAGCATGTAATGAAAAATATAAAAAAAATTAAAGCTGAAAAATAATTAAATTGAAATAAATATATATTAAATCAGATATAATTAAATCAAATAAGTAAATCATTCTTTACAGACATAACAAGTATCTTGATTTAACTTTGAGAGGCTGTTACGACTCAGTGGTCTTAAAATGAATTGAAAATTTAAAAAGAACTTACATTATTGTGAATTAAATCTCGAATAACTCTGAAAGTCCTACAACAAATCTACAAGTATAGAGTATTCCGAATGAATTCCATTGGTGGTCCAATTGCACTCCAATCTTGAATGTGCTTATACACGAATGGAATGTAGCGATGTGCTGAAAGTATTGATGTATCACAATGATATAATCCAAAATGTCAATGAATGTCACAGTAATCCTAACAAATCGTTAATTAGTCCGAAAATGGTATTGAGCATTTTGTAATCCCAATGAACTATTTAAATAAATAATCATCTGGAATATTAACTGAAACAAAACTTAAATTGATTATATTAACGTTAATGTTAAGATATAGAAAGAGTAAATTATGATGTAAACAGCTTTATATACCTCTCCAAATGACCTATGTTGCAATAATCACTTGCTGAAACTACTCTGTCATCTTAATGGAATTTCCCATCAAATTCGTAAACAAAGTCATGTCTGTTTACTATAATTTTAGCACTTTACATGGGAAAGGGCAGGTAGACCATGCTTATCCCAGGGGAATACCAATCTACTGAATTCAGATTAAATTAGACATATTTACCACTAAATGATAATAATTTTAATATATAATCTAAATCATAGTCAATAATTAGCAATACAATATATTGGTTTTTTAAAAGAAAAGATATAGTTCATTAGACCTAAACTCCTACCCTCACTTATAGACAAAGGTCAGTAGCACAATAAAAATTAAATTTACATAAAATTTAACAATGGACGAAAAACAACATACGATACAAATTAAACCGAGGAGTATGCAGTTTCACAAGAAGTCTTGTTGGAAGTGTGCTTTTGAATGACTCTGTAAATCTCTGACGGTAAATATCACCTGATTGAAACTGTATGAGTGTGTTTGGTAAGTGGAAGGGAATGTTAAACACACACGCACATACACACTTATGCACAAGCCTACTTATGTTCTATAATACACGACAGTAAAAGGATAGTCTGGGTTAGGAGTGCTCTCAGATCTAGAGAAGTATTGAAAGTGACGTCACGTCTTAGATGTTGTTCCTGCAACATTAATATCAGGGTTATTCCACTAAAAGTGTGGTACTGCAACTGTAAAAGTCAAGATTTTTTAAAAACAAAGATAAATAACTTTGCTCCATCAATAGTAAAAGGAAGTTTCTTTTCTAAATGGTGGGCTGCCGAATGAATAAATATTTGTTTATTCACTAAAAGATCGGTTGAGTGTGCGTGTGTTGCTTTTTAAAGCTCGATTAATTATTGATTGATGCTTCATGAGTACGAAACGAAATCAATCTTTATAATACTTTGTTTCTCAGATATTGTCATATTTTCTGACTACATTTACATAATTTCAAAAGACTATGATACAATATTTTGCCTCATGCATCTTATCCTTTTGTACTCCTGTCATTGAATGCGTTCCGTGTTGGAAATAAAAAGTAAAACAAATATGAAAACAAAATAAAACCAAAGACAGTAGAAAATAAAATAAAAAGACTTTTTGTGATGTCTTCAGAAATTTAATTCTGTTTTCTTTTAAATACACATAATGATTAAATACCTTAACAAGTAAGTGTCTTGATTTGTGATTTTTAGTATTGATACGGTAATCAAACACACTTTTATGTATGGAAAAAAAATCTTTTTCTTACAAGTACAAACACTGCATGTGTGATGCACAACATCAATATACTTTAGTTCTGTCATTTTCAAACTTCAAGAAAAAATGTCATAACCTTACAGTAGACCTGAGGTTTGCACCAAATTCTGACTTAGATTGACAATGTAATAAATTTAACTCAGTTTGAAAATAAAAATTACAAATTAAAAATAAAAAGCTAAGGTGTTCAAGACCAAATATAAAAATGAAAATTTAGAATGAAAAATTGAAAAATATTGTAAACAAAATCAGAAATTTAAAGATGAAAAATAACAAAAGATAAAACATAATAGATAACTTGGTGTTGGATAGTAAATTAATTGTTCGCTAATACGTTTGTCAAATTGATCTTGTAATTTCTGTATGGTCCAATACTCGCTCTGCATTTTACGGTAAATTCTATATATGATCCCATCCTTGTTATATTATCATGTTTTACTAGTGGTCCAGAATTGCCATATATTACCTACTGACTGAACTTCTACCTTTCGTATATAAGTTTCCGTGAAATAGATTTCTCGCATATACATTATAGGCTTTGAGCACTATCAGGAGTTACAGAATATCTAATTTAAAGTTTAGAATTAATATATTTTATTTTTACTAATTATATACATTTTATTAGAAGTGATACGCAAAACTTTTATTTGTACAAATTATTTATATTATTAATCTTTTAATATTAGGATAGACTTACTCTTGAGCTTGTACGTTATATGTCCGTACAGATAACACAAAAAAAAAAATCAACGTGTTAATTGTAAAGTTTTCTTTGTTATTAATATACATTAAGAGAAAACTTTACATATTCCTGCAGACATTAGACGTGAAGAAATTCTAAAGCTTCAAATTTTCGGTAACGTTTCCCACTAAATGCAATCATTGCCAACACCTATGCTATACATTCAACGCATGAAGGTATTGCTTATACATATTTTAATTAATCATCTATATATCATCAACTTTTCTTCAATACATTTAAACTACACAGTCATAGGATGCAAAACCTCTGGACAAGACTTCTTCTTCAAATACGCATACAGTGGTACATTACGACTCTATACTCCTAAAATAACTAACAGAAAGAATGAGAAGTAACAAGCTTTGTACTATTAAAAGTTATTCCCCCCCCCCAAAAAAAAAAAAAAAAAAAAATACTAGGTGAAAAAAGTATTTACGGTATTACGAACTAAATCCCAAATAATGATAAAATTACAGATACAAGTCATAATGATTAAAGTTCTGAATAAACTTTAGTGGAAATCAAAATTAAATTCAACGCTGTATGTGTTGATGTGCCTGTGGTGGCCCGTGTGTTGTGGTTGTATACCAACATTCTTTTGTTGGATCACAATAATACAATCCAAGAATGTATCCTTATTTGAACTTTCACTTTAAATTTCAGTCTCTATTTCCAAGAATACTATTTTTTTTAATGAGCATTTTGTATTTTCAGTATTTGGACAAAACAATAATACATTTTATTCTTCTAGGATCTTAAAGCGCGAAAAAATAATTTTTCCAGTAACAAGATTATATAGTCTTCTACCTGACCCAAGGCCACAATTAACATTTTCTAAAATAAATGTTACCTCTCTCTGTGTGTGTGTGTGTGTGTGTGTGTGTTTGGATTTTTAACGTAGCTTTAACAATTTTTCAGTCATATCGCTACGATATCTGAGTGTGACAGTTTGTAGTGATGTCTAGCACTGGGCATCATGACGCAGACATGTAGCATGATGTCCCACCCAGTCACATTATCCTGACACCAGGCCGATTAGTCCTAACACTAACTTCTTAATGCTGAGTGCCAAGCGAGGCAGCTGTTAGTACCATTTTTGTAAGTCTTTGGTATGATTCGGCCTTGGGTCGAACCCACGACTTCCCGCATCAGAGGCGGACGCTCTAACCACTAGGCCACCGGAGCGGTCAAAATGTTACCTAATGGAAAATAACCGTATAGAAGCTTCTTAATCTTTACAAAATTAAGTCTTTGTTGTAATTAGAAGTTTATTACTAAAATTATGATATAAGATTTAGTAAACAACCGGTAGACCTTGCCATTCATGGGAATTTCGAAAGGTCTAGATTCAGATTGAGATTAAACATGTTGTTTACGTAACCAAAATCATTGATTCAGGTCAGGTAGAAAATGAACTTGCTTTTAGACAAGTTTAAGTCCAACATAAAATGTTTCATAATTAATATCAAATAATTACAGTTTACAATAAAAACTAACAAACTGCAGATTAAATATACATAATAGGTAGCTTATGCTAAGAAAGGCGAAGATCATGCATCGTTTCCTATTGGTGTCATTCTGTGTTCATATAATTCCTGTATGTACTTTTATATAACTCTAATATGTCAATCTTTCCTTCTCTCTAAGGAAAGATTTTTTAACTATAACGAATTATGCCTGTCTGTAACACAAGACTCATTAAATATGCCTCACTTAATATTTTAATGACAGTGGCGACTATTTGGAGTTTTGCTAGTGGTGGACCCAAAACATGACGGCGACCAGTGACGAGTCAAGCGAAACAAATTTTACATTTTATGCCGATGTTGTTTGGTTTGGTACAGTGCAATTATCACGTTATATAAACGAGGAAGTGTTAAAATAGCAACAAACAACAAAAACAAAAAATAGACAAAAAAATAAAATAAAAACAAATAAATAAAAAATAAATAAAAACAACACAAAACAAAACAAACAAAAACCAAACCAAACCCTCCCAAAAAACGTTTAAAGGTTATCAAATACCACAAAATGTGTACTTAAAGTCAGTGTCAATATTAAGACTGTCATGTTAAGTAGGATACACCTGCGCTAAAGAGCGTGTGCATCATGTTAGTAGCGATGACCAAACGTTTCACGTGTGTGCTGGAAAGGAACTCGTTTGTGACCAAATCGTTGAAATATAGCATTGACATTTCATTCATAAATATGACAGCGAACTCAAGTAAGTATTACATGCTGACCAGAAGAGGAAACTAGAAAGAGGACCCTCGGTATTATAGTGGTATTAAAGCGGGACGATCGAGAGATAAGGGCATCATGTGGCAAATATGGTCCTCTTGATATGTGCCGTAACAGTGTAACAGTATGCGTTGGTCAGCTCTCGAACTAAAATGCTGTATTACGTCATAACGTTTACAGGAGTAGTCTGTTTGTATAATGTTGGATATGATTTTGCGGTAAATGTAAGCTTGTTCCGTATTTTGTTTTGCTTCATATATATATATATATATATATATATATATATATATATATATATATATATATATATATATATAAGTAAAAGGATAAAAACTGAAAACTAAGTAAATCACCTACTCGAATGAATCAGATAGCGATGTATGATTGATTGAATGCCACTGATGACGTGATTGTGAAATACGTGGGTGGGTATATGAGACAGACAAACAAACGAATTATTCTCAGTACTACATTGCAGACTACAGCCATATTATATCCGTAACCAAAATTATTATACAATACTCAATCTTCCTCGAAGTACTCCATTCAATCAGTATGATCATGTTAACCACTCATGCTGACTCCAAAATCTATTTTAGTGGTTGTTTTGTCCCTGTTGTACAGGAATTAAATTATATTATTCACTTAAACAAACTTTCCTTGTTTCTTATTAGATGCCACAGGGATGAATGTCCAAAAGCCTTGGATCTAATAAGGGTCGTGGCAAACACATATCTAAAGCAAAATGGATGGGCTTGCTGTAGTTTGACAGGTATTTAGTAAGAGCAAACTTACTTATGGCGGCAGATCTTACCAGCAATTGCTTGACATGATCAGTATCAAGGAACTTGGATGCTGTGTGGGAGCATTTAAAACTCCCCTCCCCCCCAGAACCTCTATACTGAGGTAAATGAACCATAGCTTTATCTTGGACGAACGAAACAGGCCCTTCAGAATTCAATTAAAGTATCGTCTAATCCCGCATCCGATATAGTCTTTTGGACCAAGTACCAAGCTGCATATTTGGGCACACTAATTGGTCCTCACCTAGAATAAACAAGATTCACCTACCCCTTAACTACCTCCTGAAGGGTGAATCATGACCAAAGTGCATACCCTGCCAGTGTCCACTGAAAAAACATCCCTGTCAAGTGTATTAACTTCCACTTTGTGAGACAGAAGACATTTTGTAACTATGTTAAGGAACTTTATGATGACGTAGCACAAAAGAAAATATACAACCTTTTGAGTAAATGCGGTTTATATAAGAAATTATGACCCTTGAGTTTTAAGGATTTTATCTTTTACCATTATTTCATATTTTCTATAAAGTTTTTAGATTTGTAGCATCTTTAAATTTTTCCTAACATTTTGTTGGTCAATTCGGCATTGTGAAATTTTTGAAACTGTCCTTTTAACAGGTACTATTCAGCTATTATAGTGCGGAGATGAGGCTAAACGTCAATGTGAAAATACCTATATAATTACATGTATGAATAGGATACAAGAAACCATTTGTCTAAATGAAACTTGACATTGAATTCTGAAGAGTGTTTCTTTGTTTTTCCTTTCTGGAGCAGGAGAGCATTTATTTTGAAACAAAATTCAAAAGAAGGCTGGGAATGCATATTTTACAACTTCAAGCTCATAATGCTTTGTAGAATATTTTAAAAGTAAGGGAAAGTCGTAGAATATTGCCTGTAATAATAAAACTAAACTGACCGAATTTTCTTCCTCATACTGTCATTTTAATCATTTTCATTTTGAGTTTCATTTTCTCACTTTGCAGGCATCAACGATTGTTTAGTACAGGTAACTGTTTCTTTACCATATTACCTACCTATCCACTTGTTTGTTTTCTTACTTGCCTGCTTACTGTCACCCTTGCCTGTTTGTTCTGTAGCATACTTGATACTTCACTTTCTTCCTTGTATGCCACTTAACGCCCTAATTGATTTAACAGTTTTATTTAAATACGGATATGTAAATTTAAGCTCAGTATATCGTGCGTGAAGACAACAGTACGATAGAGTACTTTACCAAGTTTATGACACTTTCAATTTAAACAATTTAAACATCTTTACTAACTAATGATGAATAAGTATGGTTTCCTTAATCATCCTGCTGGACTTGGTCATAACATTGTTTAACCCCCACCATCGCAATGACCATTACTATGGCATCTTGGATTCAATAAAGATTTTAAATATGAATACATGAAAATCAGATAACAACATTTTCTTAATCTGTGTGAGATAGAATATTTCCCAGTTCATTTGCACAAAAATAGTTGCCTTCCAAATGAACCCGTTTCATTGGGAATGAACTTTCTAAAACTCCTTGTCAAAATATTGGGGCTACTGTATACGAAAATGTTAGTGAATTTAAACTGTCACATAATACTCAAGGCAAGTGAGTGCAACAAGAATTATTTGAGCAGCATTTACTTACCACGTGCTAAGTTCAATTACATAAAACAATGTATCACTCATTTCTCTGATACGTATATACAGATATGAAGGTATAGAATTTCTACAAAATCATTAGAAGTTGTCGTAAATACCATTTATAATTTTCAGAACTTGGCTAAGCACGAGAGAAACATTGATTTTTAGATATGTTGTGTCATGAAGTGGTGTGGAATATTTTAATTTGAAGACTGCCATTTCAAATAAGTTTGCGCGAATTTCGATAGATAAGCTTTTGCTGACGTTTCTTAGCGATAAGTTTCTGACAAGATAATATTTGAGTAATAAACAAGATTTACATTTTTGATCTCGAGTAAACATTCATTGCTATTTGCTATTTAGAAATGTGACATAGTATCATTACATATGAGTACAGAAGTATTTTAATGACAAACAGTGACTGTTTTGCTGTGTCATCCTCCATAAAATGGTTCATTAATTCTCATTCTGCTTCCTAAATGATAACGGAATTAATTTCTTCACAATATTCACAGAACGTGACTACATAGAAGATAAATCAAAATGGCAGCCGAAAATTATTTTAACACTTCGCATTGACCCCAAGTTTCATTTTAAAGAGGAAGTGATCGTGAAGTTAACATAAAAGGAAATCAGGGAGAAAATATATATTTTATTATTTCCTTTTAGTTGGGGAATGGTGTTTCCTTCACAATCTTACATGTGCATTTCTGGTTATATGTGTATATAGAGAATAAAGTCATAAATCGACTAAAACGTATGTCCCTTTCAGCTCGGTCTAATAGATATGCCGTTCCAGGTAACAAAAGTACTTCAACAAATAAAACATAATAACTAGAGCTCTTGACAAAGCGAAAGCTTGGTTATTTTGAATATGTAACAGGCTTCAGACCATATAACATTATTATTATTATTATTATTATTATTATTATTATTAGTAGTAGTAGTAGTAGTAGTAGTAGCAGCAGCAGTACTACTAGTAGTAGTAATTTTTTGTGATGAGTCTTAAAAATGATTATGATATGCGTGTGTATGTATGCATGTATGTATGTATGTATGTATGTATGTGTGTATGTATGTATGTATGTATGTATGTATGTATGTATGTATGTATGTATGTGTGTGTGTACTAAATATAAGTAACAGAAAAGAGTGAAAGGCAATAAGCTTTGTAAAATTTAAAAAATAATTTATTTCCCTATGATACAGAGTGAAAGTGAGAAAAATCAACTTACGGTATTGTGGACTAAATCCCAAAAATAATCCAAGAATTACAGACACAAGTCCTAGTAATTTCAAAGTAAAAGTGTTTGTTACAGCTTATATAATGTTGACGTATCAACAGTTTTTGGTTGAATAACAGTAATATAATTCCACGTCTGAAATCACCGTAAGTTCCAGTGAATGTCTTTATCCAAGTCTTTTATCAGAACACTTGTTTATTTCCAGATAAAATAATCGCGTGAATTAAATAATTTGAACAAAAATAGTTCACTGGACACAATGCAATTTGAATGTGCTAGATGTATCACGTATATACGAATTACCAAGTCCTCACAGTTGCAAGATTATATAGTTTTCTATTTGACTTCGGGTAAAAACTATCATTTTATCGTGATCCTGATGATTACAAGGCAATAACCTGGATGTTGTGTAATTCACTTTGGAAATTCCCAAAAATTGACCCAAATAAACATATTTACTTCTTATATTGCTAATAATACCGATTTTAAACCCATACATAGAGAATAATTTAGGTATGTATTAGTTGCTTACAATGAATAAAATAAAAAGTTCAATTTTCCGCCAAGCAGAAATGAACTTACTATATCATGTAGGGGCCCCGAGTGGCCTAAAGCTTATGGGTTCGAGTCTCATGCCCGGCCAATATGGGTATGTGAGAAAGCTTGCCGGTAGCTTCTCATGAGTCGCTGGGTCCTTCTGGCGTTTTCCCGGGTTCTTCCTTCGCCATTTGTACTGGATGCCATCTATAGCCTATCTTGTGCTGAAAATGACGTTAATCCCTATAACAAAAGCAAGAACAACAATAGCATGTAATGAAATACAAAATTTTTATTTAAAAAAAACTAACAAATATATAAATATGGTTGGTTGGCATCCATTATTCTCGAGAAACGATGGAAGTGCGCCCATGAGAGATATCCCGGTTGGTGGTTGTGCATTGTCTGGTGTGGTTATGGAGCCAAACACGGGAATGGCAGTCCTTATTGCATTTGAAGGTTGAGTCTGGTGTGTGTTGGAGCTACTTCTTCCACTGAGATCGCTTTCCATCAGATAGCAAGCGTACCTTGTCCTTGCCGGTGTTCAGACCAGTGATCATAGCGTGTCGCCAGCTTGAGCTGTCTAGAGCAAGCTCTTCCCAGGTGTTGACATCGATGTCAAGGACTTTTATGACGCGGTTGCAGAATCCTTAAAGCGGAGATGTGGCCGTCCGATCGATCAGAGGCAAGTTTCGAATAAAGAATGTCTTTGAGGATCCGTCTGTCATCTATCCGACGTACATGGCCCAGCCATCTGATGAGACTTTGGCGGAGGAGTGTGATCATGCTGGGAATCTTGGCACGTTCAAGGACCTCGTTGTTTGTTCCTCGATCACTTCAGGTGATCCAGAGTATGCGTCCGATGCATTGCATGTGAAAGGCGCTCAGTCCTTTCTCTTGTGAGGCGTACAGAATACAGGTTTCACTGGCGTACTGGAGAGTACATAGCACACAAGCACGTTGCGTGGAGATCTTAGTGTTCAGGGTCAGCATGATGTTGTTCCACACTCTCTACGACAACCTGGAGTGAGATGTTGGTGCCTTTTGAATCCGCTTTTTGAGCCCAGCATCAAGCGAGAGGTTGTTGGTGATTGTAGAGCCAATGTTTGTGAACTGACTAACTCAAGTTCGTAGTTGTTGATGATGATGCTTGGAGGGTCCGCGTCCTGAGCCATCACGTTTTTTTTTTTTAGGCTGATGGTCAATCCAAACTCATCGCATGCTTTAATAAAGGGGTCCATCAGGCGCTGAGAAGAGCATGTCCCTGATGGTTGCTTCTCGCACTTTGCTCTTTGCCTTCAGTCGTGTCAGATTGAACAGTCTGCCGTCTGATCACGTGTACAGGTAGCTCCCTTCTGTGGCCGTCCCAAGGGCGTGGTTGAACAGGACAGCGAAGAAGATGCCCAAGAGTTTGTGGGCAAACACGCAGCCCTGTTTCACTCAGCTGCGGCTGTCGAAGGAGTCGGACGTTAAACATTCGTACTGTACTGTGTCTTTCATGTCATCGTGAAAGGACTGGATCATGCTTAGTGGCTCTGGAGGGCATTCAATTTTCATCAGGATTTTGTAGTGTCCGTCTCTGCTGACCCGATCGAACGCCTTGGTGAGGTAGAGATTTGAAAATGGAATGGGGAAGGTTTATATGAGAGAGAGAGAGATTTATATGAGAGAGAGAGAGAGAGAGAGAGAGAGAGAGAGATGGATGGATGGGTGGGTGAGTACATGAGACAAACAAACGGATAATCGTTTCTACAGAACTTAATGTCATTATGTTAGACTTTGAATAAGGATAACAGTTTTTCATTCATCCATTTATCACAACTCTACAATGTTTAAGCAGCTAGTCTTTTGTGATAATATATGTAGCTTACACAAGTCATATGTTAGAATGATTTAGATTTAAATCAAAATTGTCACTGCTCCGCTGTAAGATTACAGAAATCTTCATATCGGTGTTTCACGCACACACACACATTCTCTCTATAAAATGTATGGACAATATAAATTAAAAGTAAAGCATAAAATTCTTACATCTTTTGGGTCATAATTTCTTATATAAACTATATTTACTCAAAAGGTTGAATATTTTCTTTTGTGCTACCTAATCATAAAGTTCCTTAACATAGTTACAAAATGTCTTCTGTCTCACAAAGTGGAAGTCAATAAACTTGACAGGTATGTAATCTCAGTGGACACTGGCAGGGTATGTACTCTGGTCATGATTTACACTTCATGGGGTAGTTAAGGGGTGGGTGAATCTTGTTCATTCTAGGTGAGGACCAATTCGTGTGCCCAAATATGCAGCTTGGTACTTGGTCCAAAAGACTACATGGGATGCTGGATTAGACGATACTTTAATTGAATTCTGAAGGGCCTGTTTCGTTCGTCCGAGATAAAGCGATGGTTCATTTACCTCAGCAAAGAGGCTTTCTGAGGTGGAAGTTTTAAATGCTCACATACAGCGTACAAGTTCCCTATATTTTTTTCATGTCAAGCAATTGCTGGTAAGATTGACGCCATAATTAAATTTATGTCTTACTAAAAACCTGCAAAACTTCAGTGAAACCATCCGTTTTGCTTCAGATCTGTGTTTGCCACTACTCTTATTAGATCCAAGACTTTGGACATTCTTCCCTACGTCATGAAACAAGAAAAGTTTGTTTACGTAAATAATAGAATTTAATTTCTGTACAACAAGGAAAAAAACAACCACCAATAGAGATTTTGGAGTCAGCATGACTGGTCAACATCATCATGTTGACTGAATGAAGTGCGTCGAGGAAGATTGAGTATTGTATAATAATTTTGTTTATGATATAATATGGCTGTAGTCTGCAATGTAGTATTGAGAATAATTTGGCGGTGAGGAGATGCATTAATGGTGATGATGTACTTCCCACCAGTGGTGGTATCAGTAGTTCTCGAAACATTGTTGCAGGTGATAACGTTTTAATGTCTTTTGACATTAACTCTGACATTTTCTACTCAAAATGTTTCCTGAGGGTAAACATATATTTAGCTATGCATTTCCACTGGCGGTTGAGTGCATGCCTTTCCACCGGCACCGGCCGTCTGCTGATCTTTTGGATGGGCTAGATATTGCCAGTTTATCACTTGTAGAGATACATTTCCTGTGTGTCACTTTGTTGCTATGACCACTGTGGCCATTTGTTTGCTGCACTTTTCGTTTGTTAGGTTTAACCTGTTTTATAAAGTAGCGTTGACTTTCATACTTGTCATACTTTAAAATGCAACACTTTCATTTTCTGCTTCATTTAACCTTTGGAATGATGATTATAAATGTGTTGACGGTGTCAAGACTGCAAACCTGACCTAGTCCTGTGACTAGGCAATAATTGTCTGAATATAGATAGAATTAGTGGAACTTTGTTTTTTTTCTTCTCCACCTTAGCTGAATTGGCTTAGGATTGGCCGGCAGTATTTAGCAGAGCTGTGGCTTCCACAAATGCTTTTAACTCAGGGAAGCTCACCTTTCCTCATACTTTAGTCGTAGAATTTCCCCCCTGATTCTACTTATTGAAGTCTCTAGAGTAGGAGAGAATGTCACCTTGGCAACACACATAAAAGACCTTCTCCGTGAAGGACGATCCATGAGTTTCCTGCCCACATTTGGTGCATGATTAGTTTCCTATTCCAGCCATCTTTGTGGTTGACATATTTCTGGTCGATAAAGCACCTCTAACGTTTAAGGATAAAAGGGTCGATTGGTGATGGGTACTAAAAAGAATCAACATTAATCCACATATGCGAATTGGCACAGTCGAATGTTAGAGTGCATGTGTTTGTAGGTATTAACTTGCCGTTACAGCGAATGTTGATGTTTCACTTGGGAGACTTTCTCATATCTAAGATATTCAAGAGGATAGTCTCAATGAAACAATCCAAATCTCTTAATTGCACGATCTCTATACATGAGTTGAGTTGAACGAGTTGTGTAGAAATACTTGAATAGTATGTGCATAAATCGCTTGGACCAAAGAAGGACATCAGAGTTAGCTTGGCTAATGCGCTATACAAGCGACAGTTAGAACCCACTTTAGCTCCCCAGTCGAGTCCTGAAGTGCTCTTGTTATCACGAAAGGTGGATTCGTTGATGAAAAAGTATGGAAAAGTTTGGAAGTACTTCTTCTTCCGAGAGTTTAATTGAATAAATTATATTGGTATGATCAGGTCTGCACGGATGGGTATAACTGAGCAAAGAATTAATCTTATGAAAAATGGGAACTAGTCTAGAAATGGGAGAACGTAAAATATATATACATTTGGCTAGCCAAGATTGGTTGTTAATGAAAGTTAGAATTTAGTAAAGAGAATCTTTTGAGGGCTTATCCTAACTGCAACTTAAAAAATGAGACATTGTATTACTGATGTAATTTCAGCCATTTACTGTCATGGCTTTTTGAAAACTAATTACTGAAATTATTACCTGATTTTTTTGTCGCGGAATTGAAAGCACGTGTTTGAAACACACGTAAATCCAGAAAAGGCGTCCGCTCATATGTGTCTGTACTGACAAATATAGGTTCGACTATGAGCAATCAGAAATTTGAAGTAATTGAATTTTTAATTTAATGGCATTTATAGAAGTTTACTATGGGATCTGAATTAGTACCGTGAGTCCAATAGAGAACAATAGCCCTATAGGGACTCCACTTATGCATGAACAGTTAGCTTTACTATAAATGCAAAATTATGCTTCTATTTGGGGTAACAAGCAAAATGAATATCTTTTGTAAACCTCATTGATATTCTGTGGGATATTAAAGAGACTTTCAGATAAGGTAGCTGTTGCCATGAAATTGGAGTGGAATGCAGTGTGTTTTGTTGAATTGACCATGCTATGTGCAGCCCTTTGCAAGTTATTTAATACCTAGGTAATAAGGTAAATACGTTTATACAAGTTACCATTTACAGAGAAAATATGGTCAGCAACGTGCTATTTCCTGGTTGTGTTTTGAAACATTATGTTTCAGATAGCATAACTCAGGTCTATTCTACCATGCTTAATGGTGATGATTACTCGTTATTTTATGTCCACTCGTGTGGTGTAGTGAACGTTTCATAACTTCATTTCTTGTATTTTACTGGCATAATGCCTACCTTACTTTAGTTTTAAATATCATGTATTCTGGGGAAGTTGTAGGCAATTAATGTCATTTTAATCTCATTTTCTTTAATAATAAATGCTGCTATAAATTGCACTTGATCTTGTAATCATTTATTGCATAATATGACAAGACTAATAACATATTTCAATCTTAAACAGAAGAGAGATAAATGGTGATAGTAAAAAGGTGTGTGAGTGTGATTTTGATTTATAACGTAGCTTTAACAATTTTTCAGTCATATTGCTACGACATCCGAGTGTGACAGTTTATAGTAATGTCTAGCACTGAGACATCATGCCGCAGACATGTAGCATCATGTCCCACCCAGTCACATTATCCTGACACCAGGCCGACCAGTCCTAACACTAACCTCTTAATGCTGAGCGCCAAGCGAGGCAGCTGTTAGTACCATTTTTGTACATCTTTGGTAGGACTCGGCCGTGGATCGAACCCACGACCTTCCACATCCGAGGCGGACGCTTTAACCACTAGGCCACCGGAGTGGTAATAGTCAAAAGGTAACACTTGATGAGAAAGATTTATTTTAACATTTTTATCTGACTTTCTGAAATAAACCTCAAATACGTAAATGTTGTCTGCAATGCACCATTGCTATTTTTAGTGTACATGAACTTGCAACGTAATTTAATATTCGGTAATGTAATCTTTGAAAGCGGACTGTGCGTACTGTTTACTTATACATTCAAATACTATTCATAGGTCTATCTAGTAAATCAAAGGTGGATATACTATACTAATGATATGAAAGAATGGGAACCAGTCTAGAAATGGAGGAACATAAACTAGAGTATATATGGATTTGTCTAGCCAGGATTGATTGATAACAAAATTGAGATTTTTGGAAAAAAGAACCTTAAGTTGTAACTGAACAAAATGTTGAGACTGTGATATATTGCTGGAATTTCAGTCTTTTAACAGACTTTTGATTGGATAACTCATTACTGAATTTAGCATCTGATGTTTTGGTGTTGAAGTGAAAGCACACGTTTCAAACGCATGTAGATAAAAAAAAATGTCTCGGTTTATGTGGTTTCTTCGACACAGAAGCTGTTATAAAGGATGTGCTTATACTGCTAAATATTGGTTTGATCAAGAGCATTCAGGCATTTACAGTTGCTAAATGTTTAATATCATGGTTTTAAGTTAGCTTTATAACATAGTTTTATAGCACAGATTTATAGCATAGTTTTATAACATAGCTTTACTATGGCAACTGAATTAGCGCCGTGAGCCATTCGTTTCAGTACATGGCCTCTCCTTTACTCAACTACTACCAAAACCCACGGCAAACAAATTGCCTTAGCTTAGTCGCCTCAGAAGATATGGAGGTGGCCATATTTGGGCTATTCTATTAGGAGATTTACATTTAAGAGATGACAATTTGAATTATTTTCAGTGAATTTTCCATAGGCACATCAACAACATCAGAACTGGATTTAATTTGGATTTCTACTAAAGTATATTCAGAACTTTAATTACTAGGACTTTTGTCCGTAATTCTAGGAATATTTAGGATTTAATTCGCAATACTGTAAGTTCATCGTTTTATGTTTTCACTTTATATTCAAGGAAATGCATTATTTGTTGAATTTTACAAAGCTTGTTGCTTTTCACTCCGTTCTGATACTTTTATTTTAAGAGCATACACTCGTAACATAATATTCGGAGCTCCTCTTTTGGATACAAATTTCTTTAAAATAATTTAGAAAACTTTGTTTGTTTTCACATTTCTTGAAACTTTCTCAATCTCAGGTGTTATTTCAAATTTTTGAAACCTTTAGTGAAATCAACAAGCATTTCCAATGTCAACTAAAGTGGGGAACATTATTTCAAATCCTAATCAGGATCAGTTAGAGTCCTTGAAAAATGATGAATTACCCAACTTGCCAGATATGATTTTCTTAGGCAAATGCTTCTTTAACGAAGTAAGAAAGAAAATATCCGGTCCAATATTTGGTGGAAGAGAATGTTTTGATAAACGTGCTTTGGATTTTATGAGTAAGTCCCCATTTGGCTCTAATGTGCAAGTTATGGAATTAAAATTAAAATGCAAGAATGAAATTGAGTTAAGAAAGCTTGAACTTCAGAACGAGGAGATATAAATGTAGTTACAGAAAGAAGAAAAACAAATGTAATCGGAGAAAGAAGTTACAGTGAGGCAAACAGATTGAGTTACAGAAAGAAAAATGACAAATGCAATTGAAGGTTTAGAGAGAAAGATAAAAGGAAGAAAGGGAACGGGTCTATATCACTCATGGGTGATTGATTCGACTAATCCTGTCCCTATTGAAATGTTAAGAGAAACAGGAACTTCTTAGAGCCTTTGAGCAGCAGGTACTCTGATTGTTCTGAAAAGTATTTTTCTAATGAGAGTTTTTTATTCAGGGAGTAGATTGCGGCTTTGATAATGTTCCTTTCGATTGTATACATTTTTCATCAGACTTAGCCTCAGTCGTCCTTATCCACTTAAACATAGCCAATGACCTAGCTGGATATAAAGTTGAACTTAATCCACTTGTAACTGACAAGGTTTAAGACTTATTTGTTTCGTAGTCCATCCTAATTAAAAAAAAAATCCCTGATGTATACCCAGTTTGTGGAGTTACAAGACCTATGGAAAATAAGCCTCTCAAGAATGAGGTTGATCAGGAAGGTTTTCATCAAGCTGACACATATATTGGTCAGGTGTTTGACGAGGTCACTTTTACTCCTCGTTTGGATCAATCAAAAGGTTTTGATCACAATTTTCCTATTTTATTATCTTTATTATAACCATGTTGCCCAACGATAGTCACATGTTGTCGAAAAGGAGAAAGATGACACTTCCCGTTTGTTTCAGAGAGCTTTTAGTGAAACTGAACTGAAGCAACAGGAGTACCCGTTTGTTATTTTGCTAAAATAATGGGGTTCTTATGAGAGAATGGACAATCTGAGGTACCTTGCTGGTGACGTTTGGTTGGTGAACTATCGAATTGTAGTTCCAAAATCGTACAAATAGGAATTTCTTAGTTTGGCCCATGAAACTCATTTTTAGTGGTCATGTGGGAATGGAAAAGACTTATCACAAGATCTTGAATCACTTTATTGGCAAACATTAAAATGATATTTGTTAATACTGCAGATCTTGTCGCACTTGGTATATGGTAGGAAAATCGATCAGAAGATACCTAAGCCTCATCTGTAACCCATTCCTGCATTTGACGAAACATTTAGCAGAAAAATGGTAGACTGTATCGGTCACTTAATTAAGATCAAGTCAGGCAACCAGTACTTGTTGACCATAATGTGTGTGTCCACAAGATTCTCAGAGGCAACTCCTTTGATGAATATTAATCCTAACACAATAGTACAAGCTTTGATAAGGTTTGTTTTAACTCAGTTTGGCTTGCCCGAATCTGTCGTATCTGATCAACGGTTAAATTTTATGTCGGGAAATTTTCAGCAAGTTATGCCTGAATTTGGTATCCACCAATTCAAGTCTTCTACCTATCACTCTAAAAGCTAATGTGCTTCAGACAGATTTCATCAAACTCTGAAAAATAGTATTTGGTCATATTGGTTTGATACAGGAAAGGATTGGGACGAAGATGTTCATTTATTGTTGTTTGCTGTTAAGGAATCAATTCAGAAATCTTTATGAAATAGTCTCTTTGAACTAGTTTTTGGACACACTGTCCAACGACTGTTAACGTTGTTAGAAAAGAAACTTCTTTCAAATAAAGATACAAATTAGTCTTCTCGATTATGTTTCTAATTTCAAATGCAAGTTGTTAAAAGCTTGTGAAGTTGCAAGAATTAATCTGCACTATGCTCAGTCAAAAATGAAACTAAGGTATGAAAAAATTACAAAGGATAGGAGTAGCCTGATGATGGAGTTCTGGCTCTCCATCTCATACCACAAAATCCTCCTCAGGCTAAGTACTATGGTCCTTACATAGTTAAAACCAAAGTAAGTGATTTATGTTTTATCATCCATACTCCTAGGAGGCGAAAGCAAAACCTACTTTGTAATATAAATATGTTAAAAGAGTATGTTGCATGTTGATAGAGATAATAAGTTTAACATTTAAATCAATTTTTTTGTACATGTGCCATGGAATGTAATCAGACTGCAGTGACTTTGGAGTAACCAATCTTCAGAATTCAGAAATTATGAATAAAATCTATCATGACGTTGAAATCCTACATTCAACACCTGTGAAACAGCATCAGTGCAGGATGAATCCACTCAAACAGAATTATTTTTAAAAAAAATATATTCAGTATTTGCTGAAGAATGACTTCATAGAATCGAGTAGAAGTAATTGGAGTTCACCATGTATACTTGTACCAATACCAAATAATACTTTCCTCGTGTGCACTGACTACAAAACGGTGAAAAGTGTGACTAAGCAGTTTAATTTCCATTGCTAAGAATCGATGACTGCATTGACAAAGTTGGAAATGCAAAGTACGTGGCCAAATTTGGCATTTGGAAAGGATTCTGACAATTTCCGCTGACGGAAAGGGCAAATGAAATTTCAGCATTCGCGACTCCAAATGGACTTTATCAAAATAAAATGATGTCATTTGGAATAACAGGTTCACTTCTATGTATATTTGATTAAATTTATATTTCATTTGATATGATTGTTTGTTTATCAGTTTTAATTTTTTTTATTGCATTACGTGTTATAGTAATGTAATTTTGTTTAATGTAATTTGATATTTTCCAGAAATTAGTTTGACCTTACGGTTCTTTCTTGTGTAAACTCATAATAACAGAACTTTGTTTCGTTATGCAACCGCTCTGATGACCTAGAGGTTAGAACATCACCGATTGATGAGGCAGGTGGAGGCATCTTCTCTGGCCGAGTCATACAAATGACTTATAAAAATGGTACTAACAGCTGCCTCACTTGGCGCTCAGCATTAAAACGTTAGTGTTAAAAATCCATATCACAAACACACATCTTTATGCTGAAGTAGTTCCTGACCTTGATTCCAAATTAGTAACAGTTAAAGTAAACAACTTATTAAATTTGTTTCTTTATTCATTCATAGTGAGGGATTTAGGGATTTTTGGAATTGAGGCTGTAGTGGTTGTCCGTGACTTTTTACATGTAATAGCCTCTATTTCAAAGTTCTTTTTTTTCTATAATTGCGCAGTAGTCAGGTTTAATACTGATGTTTTGAAAAATAATCTCAGTTGGACTTCTTACTTTTGACGCTGAAAGGCGTTTTGTTGTGACCAGTTTGATTTGAAATTCTATTTTATCGAATTATTAATTGTTGACACGTCAATAATATACCTTTTACAGTATACATCATTGACTTCCATTTTTTATTTTAATCTGGAATCGAACTCAAATTCATTAGAACATTTTATTGCTAGGACTTTTAAATTTTAATTCTTGGATAATTCTTGGATCATTTTTGGATTTGATTCTTAAAACCGTAAATTGTTTTCTTCATTTTTACCTTGTTTTTCTAGGGAAATAAATTGTTTGTTAAATTTTACAAAGCTTGTTGTATTCACTTTTTCTTTGTTACGGTTTGTGAGTGCCTAAACACGTAACATCACCTTGTATTTATCAACATTTAATGAACATGATTACGTTAATTGTAATGCTTATGTCGATGACATCATCATCTACAATGATACGTGGAAAGATCAATTACAGACAATTCGGAAATTCTTTGACAGACTCACTGATACAAATTTGACAATTAATTTATCCAAGAGTGAGTTTTGTCTTGCTTTTTTACATTTCTAGGACGTTTCGTGGAACATGGACAAGTTAAACCATAGGATGCTGAGGTCAATGCTATTACCCCGTGCCTATTAGTAATTAGCTACTGATGCAATTTTGGGGTATGGCTGCATGCTCTCTGATTTTTTTTCCCTTAATTTTTCTATAATTTCTCAACCTCTGACAGATCTTTGGTCTGAAAAATGTTTTAAGGATTTTAAAGGCCACACTTAATAGTGTACCAGTTTTGTCGGTCTATCATTTAAAATGTTTCTTGATACAAGCGATGTTTTGGTTGGTACAATACTAATTCAAGAAGACAGAAAATGGTGCAGATCGTCCAGTTTTTCTAAGAAATGAAATAAACCCCCCATAAATTATTAAATAATTGAAAGGACTGTTTTACTCTGATATTGGCTTTTCAACACTTTGAAGTGTATATTACTTCAGCCCCTTCTCCGATTATTGTGTTAAGAGATAAAAAAAAAACCTTACATTCATTGGTAAGATGAAAAACGAAATATCAGAGATTATTAAAGTGGAGTTTGATGTTGCAGGAATACAATATTGACATAGACACGTTAAGGGAAAAGAGAATTTAATAGCAAATGCGCTTTCACGGGTATAGTAATATTATATTGTTTCATGCACACTTTGTATTCTTCATAAGACACACACACACACACACACACATATATATATATATATATATATATATATATATATATATATATATATATATATATATATATATATATATATATATATATACGCCAGTCAAAAGGGAAAGTGCTATCCTTGGATTCCTATAGAAGATTGCTTGATGATAGTAGGCAGAATTAATATTTTAATACAAATAATATTATCAGACAGGTTAGAGAATTTTTAATTCGTAATGAGATTTGAACCCATATCCGCGGATAAACGGCACCCATCGCCTTGCCCGCACGCACGAGCCCATATTCCCTCACGACGAAGCACACATCACCAAAAAACTGATGTTGCTCAGTCGGTGTTATATGCACTCGTGTATAGCAGACATACTCGCTTGATATATATATATATATATATATATATATATATATATATATATATATATATATATATATATGTATATTCCATTACATATTAAACTGATAAATACAATTTACACTTAATGCGGAAACGGTTTCAACAAAAAAATATTCAGTCACCGTGCCCTTAACGAATCATTTATTTTCATTGAATATGAGACATTTTCCCAAAAGTATAGACAACATATTTAATGTTCAGAACAAGATGACATTTTTGACTACTTCTTATTAGATAAAAAGATAATACCGACTGAGATACTATAATTTACCTGTATATGTCCTCTAAAAATATCCTTTGAAATAAACTCGCCAAAAGTTTATAATCAAGGGTCCTGAGATATTTTGTACTACACTATAAAGTTACTTAAGTTTCATTTAATACAATATTCTTTGCAATTTCGTCTTTCTTTTTCATCTTATTCTCCTAATTCAGCCTCCGAATTATTTCTTGGATTCAATGGACTTCGACAAACTATCTTTGCATAAAAACCTTAATTATAACATAATGATAAGCATGAGAATTTTATGATGTTCTATTGTTTTAAAATTGCAACTGTCCTAAACATAAATTTTCGTTTTAGTTTTAGGAATAAGTACAATAGGGGAGAAAAGCGATAAAAGGATTTGAACCGGGTCCGCTCTGATAACCATGTAAAAATATTGAATGTG
This sequence comes from Sinohyriopsis cumingii, assembly GCA_028554795.2. Classification (NCBI taxonomy): domain Eukaryota; kingdom Metazoa; phylum Mollusca; class Bivalvia; order Unionida; family Unionidae; genus Sinohyriopsis; species Sinohyriopsis cumingii. The sequence goes on along the minus strand of CM068842.1, from coordinate 51,830,131 downwards.
CTCTATTAATTCTACAATTTGTGTTACATTACCTACACTGCTTAAAACTTCTTTTTGTTGTCCTAATTACCCTTCTAACCATTATACACTATTTCACTGAAATAAATGTTTTGTATGGTTGCTTTTTCCATGGATCATAGAAAGTATGAACATGATAATAATAATAATAATAATAATAATAATAATAATAATAATAATAATAATAATATAAAATATAATAATAATAATAATAATAATAATAATAATAATAAGAAGAAGAAGAAGAAGAAGAAGAAGAATTTGGTTTTATTTAACTGAGCCCTTTAATTGTTGGAAAAAATGTGAATTTTTCTATTCATCGATCCGTTCTCTTTTTTATTTCTCTTTCATCCAGTCGATCCATCCATCCGTCTAACGTCTAAATTACATATGCTATCTCAATATGTGCATATAATTACGAACAAGATTTTAATCGGACGGATCGTAGTGTGATTGATATTTTTGCTCCCTTTTTCAAACGTTAACACTAATGTCCTGTTCACCATCGCTCAAGTCCTTAGCTTGGAAATTTCTCACAAGTCCTCTTCTCGATACTGAATTAAGATTTCTATAGTTAAGCTTTTCAGATGAGATCTGTATGTGTAGCTTCTTTTACAAGTGTGATATATACCAACCAGCCTATTAATGCCCGTAGGGAGTTATATAGCAACGTTCGTTTCTTCTCAGCAAAATTGCAAATAAACACAAAAAAAACTCTCAACTGCTAAGATTGTATTGATAGGACGAACATTTAACAGCCGTTAAATAGTTTAGTCAATTTCAATTTACTTCCTCGAGAGAGAGAGAGAGAGAGAGAGAGAGAGAGAGAGATCGGTAAAAAAGAGCTGTAGTGCAGTTGCTAAGAAATCGATGCTTCACGCATGTGCTTTCCTCCTTGAACATGGGTGTATCATTATGATTTTATAGACCAGGAAATGGGTTTATTGCCGCCCATGCTTGAAGTTATCTATGTATTTGTTCACTACTCAAGCGAAACCAGAGATTTATATTCTTAATCTTCTTAATGGTGCCACTTCTAACTTAAGAAATATTACTGATCTTTATCACATCAGTTTAAAAAGAAAAGTTACATTAATAAAAAAACTGACATGCGACATTAGGCTAAAAGTAAAATCTCAGTGAGATAAGGTCAAAGCAGACAACACTTGTCAACATTATTTTTGTTTACAATAATTTTATAAATTACATAAACAAAATAAAATTGATTCCCTTTCTCTTAGTAATAGAGTTACAAAATTTACGCGAAATTCAATTAGCCACTCTCTTATAACGATAGAAGAAATGGCATCACTGAGTCGAGTGAATGATCGCGCTCAAATTATCGGCATGTCAGCATCGCCTGGTTGCATTCGGTCTTTTCCAAATCACGTTTGGTGATAGGTTGGCGTAAACATATTTCATATTTCCCCTCTCGCTGTCTCTCTGTTTCTGTCTCTGTCTCTCTGTCTGTCTGTCTGTCTCTCTCTGTCTGTCTGTCTGTCTCTCTCTCTCTCTCTCTCTCTCTCTCTCTCTCTCTCTGGCCTCTTCTGGTCATCACAAGTCTTGGTTGAGGATTGTGCTCTTTTCCACTGTGCAGTTCAGGTAAGTAGCTACTTTTTCTTTCAAATAAAAATATAATACCCAACCTAAATACGTGTAAGATTTGTTTCTTATCCTGCGATCAACAATATTACCATTCTTTTACGTTAGATATTGTCTATCTCAATTCAACAGAACTAAGTTAATATGGTCATTTCGAAGTCAGATACTGATGCACACACTATACTATCATAAATTAATGTGTTGTAAGCGGCTACTCGCATTCCTCTGGAACATGACACAACTAGGCCTCTTCGATAACCATTACACCAGTTGTGGCTATAAATGACTAGAGGTACTATGTCAGTTAACACACGTTCCTAATGGTAACACCATCGATTCTTGGTTGGAAAAATTTCACAATTTAATTACACAACAATTTACTTGACTTCACTCCCTGTCTTGACTCTGTTACTTTGCTGATTTGCGATTCAATGACATCCATATACAGAAATAGAAAAAAATAAATTATCAGTATACATAATTCAAAACAGATAAATTGATTCTCACAACGAGAATCAGAGTAATACATGGAATTCTTACACTACTTGGTTCTATTACATTCAAGACATATGCATATAGGATTTTTTTTTTCTTCTGAACTTAAAGAAGATTACAACATGGATTTAAAAAGAATAAATTCAACAAATAATTACAAACGTATATTAGTGAACATACTCTATGCAATCGGGACTAACCTTAGGCTTTAATGAGACTCGCTCTTATTGTGCAGTGAATCTCTATAGTTTCGTGTCCTCAACATTCCAACACACGTCACTTGGACAATCTAACGAGAAATACTTATTTTGCGGAGTTAAATTGTGACCGCCTCAGAAACTTTGACTATCTAATTTTGTGAGGGGAATTTCTTTAAAACTTGAAAACCATCTTTTAACACCCCTCGTTTAGTTTAGCCAACCAGGATTACTTTCTCTAACCGCCAAAAAATAACACGTTCATCGATCTCAGAATAATCCTCTCTAATCCGCCTTTATTAATAAATATGTTTGAAAATATTACTATATGACACCTCTTTCAAATGGTCAAGATTTCTCAAAATGTTTGCTCTTGTTTGTCTCATTTCCGCTATATGTCCTTACACTGGCGTATCTATCGGACTATTATTGAATGTATTTATAATTAAAATTCAGTTCATCCGCAAACAGAGTAGATCCCATCCTCGCCGTCAGATATTTATTGGGAGCCTAACACATACGTCAATCTTACTGGGTACCTGTCACATTGATCACGACCGAATATACTGCGAAATTTTCTCTACGAAGTTTTGCATCATTATATATGCCTTCTCTTGAAGAACAAAATCCAGGATTTTCAATCTCGACAATTTTTAGATATTTAATCTGATTTACCTCCTAAAGGTGCCCAGGGGAACCCTTCACCTCAGACTCACATAGTCTACTTAAACAATCTGCTGCTACATTCACGCTACCCTTAATATACCGTACTTGCACCCGCTAATGCTTTATAAATAATGACCTTCTCATTAGCCGTCCATTTGTCATCTTGTTCTGTGCTAAATGGGGGTGTTAGATGGTGGTCAGTTCAAAATGAATTTTCGATCACACACGTAGCCTTGGAATTTAAATATTCCTAACATAATTGCAACATATTCTTTCTCAGAGACCATATAATTTTGTTCTGCAGTCGACAACTTTTGCTACCATATATAACCGGAAAAAATTTCCTTCTTCCTATTGCAATATCACTGCCCCTAGACCTCTGCCAGAAGCGTATGTACGTTAGACAGTCATTTGCCATGTCTGGCAATGCTACTACTGCGTTTGACGTCAGCAGCAGTCTTTTAACGTCTGAAATGCATGTTCACAGACGTCTGTCCAAATAACCTTCGTCGGAGTCTTCTTTCTTGTTATGTCGGTCAATAGACTAGCAAAAGCATTGTATTAAGCAAAATAGAGACGACAATACCCTGCCAGAACCAAGAAAGATCGAACTTTGTCTTGGTGGTCGGTCGTAAAGCGTTTCTAATTTGGTAAACTTTAGAACTCTCTTTACTTCAGACCAGAATTTGCCAATACCCTATTCACGAACCAATTTTCGAAAAAATATTTCGCTTTGGTTACTATAGAAATATGGTCTCATGATGAGGTAACGTTTCTCCCTAAAAATTCTCTTATTCGGTTTAATTGCCTATGAATGACACACAATCTGTGATCGTCGCCCCTTTTTGAACCAAAACATCAGGAGAGCTCTACGCTAACTCAGTTGGCTCTTGTGCTCCCATGTCGCTCGTAGCTTGAATTTAATTTCGGATAGATCCTAAATCTGCATGTGCTATTGGATAAGGTTTCAATGTCACTGGTTTTCGTCCAACTGAATTACTCCAAATCCATCTTGCCATATCGTTCTGTCAAGACTCAAGTAATTTGGAAGTATCGACTCCACTACCTTGCGTTACTCTGACGTTACCGCCAGTAGTAATGTATGGCGACTGGGGATCAATGTGACTTCCCATGTTAAAAAAGTGAATATGGAATATATGGTCAAGTTAAATTTACAGAGGCACAAATTTATAGGGTCAAGGAGAATTTTTTTGCATGGTGGGGCAGTATAGGGTCAAAAATAATGGAACAGGGATGACTTCACGGTAATGGACACTATAGAAAAGAATGGCAACAGTGTTGCACGTGGGTGACCTTAATCGGGCGGACTGTTAGTAACAGTGTTCGAGTTGACCTGAATACGCGTGTTGTAGGTAGGTGATATGTGGATAGTGACAAACATAGACATACACATACAAATGCATATACAAGCAAACAAATGCACAAATACATATACAACAGAAAGAAAAAATAATTTTTGTCAATGGAGTTAATCTATTCGAGGCAATGGAGTGGCCCTGAGAAGGTCCGTTGGGGTATTGTTAACAAACTTGAGTTAACATATGGAACATCAAACTGGCCTTCTTTTCTTCCTCAAACTTCGTCTGACATCCGTGCCATATATCAAGACTCTTCAGACAACGTTGTCTCTCTACATAGATCCTTCATTTCCAAATAGCTGTATATGTGACAACCCATGATGATTTCATATCCATCGGGTAGGTGGAGTTGAACAGCATCTCCAATATGAGGAAAGACGACTTTATTTTCGTCCACATCTGAACATGTGAACAGTTGAAATAAGTGAGGTGAGCCGCAGATATTTTTAGTTTAAGAGTGGATCAAAATGGATTGACCTCTTTCACCAATCAAAAGACGCGTCAGAAAATTCAGTCAGAGTGCGAAGTCTGTCTTCCAATCAGGAGAGAGCTACGTGTAACATCACATACCCTATAGTGGTGAGTTAGTATCTGTGCGCAGTGAATCGATGCGATATAGTTGAAGAATGACTCAAACTAAGAAGACGATGTATTGGGGTGAAAATGCAACAGACGAGGATTAATGGCACTGCGGCTATCAAAGTAGCCACGGTGATACTTCCAGACGAGAATAATTTTAACTGGCATTTGGTCGATTTTTCTCTCCTCTTCGTAAGAATTTGTACCGGTACGAGTGCCTTCACTGCCTTCTCCTTCATTACCTCAAGTAGAAGATTTTAGACAAAGGCAGAAAGAAGAATTGGAGAAATTTTTACAACAGCAGAAAGAAGCACAATAAGCCTTTGTCATTCAACTCCAAGTGAGAAGAAGAAGAAAGAAGGAAACGAGAGGAAGAAGAAGAGAAGAGAGGCATCGACCTGTTGACAAGTGATTCATTCCCGAGAACTTCCATGCTGTCATGTGACCTCAAACTACACACTGCGTTGGTTACATTACCTGTGCCGAAAGGAAGACAAATGGACCCAACATGCTCAAAACAAAGGAGGCAAAAAAAAAGACCATTAAAACGTATTCAAGGAATGTCAGGGACATAGAAGACCCTAAAATCGTCTACCAGTGTAACGGATGCTTTTTTTTACGAATGTCATATTTGTTACCCTCAACGTGTCACGAAAAGCCCATTCTCAGGGCATGCCATGAAAAACTTGTACGAGGACACTTGTTAAAGTTAGAACAGCAAGGATCCCGAGTCGTTGAAATGTGGGAACACGACTACGACAACCGTTGGACAACCGATCCCGAATTTAAGAGCATCTTGGGAAGTTACCACCTGGCAGACCGTCTCGACCCACGGGACAGTTTGTTTTGAAGAAGAAAGAATGCCACATGCTTGCAGTACCACACTGAGGATGAGAATGGAGAATTAAATCATGTTAAATTGCTTGTGGGGAAAAATGGCCCAACAACCGTGTTTACCCAAGACGGAATATTTAAAAGATTCCTCTCGCTACCTTCAGATGATTCACGACAAATTAAAATAGATGAAACAAGTGGACGTCTTTCGCCAAGATCTGATCCTGGAGAATTACTGAGAACAACTAGAGTTTGTACAGGCCGATGAATTTGGAAATGTCATCATTGCGGCCTACGTGACAGCCTATGCTCACTTAAAATTGTACGAAACCTTACACCTGGTAAGAAAGCACGTCATGTACTTTGACACGGTCAGTTGTATCTACATCCATCGCGGTAATAATCGTCACCCTGGAGTCGAAGGAGACCGTTTAGGTGCCTGGACGGACGGGCATCCTCAAAACAAGACTCTCAGTTTTCCTAGTGGCAGATCTAAAGGGTTCGGCTGCGAATAGCGAGACAAACGAGATTAATTACACACTAAGTGCAAAGTTATAGGATTGACACCGAATCATCGCACGGGTCAAGTGGTCAAGTTTGGCATGCTGAAAGAAGCTTTGCAGTCAGGTGAGGATCGTGACTTTAGAGTGATCACCTATGAGCCGCACAAAATTGTACGTTTACCCACGCACCAAACCGTTACCCGACAAATAGAAAAACTGTATCAAATCGTGTACCAGAAGCGAGTACGGCTTCCCAACCACTTCACTTTACACGCCGATATTGGCAAGTACATAAGTGGGAAAACTTCCAAGGCCGATACCTCATTGTGACTACGATTGCCAAGCTAGAAAGATGAATCATTTCACACAGACACAAGCCAGGTTCAGTGATAATAAAATGGAGTGCGATGCTTTACCTTGCGATTGCGGCGATACCGTACTATACGACATCAACGATTTAGCTCGACCTCATGGGAACTTGGCTATGACTACAACACCTATCATAGAAAGTGATGCTGTGCGTGTAAAACCCTAGGAATGAGAAGGCGATGCCACTCTTTATCGTGGACATTTCACTAGGTTTCATTCTCAACTTGATACCGTTCAGCTACCGCCCTACATATGTCATCCATGCCTGAGTAAACTATTACGGTATCATCATCGCCTCATCGTAATGAAACTGTGTAGGAAGAATATTCGCTCCCTTTGCGTTTGCCTTGATCCTGCGAATTTGAAAGTCGATTCCAAACCTTCAAAGGAAAGTGGCCAAAACCTCTGGGAGGGTCTACCCCTAAATAATTAGTCAGAATGGGATTTATCTACTTGGGAGAAGGTGATAAAGTCAAGTGCCTCAGTTGCGGCGTGTCAATTAACGAGAGGGAGCAGACAGACTCGGCTTAACTGGAACATACTCAATGGTCTCCACAATGTCACTACCTTCCTTCAGTGGGTCATTTGTGTAATATCTTCTCCGTGGATACTTTACAAGAGAACATTTGTGGTTTGCCTCTGGAGTTGAGAGAACGGTTTTACCAAGAGTTCGTCAAAATACAAGCACACCGCAACAAAAAAAATGCATCCTTTTCGTCACCGATGTTTGAACCATTGTTGCCTTAATGCTATAAGAGGATTGATTCTTTCGAACTTGTTCAAATGGTCAGACATTAATGAACTATCTGAGATTCAGAAGGCTTTCAATGCTTCTCTTCCTACTTACGAGGTGTCAATACTACACAGAATTTCAAAAGAAAGACATCGAGGATTACAAGAAACTTTTCCAAAAGCGAAAATTGTCTCAAGAAGAAAACGTTTTCAACGCGACGTGTGGTGTACGAGTTAATGACTAAAACGTTTAGATTTGGCACTGAAGTGCTGGTGGTTATGTACAAAAGGTACATATATTACATCCAAAGGAAATACACTGCTGTGAATAGCTAATTTAGAAGAACCTCTGGAGCTGAGAGAACGGATTTACAAAGGGTTTATCAAAATGCATGTGAAAATCAAACTCAAAATCATTTCTTCATTTTTAAAATATGCTCTTTTCAAAGTAAAAGAAGATTGATTCTGGGAGGATACTACTTCAGTCATAAATATAAACGAGGCTATTGTTCACGACCCAGCGGTTCCTGATTCTCAGTTGACACTATTTCTATTACTTCCAGAAAAGGAGGATATAAAAGATTTCTACCATGCCATGACTTTTATCAATAGCGTTGCAACAGATTCAGTGGAAGGAAGGAAGCGACACTATTCAGCCTTTGGAGGATTACCACGGCATTTTACCTGAACATTTTCCTTTGAAATTTGGACGCCATATGGTGTGCGTGTTAGTAACTTCGCTTCTGGGATTACGTTTACCTGCAGATTCCTTATGGACTATTTACGAACAGTACCTACAAAGACATAATGATGGTTCCTTTAAATGTACACGAGAGACTATTTTTTTTAAAAGCGTTGCGCTTTTATCTCGATACTTCTCTACTTCTACGGGAAGGAAAGATTCTTACACATTGAGCGACTTATAATGTTTAGGAAGATGTGAGTAGTTTGTGACTTACACCCTCCCTGTCCAGATGTAAGTGACTGGAACATTCTTGGTTTCGATGCTTGGACGAAATAAGTAGCTAACTATGCCAAAGATTTGTGGTAATGACTTAAAATATCCCGTGAAATATGTGACATTTAAACCCTGTTAACTAACAGTGCCAGAAGAACAGGACACAGAGGAAAACAACCCAATTCAGGAAAACTGCAGTACCGTTGTCAACACTGACACCTCCCAGAAAGCCATTCCGGGAGCAAAACATATGAGACTGTGTATAGTGTAGAAACTCCAAGAACACAACAAAGTGTCCCTAGGACACTACATCTTCGTCACAAATGTTGTACAGTGACTTGATTGTAGAGCATTTTGATCATTTTGCTTGTCATGTTTGACATGTATATAACATTTGGCTCATATGTAGTTTTGCATTTCGTGTTAAATCGTCATTTTGTAACACTTAAATAACGTGTCCTGAAAAGCATAAAATCTTCTGTCTTGTCCATGTTATTTTCAAAACTGTGAACACCTTCACTATCATTATACAAGAAGTTTTCATAGTTACCGACGCGATGGCACATCTCAACTGGCCCACTGCTGTTGGTGAACACAGGCCATAAGTGTACAGGGGCTGCGTTTCAGAGAGTGGTTCTCCGTGTGGAAGCTTCTTTGGTGATATATTATAAATAAGGAATGAACACTTTGTTTCTTAACAGCTCTATATACAAAAACACACTCGACCTGCCACGGAATAGTGTTTTCTGCAATTATATTGCAACACAACTAATTCATAAACAAGCACTGGCCTTAAACTCAAATTCCAGTAAACACTTTTTATCACTTGTTATCATGTCTCTATAGTCTTAAACTGAGTAACAGAGAAAAGCGAAAATCAAACTGAAAATTTTAAAGGAACTTAAGTAGTATGAATTAAATTCCAAATAGTCCTAAATGTTCCAGATGAATCCCTGTGGTATTCCTAATAAATTCCAATATTGAATGTGATGACATACCACCAGTCTTAAATGTGCTAAAGTCACAACAGTTTTGATGTATCACAATGTTATATTCCTGAATGTGTTTAAATGAATTCACAATAATCCTAAAATAGCGATTTTGTCCGAAATTATCAAAGAGCACATTGTAACTCCAATGAATAATTTGAAGTATGAATTAACTCACATATAAGACTAATTCCACTACAGATTTTAAGATTGAATAAATAATTATTTTAATCACACACTTTATATACAAATCTAAGACACAAATAGAGGAAGAGGATGAGGATCTTCAGTTCATTTCCAGAACTTTCTAAGTTGTAAAACAGGTCAGGTCTTTTACTTAAATTTCTATAAATTATATGACTAACGTCCGGTAGACCTGAGATTTCAAAGGGAAAAACCAATGCCTTCAACTCTAATCCAAGTAAACGAGTTTACTTAATAGTCAAAATTATCTTAAAATATAATCTAAACTTATAGACAAAAATCAGTTATGTAATATGTTGTTTACAAAATTACCCTTACAATCTGTATTAATGGCCAAAAGCCAAACACACGATATATTTGTATCCTGATGGTTCCAAATCAGAATGAAATGAATGTTTTCTGTATAAAAAGTGTTGCTAATCACAATCATAAAGGGAGGTAATGCGTGCATTGTATTGAATTAACGTTTAATTATTTAACAGAAAATTATACAAAGTAGCAAAAGTCATGAAGATGATTCAACTTTTATATAAGCGTTTAAATGGTATTCCTTATGTTGATCTGAGTCTTCTTTATTTGTTTTTAATCCCACATCGAGGCATAGCAAAACTCATTCACACATATCTTGCACACTAGTACAAAATTACTGTCGCGTGTTGAGATCTCTGTGTGTATATATATATATATATATATATATATATATATATATATATATATATATATATATATATATATATATATATATATATAAAGAGAGAGAGAGAGAATTATAATATACACCAGATAGAACGGAAAGTGCTATCCCTGGATTCTATTAGAGTATGCTTGATAATAGTAGGCAGAATTTGTATATAATACAAATAATATTATCATACAGGTTAGAGAAGTTTTAATTCGTAAACTGCTGAGATTTGAACCAAGGTCCGCGGGTAAACGGCACCCATCGCCTTATCTACACACACCAGTCCATATTCTATCACGACTAAGCACACACCACCAAACAAGATGCAACTGAGTCGGTGTTATATGCACTCGTGTGTAGCAGACACACTCGCATGACGAAATAGTAATTAATTCTCATCTATATACGCAGTCATTCCGGATTCTATATATATATATATATATATATATATATATATATATATATATATATATATATATATATATATATATATATATATATATATATATATATATATATATATATTATTATTATTATTATTATTATTAATGAGGACTTTGTATAGTGCCTAATCTTTAGAAGCTCTAAGCGCTTTACAACATTAGACAACACCTGTAAGATAAAAAAAAAAAACATATAATGATATGATTACAAAAACAATTACCATGAAATTAGAAAACATTAAAAAAAAAAACATGCTGAGAATATTTAAGGTAGGAAACATTATTAGGTCTTTAAGTTTATTCTTGCAGTCGAAATAAGTGAGTTTTGAGAGCCCTCTTGAATGTGGTTACTGTGTCTTTGTCATATAAATATAATTTCACACTATTAACGTTAAAAATGTTATCAAGTGGACATGATGTTTTCAGGAGCAGAATAAAAGTGGCCAGAGGTATTGCTGGTAATATGCTATAGGCCATAGGTATTACTGTTAATATGATATAGGCCATAGCAACGTTCCCCATTTTACCCATGCTTCCTTGTTTGAAAAAAATATATATATTGATTCTTTGTGCATACATATATTGATCATTTTTGTATTTAATTTATTTAGTGCACACTGTTACTGATCAGCATCAGAAGTATGAATCACAGGAAATCGGAAATTACATATCTCACAATCATCAACCTCTCTCTGACAGCCTTTCGCCTAGAGCAACATTTTGATACTTTCGCGAACATTGGTGATGTAGGTTTAACTATTGGCCGTGAGTTATGGTTGTGGTGGGTAGGAGGGAGCTGAGTTGAATGTATCTCTACATCTGTGTTGTATTAATGACAATTACGTAGGCTTAAGAATACTGTTCAGTGTGTGCAGGTACGCGGTAATGGGAAACACATATACGCACTTAAAAAGTAGGAGGGAACAGACTCGGCCTTCCGCCTACGGGTATTTCTGAGGTATCTAATGCTTAACGTGTGCCAAGTAAAAAATTTAAGTCCAAACTTTTCGAGATGTACTGGGGGTTAGATGGATGAATTAATGCTTACACCGAAACAGGTGTACTATGGATGAATTAATGCTTACACCGAAACAGGTGTACTATCTAGTCATATGAACTGAATGCACGTGATAGGTTTAACCCAAGTTGCAGGAAGCAAAAATTTGCATCCATAGACTTCAACACTGAATGTACTTAAATGAAGTTGATATGTACACGTGTGTGTGTGTGTAGATATGTACTCACTTACAGGCAGTCCTAATATACAGACGTGTATGGCTGCTATAATGACATAATCAAAGAGGAGCTGAGGGGGAAAAAACCAAATTTTCATTGCTATTGACAATGATTAAACCTAGGTTACAAATCACTCTGTTTAGATCATAATGAATATTTGGTTTATATATGTGATAGCATTTTATATTACAAAGTAGGTGTAAAAGGGATATTATCTGAGAAAACGGAAGGAGGTTTTACTATTATTCCCGATCACATTTTAAGGAATCTTTATAAATATTTTGTGACACGTTGCCTGTAGAACGATAAGCTCGATTATCGGTTATAATTCTCTTACCATACCTTTACGTCAAAAGAAGTTAACTTTGCCGTTAACGACGTGCTGATAATAAGTAAGTGGGTATTGTTTATAATAACATTGTCTTGTTGAACTTACTTGATAGAGATATTTTATGTACGCTGGACAAGTGGGTTCCATTGTATAGATGGTGTGATTAGCTAAAGAGTGCTTTAATACGAAAATATGCACAACATTTTCCCCAACTCGACTCGAACCCCGTCAAGAACGACTATACTTAACAAAGAATATGTAAGTAACTGATACAAATATTTCAATGGCAAATGATTGGATGAAGGATATATGATTTGTTATATTTTGGATGAATAAAGACCATGCAAGCAAGAAAGTGAATAAAACATCATCAGTGTTTAACAACAGAAGAATTCGACATCCGAAATGAAATTAAGTAACTATAAAATTCATAACTTAATCTTGCAACAGGGCTGGCTACGTCAAAAGCCAACATATATTCTGATTTCACAGTTGAGTTTTGTTTGATATACAAATGGAACAAGACACCATTTTTCGTGTAAAAATAATTAAAATACTTAATTATTCTTGCAAAATGCAAAAAAAAAAAAAAAAAAAAATAAGAGTTATTTAGAAAATAGTTTATCTTTTTCTAATTTTACGAGTCTATGCTCTTAAAATAAGTAACATAAAAGAGTGAAAGACAACAAGCTTTGTAAAATTTAACAAATAATTTATTTCCCTAGAATATTATGTGAAAATAACTTGCGGTATTGCAAATTAAATCCCAAATTAATCCAAGAATGAGATCAGACGCAAGTCCTAGTAAGTTTGTCCGATCCAAAAAATGAACCGATGACGTGTCTAATATATCCTATAGAGTGTTGATGTGTCAACAGTTTTTTTATTGAATCACATTAATACAAATCCAGGTTTGAATTCAGTATAAATTACAGTAAATATCTCTATCCAAGAATTTTATCAGAGCACTTTTGTATTTTCAGAGGAAAGGATCACTTGAATTCGATAATTTGAAGATAAAGATCCATCGCAACTGGACACAACATAATAGAACTTGAAAGTGCTAGATGTTAAAGCATGAATGACCAAGTCCTCACAATTACAAGATTATATAATTCTCTACTTGACTTCAAGTCACAATTAGTATTTTCTATAAATAAATAAAAACAGTACCTGATAGAAAATAACCTTCTAGAATGTTGTAGTTGTAGGGTTTAACGCCATTTTCAGCACAAGATAGGCTATACATGGCGGCCAGTATAAATGGTGGAGGATGAATCCGGGAAAATTCCGGTAAAAACCACGGACCCACGAGAAGCTACTGACAAGCTTTCTCACATAACCTCATTGGCCGAATCCGAGACTCGAACACACGCAGATATAGGTGAGATGGTAGTGTTTCGTAACGGTGAGCACTTTAGACCACTCGGCCACTCACCCCCCCCCCCCCACTTCTAGAATGATCCTGATGTTTACATAATCACAACCATTACCTGGATAACACCCTGGAAATTCCAAAACTTAGACCCAAATAAACATATTAATTCTTCTATTAATAATGATTCTGATATTAAGCCCCTACACAGAGAGAATAAGTTGGCTATGTATTAGTTGTTTATAAAAAATGAAGAAGAAAAAAGTCAGTCAGGTCAAGCAGAAATAAATTTAATTTTGGACAAGGTCAAATCCAATATACAATGTTAGATTTCAATAGCATGTAACGAAATTAAAAATAAATAATAAAAAAACTAACTAACAAACAATTAAATTAAATGTACATAACACTAAAAGGAGGCAATTTTGTTCTTTTATATATTAGAATAGAAAGTATCAAAACTAACTTCGTGTAATAAACGGCCCCCACCCCCCACTCCCGACTTCTTGGAACATTATTTTTTATGTATTTTTTCTTGCTTCTTTTAATTTTCTTAAACAATGCTTTTCGAATGAAAACTTTAATTTTGAATATACTTTAAAAAGAGCTAAAAACATTAATGTTTAACAGCCAAAAGTATATTAAATAAGTAAAGGGAGGATAAAATAATAATGTGTTTGCTCAAAAAATACACTTATATCTATTTTTATTGATGCTCTCTTTATCATTATTTTTTTTTTTTTTGCTTAAGACATTGAAAGCATTAAAAACGTGTTGCCTTCAGAGATAACTTATTATTGGACTAAACTTAATATATCAGAACAGAAACAGAAGATCATTTTTTGATTGATTTTTTTTAATACAAAGATTATTATTTATAAAAAAAAATTGTTGTTGTTGTTGCTGTAAGTAATCAATACTTTTCAAGAGTACAATTTTAAGTAAGGGAAATTACACACTTTCTTTCTTGCAAAATGAATACGTGCTAACATTTTTAATACAAATTTGATTAAAATGTAATGTAGAGATAATAATGTATTATAATTTATCTAAATTAGCAAAATCGAAGATTTAAAAATTGGCGTTAGCATTTTTTTCAAACAATACTTTTTTCCCCTTTCGTCATATAAAAGGACATAGCTTTACGTTATATAATTTTTTTCAATCTTATTGAGTCTTAGTTCCTTGATCTTAATGTAAAAGGACTTATTTTCAAGGTAAAATATAACATATACCTAATATTCCTGTAAAAATATAACAATTTACCCTTTTGATATAAAATATAACATAAAATATGATTTATCTTTATGTAAAATTGTGTGATTTGTATGTGCACTAAAGCAAATATTTTATTATCAAGTAAAAGTATGCAAATGTTACTTTTTCATCTAGAATTTACAAAATAAGACACATTTCTCTTTTTATGTAAATATTTCAGAACTCCAATGTGAAATCTAATTACATACTTAATTCTCATGCAGAAATGTAAAAAAAAAAAAGAAACATTCATGCGAAATACTGAAATACGAGTTAATTAACTTATTTTATTGAAAATTTCTTTTCGCTTATAAACATTAAATATTTTTATACAAATATATAAACAAATAAAAAAGGGTTGTTTTCCTCATATTTGTATAAAATTACTTTTTGGAATGCAAAATATTAAAAATAAAAGAATCATTACCCATTTTATATTTGAAAGTTACTAATTGTATGGAAATATTAACATTGCTTCTGACAAAAGAAATATTTTTTAATTGTATATGAAAATTACTTATTCTCTACGCAAAAAAGAAATCATGATTAACTTTGATCTTATAATAATATTAAATACTTTATCTTTAAATATATGCAAAATAAGAGTTAATTCCATTATATTTATTTAAAGTGACTTAACTTTATTGAAAGATAACATTTCATCAGTTAAAGACTTATTGGTAAAATGTAAACATAATTCATTTTCAGAAAATTGATAAGGCAATTTGTTTCAACTGTAAAGAGAGTTATCTCCCTTATCTTTTATGTAAAATGACTTAATTTGTTTAAATAATATTTTTTCATCTACCCAAAGGGTTATTTCCATATTTTAATATAAAAATTACTTACTATCTAATGTAAAATATAACAATATTTCTTTATCATGTGGAAAAAAAGAAAAGATACTTTCTCATGTAAACTGTTAAAAGGTAAACACAGACACACACACACATGTAAACTACAAATAAGTAGAAGTTACTTCCCTTAATTTATACCTTTGAAGTGTGCTGCATTGACGTACCCGCCTTGATAATTGAAAAGAAATTAAAAATCTGCGTTTCTTTTGATCATGATTAGTACAAAAAAAACCCCAACTTTTATAAGCTTTAAAAAGTTTATTTATAATGACATTACATAATCATAGTTTTACAGAATGTTGAAAGTTAGTTGATAATGACGTAATCATTTATAGAGACGTTATAACATTCTGGATTTTCAAAAGTTTATTTATAGGAAAACACCATCATAGTAACATGTATTTATAGAATAGTAATTTTAGATCATTACAAATGATTAAAAACTAAAAACTAAAAAGCGACGATGTTTTCGAGTACGTATGCACTAATATATACTTTACTAAATATCTGAGGTTGCATTGATGACCAGCATGGGAAGAAATCAATTGATATTATAATGGATTTAAAATGTAATCTGACGTAATCTACAAGCATAAATTGGCAAAAACTAATTTCAAGAACATTTATTTATAAGGATAGGCATTATAAATGAGATTCTATAAAAACACCAAACAAGAATGATTACCTCATTTTTAAATGTGATTTTTTTTCTCCCTTGATTTAATGTTTATTATCATGTACCTTTTTAAAGATATAAAATGATAACGTCACATCGATAAGTTGTGTATGTTAAACATATGTTGACATTTTCATAGCAAAAGTTGTGGATAATAAATTATATTTTTTGTTATGCAAAGACTTTGTAGTAAGGGAACTCATCTTCAAAGGAGTACTACTGCATAAATTTAATTTTTATTATTTTCTTGCTTTGATTTGTTTGCTTCCTCTGTAAGATTTGAAATGTTGAAAAATGACAGATTAAGCTTGTGCTCGGTCGAAAAAGGCTGAAAATCGCGTTTAAAGACGGGTAAAGTTCAATATACGTAGGACATTCCAAATCAATAAGGTCACGTAACGAATCAAAATGGTAACCTTAAGTGTGGATAAGACAAGTAATTTCGTGTGTAATGTCATCGTGGGGTTCATCTCAAAGTGTTACCGATTAAAAGTTTACGTTATCATCTCTCTCTCTCTCTCTCTCTCTCTCTCTCTCTCTCTCTCTCTCTCTCGTAGAATAAAATACTAAACTGATGAGCCATCTATATGTTTATAAATACGGTAATTAATAATAATAATAATAATAACAATAATAATAATAATAATAACAATGTTAACTTAATACATCGCCTTATCTTTAGAAACTCTAAACTCTTTTCAACATTAGATAACACATACAAAGCTCTAACAACGACAAAATTGCTAACACAAACACCACGAAGTTAACAAAACAAGGACATGCTGACAATTAGTCAGGAAGTAAACATTATTAAGTTTTTAAGTATGTTCTTGTAGTCGAAAAATGCAAGTTTCATTGATGTACTCTTGATTGAGATCACAGAGACCTTTTGTCTAAAACCAATGGGCAATTCGTTCGACATGGCTGCACCCTGGCACGCAAAAGAACGTTATCCGTATGACTTCGTTTCAACAGTGGGGAAAACTGGTGGCCCATATATATAGGCTAACTATGTGCTAAGATAATGGGGAACCAAATTTAAGGAACAATTATCGGAGGATAGGGTGCCGATCGCATGGTTCGCCTAAGGGGGCGCTCACCAGTTAATATGTACCTTTGAGAGAGTGACGTATGCAAGTTGAAGTAGTTCGCATTTAAAACATGCACAATGGAGAGAATGTTGGCATACCTCTATGCTACATTAATGCTAATAAGTGAAGGTTTGACATAGAAGACAGATGGACCCACACACGTAGATTGCCAATGCAAATTCCCCTTTACCGTCAGCTTATTGACATGAAAGTATCAAACGAAATAGTTTTCACAGGTGGCAACTCTTGAGTACTTTTCAGGAAATGACGTGAAAATTGCTGGGGTAAGGAAACTACTTTAAAAAAATAAAGAATTATTAAAGTTAACAATTAAACACAAGTAAAATGAAAAAAAAAAATTGCTTATTAAACTGGGTAAATAATTTTTTTCTTCTTATTCTCATTGTTACATGAAACTCAGGGACTGCACCTTTAGTTTCTGAAGTGGTCTATGGTCTGGAATATTTTACCCAAACAACTAAAAATGTCCAGCCCTCATATAGGTTGAACAAAATTCCACCAAGATTTGTTGATAAAACACTTATTATATCCATTACAAAACACTTATTATATCCATTACAAAACCCTTATTATATCCCTTACAAGAGACTTATTATATCCATTACAAAACACTTATTCTATCCCTTACAAAACACTTATTCTATCCATTACACAACACTTATTTTATCCATTACAAAACCCTTATTATATCCCTTACAAGAGACTTATTATATCCATTACAAAACCCTTATTATATCCCTTACAAGAGACTTATTATATCCATTACAAAACCCTTGTTATATCCCTTACAAGAGACTTATTATATCCATTACAAAACCCTTATTATATCCCTTACAAGAGACTTATTATATCCATTACAAAACCCTTATTATATCCCTTACAAGAGACTTATTTTATCCATTACAAAACCCTTATTATATCCCTTACAAAACACTTATTCTATCCATTACACAACACTTATTATATACATTAGACAACACTTATTATCTCCATTACACAACACTTATTATATCCATTACACAACACTTATTATATCCATTACAAAACACTTATTATATCCATTACAAGAGACTTATTATATCCATTACACAACAGTTATTCTATCCATTACAAAACACTTATTATATCCATTATAAAACACTTATTCTATTCATTACACAACAGTTATTCTATCCATTACAAAACATATATTATATGAATTACAAAACAAATTCTATCCGTTACAAAACACTTGTTATATCCATTACAAAACACTTATTATATCCATTATAAATCACTTATTCTATTCATTACAAAACACTTATTATATCCACTACAAGAGACTTATTATATCCATTACAAAACACTTATTATATCCATTATAAATCACTTATTCTATTCATTACACAACAGCTATTCTATCCATTACAAAACACTTATTATATCCATTATAAAACACTTATTCTATTCATTACACAACAGTTATTCTATCCATTACAAAACATATATTATATGAATTACAAAACACTTATTATATCCACTACAAAACACTTATTATATCCACTACAAGAGACTTATTATATCCATTACAAAACACTTATTATATCCACTACAAAACACTTATTATATCCACTACAAGAGACTTATTATATCCATTACAAAACACTTATTATGTCCATTAAAAACACTTATTATGTCCATTACAAAACACTTATTATATCCATTACAAAACACTTATTATGTCCATTAAAAACACTTATTATGTCCATTACAAAACACTTATTATATCCATTACAAAACACTTATTATGTCCATTAAAAACACTTATTATGTCCATTACAAAACACTTATTATGTCCATTAAAAACACTTATTATGTCCATTACAAAACACTTATTATGTCCATTACAAGAGACTTATTATATCCATTACACAACAGTTATTCTATCCATTACAAAACACTTATTATATCCACTACAAAACACTTATTATATCCACTACAAAACACTTATTATATCCACTACAAAACACTTATTATATCCACTACAAGAGACTTATTATATCCATTACAAAACACTTATTATGTCCATTAAAAACACTTATTATGTCCATTACAAAACACTTATTATGTCCATTAAAAACACTTATTATGTCCATTAAAAACACTTATTATATCCATTACAAAACACTTATTATGTCCATTAAAAACACTTATTATGTCCATTACAAAACACTTATTATGTCCATTACAAGAGACTTATTATATCCATTACACAACAGTTATTCTATCCATTACAAAACACTTATTATATCCATTATAAAACACTTATTCTATTCATTACACAACAGTTATTCTATCCATTACAAAACATATATTATATGAATTACAAAACAAATTCTATCCGTTACAAAACACTTGTTATATCCATTACAAAACACTTATTATATCCATTATAAATCACTTATTCTATTCATTACAAAACACTTATTATATCCACTACAAGAGACTTATTATATCCATTACAAAACACTTATTATATCCATTATAAATCACTTATTCTATTCATTACACAACAGCTATTCTATCCATTACAAAACACTTATTATATCCATTATAAAACACTTATTCTATTCATTACACAACAGTTATTCTATCCATTACAAAACATATATTATATGAATTACAAAACAAATTCTATCCGTTACAAAACACTTGTTATATCCATTACAAAACACTTATTATATCCATTATAAATCACTTATTCTATTCATTACAAAACACTTATTATATCCACTACAAGAGACTTATTATATCCATTACAAAACACTTATTATATCCATTATAAATCACTTATTCTATTCATTACACAACAGCTATTCTATCCATTACAAAACACTTATTATATCCATTATAAAACACTTATTCTATTCATTACACAACAGTTATTCTATCCATTACAAAACATATATTATATGAATTACAAAACAAATTCTATCCGTTACAAAACACTTGTTATATCCATTACAAAACACTTATTATATCCATTATAAATCACTTATTCTATTCATTACAAAACACTTGTTATATCCATTACAAAACACTTATTATATCCATTATAAATCACTTATTCTATCCATTACACAACAGCTATTCTATCCATTACAAAACACTTATTATATCCATTATAAATCACTTATTCTATTCATTACAAAACACTTGTTATATCCATTACAAAACACTTATTATATCCATTATAAATCACTTATTCTATCCATTACACAACAGCTATTCTATCCATTACAAAACACTTATTATATCCATTATAAAACACTTATTCTATTCATTACACAACAGTTATTCTATCCATTACAAAACATATATTATATGAATTACAAAACAAATTCTATCCGTTACAAAACACTTGTTATATCCATTACAAAACACTTATTATATCCATTATAAATCACTTATTCTATTCATTACAAAACACTTATTATATCCACTACAAGAGACTTATTATATCCATTACAAAACACTTATTATATCCATTATAAATCACTTATTCTATTCATTACACAACAGCTATTCTATCCATTACAAAACACTTATTATATCCATTATAAAACACTTATTCTATTCATTACACAACAGTTATTCTATCCATTACAAAACATATATTATATGAATTACAAAACAAATTCTATCCGTTACAAAACACTTGTTATATCCATTACAAAACACTTATTATATCCATTATAAATCACTTATTCTATTCATTACAAAACACTTGTTATATCCATTACAAAACACTTATTATATCCATTATAAATCACTTATTCTATCCATTACACAACAGCTATTCTATCCATTACAAAACACTTATTATATCCATTATAAATCACTTATTCTATTCATTACACAACAGTTATTCTATCCATTACAAAACACTTATTATATCCACTACAAAACACTTATTATATCCACTACAAAACACTTATTATATCCACTACAAGACACTTATTATATCCACTACAAGAGACTTATTATATCCATTACAAAACACTTATTATATCCATTAAAAACACTTATTATGTCCATTACAAAACACTTATTATATCCATTACAAAACACTTATTATATCCATTACAAAACACTTATTATATCCATTAAAAACACTTATTATATCCATTACAAAACACTTATTATGTCCATTAAAAACACTTATTATGTCCATTACAAAACACTTATTATGTCCATTAAAAACACTTATTATGTCCATTACAAAACACTTATTATGTCCATTACAAGAGACTTATTATATCCATTACACAACAGTTATTCTATCCATTACAAAACACTTATTATATCCATTATAAAACACTTATTCTATTCATTACACAACAGTTATTCTATCCATTACAAAACATATATTATATGAATTACAAAACAAATTCTATCCGTTACAAAACACTTGTTATATCCATTACAAAACACTTATTATATCCATTATAAATCACTTATTCTATTCATTACAAAACACTTATTATATCCACTACAAGAGACTTATTATATCCATTACAAAACACTTATTATATCCATTATAAATCACTTATTCTATTCATTACACAACAGCTATTCTATCCATTACAAAACACTTATTATATCCATTATAAAACACTTATTCTATTCATTACACAACAGTTATTCTATCCATTACAAAACATATATTATATGAATTACAAAACAAATTCTATCCGTTACAAAACACTTGTTATATCCATTACAAAACACTTATTATATCCATTATAAATCACTTATTCTATTCATTACAAAACACTTATTATATCCACTACAAGAGACTTATTATATCCATTACAAAACACTTATTATGTCCATTAAAAACACTTATTATGTCCATTACAAAACACTTATTATGTCCATTACAAAACACTTATTATATCCATTACAAAACACTTATTATGTCCATTACAAAAAACTAATTATATCCATTACAAAACACTTATTATATCAATTGCAAAACACTTATTCTATCCATTGGAAAACACTTATTATATCCATTACAAAACACTTATTAGGTCCATTACAAAACACTTATGTCAATTACAAAACACTTATTCTATCCTTTACAAAACACTTATTATATCCACTATAAAACACTTATTATATCCATTACCAAACACGTATTCTATCCATCACAAAACAACTTATTATATCCATTTACAAACACTTTTTATATCCATTACAAAACACTCATTATATCCATTACAAAACACTTATTATATCCATTACATTAGTTTAAAATAATTTATTATCTTCAAGCAAGAGAAAAAGCCAAAAATAAGGGGCCACATAGCTGTTTCTAGTTCTTATTGTTTCAAAATGAAATCTTCCGAAACTCAGCATGTTTGCATGCACTTCCCTTTTATGCATAACTAACTCCATCCCACCATAGCTGCATAGACTAATTACTGAAGCAAATTCCACTTCAAAGTCGGCTAGATGCACATACCCAATGCACCCACAATTTCGCATCAGTATCACATGGATTGATAGTAAAATCAGATGGCAACAAAACAGTGATATATGACGCAACCTCTAGAATTAAAGTAACAAGAGTACCACAGATCATATTATATGCCCATCTATTGCCCTTTTCCCAAGCAACTCCACTGACCTTAGATTTATAAAGGCGCAAGCTATATAATAAGGTGTGGAGCTAGAGAAAATGTTATGACGATACACCATCCAAAATATCTACGTTTTTCACTACTTAAACAGCTTCTTAACTACAGTCCAACAATGAAAACTGACACATACCTTTAAAAGTGGATCATAAACGTGTTTTATGTGACATGACGTTTGGTCATTATGCCTTATTAAAAAGGTTTCACCTCACTATCCATAAGAATTTGAGAGCAACAGCATTGACACTAAATAGATAATGTCGATCTTTTATCAAAACATTAATGAAAATACCAAGATTTGTACAAATAAATTTAGAAGTCGTTATTTAAACATAAATTAAACTGCCTTCTGTGACTTTTGAGTTACGTTCCGAAATAAAAACTGAGTAAGCTTCACATGTGAGTTTGATCGGACTGACTGACCATGATATTGATATACATGAGCTGTAAATACACCCTCACGCTGATTTTACGGGGGGGGGGGACATTCCATTCCATTATCTTTAACAACATATTCTGGGTAACAGTTTGGACACACGAAAGGTTTTATTATTCTGAGACCCGAAACTTGTCCTTACAGATAGGTCCCTGAAAGTTCCAAATGACAACATCAGGTCGTGATATGCCACTATACAAAGGTATATGTCTGTTACTGCATTCAAAATTTCGCAAGTTACAGTTCCAAACAAATATAATGTCCATCTTTAACTTTTAATTGAGAATCATGAAAAGTGTTTATGCCTCTACTTCTATCAGATTCAGATGTGCAAGCAGCAGACTTAAACGTAATTGTAACCTTAATATGTGACCTTGGCCTTAAAGAAAGAACAAACACACTCCATAGTTTTGAGCAAATTTACAAAATATCATCCAGCCAACAGGCTAGTTTCAGCAAACATTTCATTCTTATGTTACGTGTTTAGGCTCGAATAAACAGTAACACAAGAAAGAGAGAAAACAATAAGCTTTGAGAAATTTAACAAATAATTTTTCCGCTGGAAAATTCTGTAAAAATGAAGAAAGAAAAAACAAGAATCAAATCCAAAAATAATCCAAGAATACAATTTTAGGAGTCCTAATAATGAAATGTTCTAATGATCTCAAGCTCGAGTCCCGACGAAGAATCCAAGATGGAAGGCGATGACGTAATATGTATCCTGTTCAATGTTGTTGTCTACAGTTCCTTGTAGAAACACAAGAAATAATTCTCGGGTTTTGGAAATCAAAATACAATTTCAAAGAAATATCTTTGTTCAAGAATTCTGTAAGAGCACTCAAAATATCTCCAGTGAAACGCATTAATTTTTTTCGAATCCACATAATTCGAATAAATATCGAAATGTAATTCCCAAAAATGACACAACAAAAGAAACACATTTATGTCCCAGTGTTTAGAAGCCCAACTGAGATTATTTCTCCAAAACCATGGTTTAAAACATGAATTTTACGCAGAACACATGCCCGGATAAGGGTCATGTGATCATGTTTACATATTAAAAAAATCACGTAGCCCCTGTATGTCATTGATAGGAAAAAATTATTGTACTCTACTTCACTAAAAACTATTTACAAGTCGAGGGTCACGTATCTAACACAGCCTCGATCTCAATCTTGTTATTCCCACAATACAAATAAATTAAAAATGACTTGTTCACGTGGCTGTTACTAATCTTGAATAAAGGTCTGGAACTAGGTCAGCCTTATGTGTTTACAAAAATGAACATCCATGGTGAAACTATTTTCTGGAAAATGTATCGAGATCCTAGCAAACATAATTACATTATTTTGACACATAATGAAATAAAAAGATGTTAAAACTTACAAACCAGATGTAAATTAAATCAAATATACATAACATCATGCAGAATTAATACTGGAAGATTTAGTACAAAACTGCATCTATAAGTATCCATACACACCGATTTCACAGATTCTTCAAGAAGTATGTGGGCTATGTTACTTGTACAGTTTTCACACTGGATGATGGCTTGGGTAACACTAAATCTAGCGTAATCTAAAGAGAGATACAAGAAAATGCGTAGAATTAGGCAAATGGCATGGCACAGCATATCACCACGCTTCCAAACCCTAGGGTTATGGCCTGATCCAGGGGCAAATTACTCATTATTGTAAATGTGTATTTCTAGTTTCATATTCAGTCAAGGTATACCGGTATGTCGTTATAAGGTGGTGTTAAGAGTCAAGATCATGAACTACGATATGTGTTGGGTGTACAAGTGTGCCCATTAAGTGTGTATATAGTTCTAGGATGGGGATATAAACAGTTTTCAAATTATGATCCATGGTCAAGTTCCCAACCCCCGGGGCACTGCCAACATTGTCTGTGTATGATATATGTCTAATTGTGTCTCTTCATTCAGGCTATGTACTGAAAATGTAAATAATTTCGTCTCATGTAATTCAATCAATGTATTATTAATAGGCGGTGATCTCAACTGATTCCAAGCAATGTCCCAGGGTATAGTCCAAAACTTTGAGGGGAATGACCTATTTTCTGTATTGGCTATAACATTAGGCCTGACTTCGTCATATGTCCTTCTAACCAAAACATGGTTAATGGGTGGGGGTCTCAACAGTTTTCAAGTAATGACCAAGGGGTAGCTTACCCACAGGGACCATCTGTGGGGCAAGACCAACGTTCAATGCATATGTTATGGCACTTTGCATTGACGATGACACTAACCGACTTTCAGATATATACTTACAAGACTTTAAATCTTTAGAGTTTTTAAAAATAGAATAACTATCTCCGGAAACAGGTCTTGTGAGTCATAATTATTGTTTTTAAACAACAGTGTTCATTTAATGAATACTCTCAATAATTTCCCAAACTTTGAATTATGCTTCTTGAAAATGTTAGAGATAATGGAGCTACATACAGACTGACAGACGAGAATACACAATACCCACCTCATTAAAAGATGCATGGGGATAAAAATCTTTTACTTTTTTAAACCATTATGATTTTCAATGATAATTTAAAAAAAAAATAATTGCTATCAATATATAGTGGGAAGCCATTGATTGACAATGTACACTTCTCTGAAACAGCTTTTCATGACATAGAACCATGAAACAAATTTACATATCTATGAACTTAATATTTAAACAAAAACTACGGATATTAACTATACTGACAAAACTTGTGTTCCGATTTTCAGTACTAGATATTCTTTCATCACAAGCAACATAAACTGTAAAATTATTTTTCGTCTATAGTATAAACATGATATTTCATATGACTTCCAATTTTTTCAGAATATATATATATATATATATATATATATATATATATATATATATATATATATATATATATATATATATATATATTCCATTCATTTGTCCTGACCGTAGAAAGAATGGTTGTGAGGTTGTGACAAAGAATGAATAAAGATTATAAAATAAAAAATATTCATGCAGTATGATGATGCTCTCTTCAATGGATATGCAGTACGACAATTTCATTGGATATTAACAGTAACAGTTTTCTGAATTAAAGATAACACGCACTGGAGTCATGTACTCAATTAAAGGTCAAAAGGACGAGTTTATATGTACGATTTTTACTCTCCACATTCATTTCCAGTAATGATAGTTTTACCCATCATATCGAACACATTCCTCCAACACTAATTTACGCTGCAAGCATTGACTCAAAATCGTGCTCATGAATAACGTTTGTAATTAACTGTTTGAGACGTCCTACTGTCGAATCAACTTCAAGTCATTTTCCATAGCTGGAAGCATCTAGCTCCTTTGTGGTTGTTTTACATTCTGCTTTCTCCGTCTCCTTGATGAAACTAATCAAATCTGTACACTTGTGTTTTTCAAGAAAACGCATTTACTTCTGGCATGTGTTTTTTTTTTTAAAACTCTAACGATTACACAAAATCATCAGCATCTACGGTAACAGCCGCAGTAGTTCGAATACGTATACCATGCTCCTGTGCGCTATATATAAATTTAAACAAGACGTTGGCGCTTTTCAATCTGAAAAATTGATTTCAGTTATTTGTGCAGACCAAATGTTTGACAGTACTTTATGGGTCAGAAAACTGTGTTTTTACAAGCACGGCATTCTCCTAGATTTTTCTGGAATTTTATATTTTTTAATTTTCATATTATGTAATAGTGCTCCATCAAATACATATATATATATATATATATATATATATATATATATATATATATATATATATATATATATATGTAGCGAATTGTAATATTTTTCACGATATATAATATGTACATAAATAATTATGCACTATTTTAGACTTTATACTAAAACAGATTATAATTTACATAATAATGAATTAACAAATTTCTATACAAACATAATTTCAAGATATTTTATAATGCGAAACAAAGTTAGTACATGTTCATGCATTATAAAACTACAATAGTTGTTAAAAATATAAAGGCTTCATAGTGAGTTTATATCAATTTAAAAAAGAGATAGAAAAAAAGACCGCTCCGGTGGACTAGTGGTTAGAGCGTCCGTCTCGGAAGCGGGAGGGCGTGGCTTTAAACCCCGGCCGAGTCATAGCAAAGACTTGCAAAAATGATACTAACACCTGCCTCGCTAGGCGCTCAGCATTAAGAGGTTAGTGTTAGGACTGGTCGGCCTGGTGTCAGGATAATGTGACTGGGTGGGACATCATGCTACATGTCTGCGGCATGATATCCCAGTGCTAGACATCAATATAACTGCCACACTGCAGACATCATAGCGTTATGACTGATTTTTTTTTAAAGTTACGTTAAAAATCCTAATCTCTCACACAGAGAGAGAGAGAGAGAGAGAGAGAGAGAGAATAATCTAGCTCTTCGGTACAAATATTGTAAAATCAATTGTAAAAGGCAATTAAATAATTAGAAATGGAATTAATTGCAAGTGGTAAAGTAATATAAATGCAAATGATACATTGAAAACCAGGCAAAGTAATCAAATCCAGATTTAAAAATAAGTTTAAGATGAAGATTGCTTATTCCTAAAAATACTTGACTGTTGAATCCACTTAAAAGTTAAAAAAAAATTAACATAAACTATCTACCTCTAATTTAAAATGGAAAAATGTATTCTAAAATATTTCGGGTTTGTTATATTTATTTAAATTATATGAAATTAGAAATGTAAGTGGCCATCAAAGCTGGAAAATTTTAATATAGTAAACAAAAAAAAAATAAAAGCTATATTTTCCAGATTAACAATTCTGAAATAATATTTCATATATTGCAAAATAAAATTTCATTACATTTCTGGTTTGTTTTTTTTTGTTCTGCATATAAAGTAACTAGTAAATGCCTAAAGGATTAGATTAAAATATTTTATAATATATTCGGGGAACATAGAGGAATGGGGCACTCTACATCCTTTAAAGGTGGAGATAACTCTCTCTTCCTTAAACCTGTTCTTTTTCCACCCCATTTCTTTTGGTAAGCATCTTAGCTAGCCAAGATTCCGATAACCCTATCTACACCTTGGCATATCGACCAGATATTTCCGAGCTTCTGGTCTTGAATTTCATTGGACGCGGCGGCAAGCCACCTCTTGCTTCCCTCTGGTACATAGTCATACTTAGGATGTTAAATTTACAAAGTATCCTTTTTAGGTCGATTGCCACCACTGTTTTCGGCCGATGTACAATGCACCACGCTTTTGGTTAGTTGAAATTACATACTAAGGGAAGCAACACATGAAATCCAATAGACGTCGTTTGGACAAAGCACCGATATAGCTATTCAATCCGCCAAGGTGTAGATAAGATTGTCGGAACCTTGGCTAGCGAAGATGCTTGGTAGGAGGTCACGAGGGAAGAGGATTTGTTTGTTTGCTTTATATTTGTTTATTTCCTTGTTATATTGCTATATAAGTTTTACACTTTATCTTTTTTTTTTATTTAATTTTTACAGTGGAACGAGGAGGAAAGGGAAATAAATAAGGGGAGAGATGAAAAAAAATTAATGTCATTTTATTGAATAAAAAATATTTTAGAAGAAAATAATTTTTTTATCAGGGAATGGAAGGAGATTTTTGACATAATCTACCTTTAAAATGAAAAGATCATGTAGAGCTAGCAGGTTTTTTTGATAGGTAAGAACAAGCTGTATACTTTATAACCCAAATTACATGCATCAATCACACACCAAAATAAATGACATTGTAAGTTCCTTTAACAATACGTAAGCTATATAGGTCTTTTTATTAGAGAAGATAACAAGTGAGGAATTTCTGGAAATTCTTTTTCTTTAAAAATCTGACCCTATGCATAATGCAACACTCTAGAGCGCCACATTTGCTACAGATTTCGAGGATATCCAAAACTCGTTATGTGAATTATTAAATCTGTGGATATCCAAATATCAGTTTACTTAACGATACAATTTCATTATATCCCAAAGTCCTTCTAATCGCAAACTAAATGTTTGTCTTACATGAATGTAAAGTTTGTTTTTAAAAGTTTTCGTTTATTTGAAAAATCAAGACCCCAGAGTACATAATGGCAGGTCATGTGACCTCGTAATGCAAAGTCAATGGCTAACACTTGAGTCACCCACGGTTTTTGGGTATCTATGGGAAAATATTCAAGAGAAAAGACGGAAGTGCAAAAAATCAAAATTGCGGATTCCATGTGGTCTTAATTGCACCCATGGAATCACAAATTGTATAGCCAAATTACATGTGCTATTAGGTAGCAAATTGTATAGCCAAATTACAAGTGCTATTAGGTAGCAAATTGTATAGCCAAATTACAAGTGCTATTAGGTAGCAAATTGTATAGCAAATTACATGTGCTATTAGGTAGCAAATTGTATAGCCAAATTACATGTGCTATTCGGTAGCAAATTGTATAGCCAAATTACATGTGCTATTAGGTAGCAAATTGTATAGCCAAATTACATGTGCTATTAGGTAGCAAATTGTAAAACTGGTCAAAAGAAACTAGAATAATTAGCTTAAAAATTCTTTAATATACATGTCTACTGTAAAACGTCAATAGCTTCCTCAAAATCATGTCATCGGCTAGCTACTTTTGCTTTGGAAAATTTGAGCATTATGGGAGCTGAACCTGGTTCGTCTGAATGCGAGGTGGCCATACCTACCACTACAGTAAGTAAGCCTATAAAATGAACTAAGTTTTCAAGGTTAAAAAGTAATGTATATTGTCGAGATAAAAAAAATATTCTTGGTTTTCCATTCCAGTGAATTATCAAAATTATTTCTCCTGAAGCATCCAGTAATACACGAGCTAGCATCGAATAAATGGTTTAATCTTGTTGCAATTGTTGTGATTTGGTTGATTGTTTATTATTATTTTCAATACATTTTCCGACTATATGTCGATTTGTCTACATACAAGGTTCGTTTCTTTTCCATAGACAATTAACACAGTGTAGGAACATTAGTGTATTCCTCCAACATCTCTCAATGATCATTATTAATTGATCAATAGCTATTCTTCTCTCGCTTAATGACAATTAGTCCTCTGCAGAGTTAATTATTAACTACTATTTTGAACTAAACGTAGGACACATGAACACATACCGCTGACAATAAATATCCGTAAGTAGGATATAAAATGGGGTTCTGGACCTCTTTTATCACTGCATGATAATAGTGCTCGAGAATCCCCTCGTGGCTCTATACTACTGTGTTGTGGGGGTTCTGGACCATTTTTTTGAAGTAGCTATTTGGACTACCTTGTAGACCTTGTCGAGTCTGTACCTCTTATTTTTGGCTGATGATTAGTCTCGTTAGTTTTTGTTCCCATGTGCGAGTGCGCGAATGGCATCTGGTAGGGTAACGTTTATCATGAAAGGGACATAGTCCTTTTTGTGAATGAGTATGGTATCTATTTTGTGCTTCTGTGATCTGATAGTTCTCATGGATTAGTGATGCATGTTTCCGTGATGTGCTTGTGTGTAATGCTAGCAGGTGGCTATTTCGGTGGTGACTGATATTTTGATAGTCCTTTGGATGTTTTCATGACAGTGTCATCGTCAAGGATGATGCAGTACGTTTCAGCTCGAAGATCAATGCATTCTGTACTGGGTATTCCGTGAGTTTCATGTTGAACTTTCTAAACACATTTTTATTGTCGTCGCAGTAGAAGAGACTGTCTTGTGGATAACCGCTGAGATCGATGAGTGTTCGGTGTTGATACAGGTCTGCGTAGACGTCGTAGGTGTGAATTTCGTACACGAGCGAGTCGGTATTGGTTATGAGTAGCGTGGCCTTGTCTCCATACTTGTGTTTGATAAAGTTGTAGTGAACTCGAGCATTGACATCTTGGAGAGATCAAAAGCAGCTGCTCAGACGTAAATGGGATTGTTCAGTTTCAGATTGGTTTTTCTGGATTCGATGGCGACTAGTTAGTCGTCAAAGAATTTCATATGGAGGAAGCCATCGTTGGCCACGACCTTATCTCGGCTTCATAGGTGTCAAATGTTTTCCATGGTTTTTCCGAACATGCTATTGTTCACGAGTTTGAAGAAGTCCTTTGAGACGCTGGCTTGATGCATCGTGTTGATACCGATGTAGAGTTTCAGCCACGACGATTGACGAAACTTGAGGCAACAATGAACTTTATCGACCACGAGTCCATGTTGCAGAGCATGTTCGGGCAGTGGATTGTGCAAAACATACCTTGCTTAATTGTTGAGATTGGGTAATATTCTTTTTTACTTTGGCGTCTCCGAGTCCAAATTAGCTCTTTTGTTGTAGTTGTTATGTAGACAGCATTAAGTGGGTGACAAGAATTTGTTCAGCGCAGAGGAGATAATTTTTATGAGCGTCGTGGAGATGGGATGGATATTCAAAATAGCCCCAGTCGTTGTGGTATCTCGCTTGTCTTTTCTCTAGGAACTGTTCTCCGGAGATCAACTGAAAATCTCTTAGGGGAAGCGGTTATGACATCGCCCAATCATAGAGGTTGTTGTTGTCGAGGTAGAGAATATACACAGGTGGTTTTGTCGGGTCATAGTGTTTCATGTATTTGTTGTCGGCGACAGCGTGTTTTTTGCTGATGACGAAGAGTCCACCCTGTACCATCTGCACGGTAAACATGAACATGTCTGTATCGGTAAAGAGTTCTTGGGTCTCTCCTGATTGCTTGAGGAGGGCGTTCCAGAAGAGTCCTGGTGCTAAGAAATACCAGAGTGGATCGAGTTGGTAATGATCTATGCACGCGTGTCTGAAATTGTCGAGAACGTCCGAGAGTAGGAGTACATAGGTTTTGAGGTAGACATCGTGATAATCTCTGCATTTTTGACAATCAAGCTTTCTTCATATCTTGTTCGCTTACTGGTTTTCCTCGTCAGTGATTTCTGAGAGATTTAAGAGGAAATAAAGGTCGTCTTTAGGTGGCAGCGAAATTTAATCGAATCGTGATGGGGAATCGATGTAGTCGTAGTGATAAACTCATTTTTGTTTGAGTAATTCCGCTTTGGCACCATGCCATGCCATGAACTGGAACGAATCGATGAATCAAAAAGAACCAACCGAGAACGACATGTACTTTTCAAAATTGTTGGGTAAGCATTTGATCTGAGTTTCCACTCAAGTGGTTTGAGGCGAGGATGATTGAGTGCAGCGATGATAAAATGTCCATCGTACCTTGGTAGATTATGAGGGATGATATGTAATAGGTTTTGATCTTTGAAGATCATATTGCAGTTATCGTGAGTGTCTCCTCGATAACGTCCGCTGACATGACAATGGTCTCTGACGATTTTATATTGTGGCTTTATGTACTCTTCGCAGATGTGGCATTTCTGAGCTGATTTGTGTTGACGCAGTTGTTGTTGCGCGAGTGTAATCATCTTTGATGGATGTTTTCGGACGAATTGTTCAAACAATCTTGGGACGCAATCCCTTCCGCGATGTTGTCGATACGGCGAAGACAAATGTCATAGACGGACGAGCATGTTTTATAGCCGATCGCGTAGGGGACGTACGTGTGTTCCACTTGAATAAAAAAGTGGTCTGGACTAGGAGAGGGTTCTTGTACGTTTTCAAAGATGGATTCCGAGTGAAAGATGATGTGAAACGTCAGTGCGTATTTTTCTTTCATCTGAACAGGTTGTAGTTTCTGACAGTATCACGATGTGACGTGATCGTGTAGTTGCTCCTGTTGTTGTAAGCATTGCAAGCAACGATAGCAGAAATATCCATGATTTTTATGTTGCGTGTACTGAAATCGGCATAACGGATTGAAGTCTTCCATGTACACGAAATGGTTTTGGTAATACAGTAAATTGATGCTCCGTTGTGAGGCTGTTTCGGAGATCAGCATGGGATAGTCCACAAACTGTTTATCGCTCGCTTTCTTTTCATCAAGACCAAACACTTTGAGGCCATCCTCTCCGGGATAAAACCTGCTTAAGACCATGTCGATCGCATCTCCAAATGCAAGCTGTATTTTTATACCATCAAACTCAGCGGTATCACCTTTCTGGCATCGATCAAAGACGTTCACAAATTGGAAGCACACAACGATTTACTATCCCTTAAAGTGTTTTGTCTTGATGAAAAGAAAGCGAGTGATAAACAATTTGTGGATCGATGCCAGAAAGATGATACCACTGAGTTTGATGGTATGAAAATAGGCTTGCAGTTGGAGATGCGATCGACATGGTCTTAAGCAGGATTTAGCCCGGAGAGGATGGCCCAAACGAGACAGCAGTCGTCGTTGTTTCTGACGTTAATGCACGCTTTTGTCGCGATGATTTGTTTGGGAAGTGGTATGTACTTTCTTTCACGCAGAGGTGTGAATTTGGAATTTGAACGAGACGGAATTGACTCAGGCGGGATCCATGCCGATCTTGACTCTTGATAAACCTCGATGCTACGTTGGATAAACGAGCACGCGACGTAGACGATGTGACTGAAACGTCGCTGTGATACACGATTAGTGATTTGGCTCTGATCCACACGTCGATGATCTTTTGATTCTTCACAAAATGAACGTTGAGAGCTACCCCGAGTTTGATGGCTGTGTGTGTACGCAGTTCTGCCTCTATAGTAGGTTTTAGAATGCGCTGCAGGAGTTCTTTGTCGACACCTCGCCCAAGCACATGAGGAATTTTGTAACTGAATCGCTTGTCAACACCTCTGTACGCTGTTTCGGTTTGTCGAGATGGTGGCAGTGCAGAGGACAATTTTGATGATGCTCACGTGATTTAATCGCATTGTCTTTGAATGGCTTGTGGATCGTTTTTTCTGTAGTTTTTTTCTCAGTGTCGGCTGTACATTTTCTTGGCTACCTCGTTTTTGGCTGTGGGTGGATAATCCGTCATTACCAACTTGGCTCCGGCCGCAGCAGTGAGAGCTCCTATGAGTGTTCCTTCCGTGGTCGATAACTTTCTGCCACCAAACGAATGTAACTGAAAATACGAGATTACTTGGGTGTTATCGACGATCGGCTATGTGGTGTGAAGTCCGTATAATTTTTGTCATTCCATCGATGTCGTTCTGTTCAGGATAATTTTGGTTAATATCTACCAGCCACTGATAAATTTAATTATTCAAGTCATTCCGCCATTTGAATCACGATATTCGTCTAGGTTTCGGCAGCTTCTCTATCGATCCACATAGAAACGTCCTTAGTTTCAAAATTGTAAACCATCTCGTGTTCATCCTGGTACTCACTCCCACTCGGCTATGATTCTTAGACATTGTTCCAGATGGAGGTGATGACATGAAAAGATCTTTAGTCACTTGGCCAGTCACGGATAAACTACATCAAGATCTGCTGACGAGACGACCAAGGAAAGATACAAAGAATGTCCTGTTGAAGCTAGCATAACATACATAATCTTTGTTCCCATGTAAATATTTCCTTTCATTTCTCCTCCAGTCAACCGCAGTTTAGTCCATTTAGTATCGACGTGCAACTATCGTGAGGCATTGGCATCTGGGAGTGGGTACCTTACATCGACGAGACTGATGATGCTTTGACCGTTCTTGATGAGATCACCCTGCATGGAATCCCCGGCGCGGTTGACCTTTTGATCGAGATCAATTTGACTCACAGAAGAGCTGCTGCTTGACCCGATAAGCGAACCAAAAGGAATTGTAAAACATGGTTTGCAGATAAGATCGACTTACCTCAATGATTCACGGAGTAAATTAAATATAGAAAATGAACATCCTTAATTTAGACAGGAAGAAACAAATGAGATCACACAACTTTATTTTTTATGCCGGATTTCTAGTAATAGATCGTGGGTTCGACCGGTCGTGTTCGACAGTATTTAAATTGAACGAGTGAACATGAAACGCATTTGCGAGCATTTTTCATTTGTCGAGAAACAAGCACTGTAATAGCCTTTAGTCATACTACGATGTGCCTAAATACACCCGACGTAATACTGGGTGTTTTGTACTGTCTTCAAGACTGCACAACAGAGAAATCGACGCCATCGCAAGTGTGAATTCCATCGGCATAACAGCGAAAGGATTCAAAGGCTTCTACACCGCTGACACGTCTGGATCTAAACATGGCATTATGACGTCTTATCACGATGCAGCAACGATCCATGAACGCTATCGAAAAGGCTTTGATGAATTTTTTTTATACCGGTTTAGTATATCGGCAAAGATTCTAGAAGCGTTTGCTTTGGAAATTATAGTTTTCTTTGGACAACAAACGTTTATCGAGTAGCGTGCAAAATTACACCTGTGCGTCATCGAGGACATGATAGGTCATCAGACATCCACCGCGATTTCCTGGGGAATGGTTCAAGCCTATTCTCGCTAAACATAATCAAGCGGAAACGACGTACGATACGAAGCAATGTCAGTTTTTAGACATGCTAAAATTGACTCACACACGCTGAAACCTACTCAGGAATTTCAGCAGCGATTGCTGGAAGAGTTGGTTCCTGCTCCTGAAGGTCACGTCGTCGCGATGATGAAGCGAGCTGAAGGAGAACAAAAAGGAGAAGACAGGAAATTTGACCTAACACAAATGAAACAGAAAGGAAAAGGAACAGCAGCGTGACTCCAAAAAAAAACAAACGAAGAAACGAAAACACCGAAGCCAGGCTTGAATAGCGGAAAACTTGGAAGAAAGGATTTAGCTGAAAAAAGTTTCAGAGAGAGTTTTCGGAAGAGGAAATAGTAAAACAACCATGAGCTTAATAATATCAATCACGCTATGAGTAATCTAGTTTTTAGTGTAAGTTTTCTTCCTCCTACTGCATCAGACACAGAATAGCTCTAACACTTTGTGAAAGACACACTTGAGAAATCAAGGATCACATGTTGCTAGGGTCGTCTGCCGAGGAAAATTACTATAAAGCGTTAGCTATACGTACATTGATAAGTCCTGTCAACCAAGTGCATAGACCATGGAGTAAGCAAAACAAGGACGAAAACCTAATACAGCTGCTTGAAATGTTAAAAGAGTACAATAGCATGGTTAGAGAGGAAGTCAAAATCAGGGAAAATGTTTATCTCTCCGCAGCCAGACCCATGCTTCTAGTGATGGATCCAGCTTTTACAGTACCCGTAGTAAAAACTTCAGAGTCTGCTCGGTTGGAAGAGTCGACGGATCCAGAAGCGGATAAAGGAGCAACTGCGTCGGAGACGTTTTAGTCACACATTGAAAGCGGGAGATACCATAAAAAAGAAACTGAGAAAATCAACCGTCATAAGGAATTAACTTCGTCAAAAGGAGTTGAAAAGGAAACAAGGAGAGGACGAAAAGCCAACGAATGGACAAGGCATCCGCTACTGTGGATCGTCCCGTGGTTAAATTTGCTGAACGCATCTAAACAAGGGGAGAGTGTCGGAGTGGAAATCGATAGCGAGAAGGTAGAGATCATCAATCACCTTCTGGATAATAAGCTGATGACGCCACTTCAATACAAGATTCTGTATAAGGACTTGATTTAGTAGCAATAAATTTACATAGACATGGCTCTAGACGATACTACGTTGTTGTTCGACTCACTTCCAAGGTGCGATATCAACCGCCGCTGAAATTAGACCAACAATCGTAGTACGAGATAGCGCTGACCTCGACCTCGAGCAGATTCTTTAACCTCACCGTGAACACCTATCTATTTTCGTACTGGGCCTCAGCGACAAACGTTCACGATCTCGCCTGGCAAGTACAACATCACTGAGATCGCCACGAAAATCTCTAGGATGATTAGCGATAACGGACACACATCTGTAAACATCAAAATAGAGCCGAAATTACTCCACGCTGCGTACCAGAATCACGCTATCGGGAGGTTATTGTGTTGTATTTGGCATTCCTAATTCGATCGCAACCATCCTTCGTTTTAGCGCAGGTACTGTATTAGATGGAAATGGAGTGCTGGAAGGGGATCTTCCCGTCAATATCTCCGATGTGAACAGCCTCCTAATCAGCTGCTCGATCGCTCAGATATACAGCGACGGAAGATTCGGTAAGTTCTGAATGTGTTGTCAATGCAGACTTGCTTCCTGTGGCAGGTGTTGGGGATGATGCTAATGTGACTGGAGACAATTTTGCTTTTCCACTTACTGCCATCTATAAAGTCGGAATTTCAGCACGACTCGCTCTCACCGATACGAATTACGAGATCTGCATGATGCTTCCAGTGAGCAGCATCTTCGGAGAGTGCAGGAATATCCATACGGTGTTCAGAGGAGAGAAGCATACGCTCGTTCTGGAAAGAGATTCTCCAACATAATACATGTACAGAGCAGACGGAGTGGCAGATAGACATTTCACCATGACGTGGTTATCATTGTGGATGCCAAACTTTACATCTTCTGCTACCCACATGCTCGAATTAGAATCCAAGTGGGCTAGATTTACCAAAAACGTTATTTTGAGCAACACCAAATTTACTTGCAACAATTTGATGCTGCTCAGGTAACCACGTCGTGGAGTCTCCACCAATCCAGGCAGTAAGCTTGCCCGGCATGTGTTCTTAATATCTTAGCAGTCCGAGCGACGTGAAAACCAGATGGGAAACAAACAATTGTTCAAACATCTCAAGCTGTTTCGTATTCACGTTCGCATCAACTCCAAGCAATATCCAGAGCCAGAAAAGTTGTATCCCATCATCCACTTCGATGTTTCCAAGTATTCCGTGCGTCTCAAATATTCTCTCCGCCGACATAGAAATTCGTCGGACTATTGCGGATCCGGATGTTAATTACGTGTGCTGCACGCTGGTTACCTCAGACCGATTTATGACGTTGGACGTGCTCAATGGAAAAATGACGTCATTGTATTGACGATGCCTAAAAAACAAAAGTCAAAATATTGTCGCACAACAATGAGACAAGGTTGTTCTGAAACCACAACTGGTCGTTCTATTGCCAGGAGTATAATTTATGAAGATTATGGCGAAAAAAAATATTTGCATCCGTTTTCGCTCC
Organism: Sinohyriopsis cumingii; assembly: GCA_028554795.2. Taxonomy (NCBI): domain Eukaryota; kingdom Metazoa; phylum Mollusca; class Bivalvia; order Unionida; family Unionidae; genus Sinohyriopsis; species Sinohyriopsis cumingii. The sequence continues at coordinate 51,791,544 of CM068842.1, read as the reverse complement.
GTTGTAACTTTCCACAGCGACTAGAGCTATTACCGGAGACAAATATAAAACATACATTCCAGTAGATGTTACGCTATCACAACAGCAAAAGAAAAAAGTATCACTGTGGCAGCCACGCTTTAATATAACACCATATCATACATTCCAGTAGATGTTATGCTATCACAACAGCAGAGAAAAGTATCCCTGTGGCAGCCTCGCGTAAAATGCTAGTATCCATCAGGCTTAAAACGTCAGCGCTCAAGGACCGGATAGAAACATGCTGATCCATGGCCAGGCCACACCAGTAGCTATATATGCCATTGCACGAAAAGGAATCCTTAATTTGTTGGCGTCACAGTTGTCTAAACAAGGAGGATTTATCGCAACCCTGTTAGCAGGAATCGCTGTAACGTTACTTCCAGGATTGCTCGGCATCGGAAAAGATATACTGCTAACTTCTCACGAAGGTCATCGACGTGTTCAGCAAATACGCATGGGTGATTCTTCCCAAAGACAAAAGAGGGAATTCTATCGTTGAAGCGTTCAATAGCATTGTAGGTGCACAAAAACCCAATAAAGTATGGGCAGATCATGATAGTGAATTGTAAAACAAACCAGTTTCATATTGGCATAAAATATTGCTATTATCTTGTACAGCACACACAGTCACATCAAAATGTCCGTCGTAGAGCGGTTTAACAGAACTCTCGAAAATCGCATTATGGAAGAGATTTACCAGCGATAACACCAAGCGATACTTAGATTTTTCGCTAGAAATACTTGACCAATACAATCACACATGGCACCGCAGCATTAAAATGATTCCCACGGAAGCATCTTCGGCTGACCAAAAGAACTTTTCACATGCGTCTTATATTTTTATATTGAAATTCTAAGTAGTTCACCACCTCAGAAATAGATGACGTAAAACTACATTCGAAAAGGAAGACGCCCCTAATAGGACCGATGAAGTCTTCGTCGTCGATATTGTTCAAAATACCATTCCAGTCACCTACACACGCAGTAATTCCTCAGGAGAGCCCATCCAAGGTTCTCTTTGCGAGAAGGAATTACAAAACACCAGACAGAACGTCTTCAGGATAGAAAAAGTGATCTCTACTCAAGTTTATAAATGTCTCGTCAAGTGGTTTGGTTATCCTGAACTATTCAATTCGTGGATTCCAACGGCATCGCTGACGCCATGGTCTCATCAGACGTCAACGCCTCCGAAATAATCTTATCATACGCTTCGCCTATTGTCTTGACAGAAACCGACTTACATTTCGCCGCAAACTCGCAAAGATCAATCCTCTCAAATATACTCTTGAACACAATTCAAATTTAATAACTTTCACACAATTCAACCATTAATAAAACTAATCTCGGTGTGGCTCTGACAAATTAAAACGTTTGGGCTTATTGTTTGTAGTATTTATGAGTATATCGCTGAACCGGACGGTGGTGACTATAGTTACGCCGCAACCACTCCTCATTCTCATAGTCGTCTTCACTGTCCTTACAATATATTTTCTCTGGAACATAACTCAAACCCTTATCCGCATACGCTATAAGCTTCTCCGCACGCTTCAACCACTCCTTGGACTCCTCTTCACTTAATTTCACTACTGGAATACTACTGCGAACCTAGATTACAATCGATCAACGCTCCATAGATAATATGGAAAATGCATCTAATATAATAAAAAGTGGTCCAGAACCAACAGCATCTCCAACAAAAGCGAGCTTTAAGAAAAAGTAGTCCAAAACCCATATTCTCGAAAGTGGTACAGAATCCCCACAACACAATAATATAAATCAATGGGTGCTCTCTCATCCACTTTTTTCACACAGTGATAAATGTGGTCCAGAACCCCTATATTGTTATACTACTGCCGTACATCCCTAATTTCTGATCCACCAATGTTAATAAAACCAATTCGTACGTTAAAAGATTTCATATCTTAGTTAAACAAATAGATCAAAACAAAATTAACTTCTTATTTGAACTACCTATACCTAACAAACAATTCATCGGCATAAAGCATGAACAAAAGTAATAATAATCAATTATTAGGAGACAATGATTCATGTATTATTTATGATAAATAAATTCAAACAATTATTTCAAGACTCGTATCAAGATTATAAAATTAATACATTGTGCATTAACATTGAGATACGCTCATTTTTACCTTTCTAGCAGAAGCGTCCTTACACACATAGTTACGTGTCTCTCAAGGACTATATACTACATGACCCTTCGACTACATGACCCTTCGACTATCTTTACGAGGGCCTCTCCCATCGCCGGAGCCAAGACCTTCTCGCCTCGAGCGCAAACTTAAATTGCTGTGTAAGCAATGATAAAACACGTGACTTCTCCTGGGAAACACACACCAAAATGGGACTTATCCAATCGGAGTTCAGGCTTATCTTACCGCCTTTATAACCGAGTTGTGTTGCTTTGCCGTAATACATCATATAAACCAAAACCAATTTCGTTTTGAGTGAACTACCTCCACATTCTAGTCTCTAAGAGGTTCTGTTAAGTCTTCCAACAAATCTTCTTTTTGTCTCAGCAGGTTGAGAAGCATCTCATGTTTTCCCGTTAATGCAAATCCTTGACGTTGTAAAACACTTTTGTCAGAAAACCATATATTTTGAGTATATGCTCTTTGAATATGTGTATGTCAAAATATTTGTGTTTTCATGTTCACAAGATCACCATATTTGGAGACAGCAACTATCAATGTCAAAATGTGTTATATCCCCTTTGTCTGTTTCGTTTGATTGCAAGTGAAATATGTTTAAATGACACAGAACATCAACTTGACAAATATACCCTGTTACAAGTCTATGCTCTTAAATAAGCAACAGAAAAGGGGGAAGAAAGCAAGCTTTGTAAAATTTGACAAATAATTTATTTTCCTAGGATGCAAAGTGAAAAATGAAAATAAAAAAGAACTTACGGTATTGCGAATTAAATCCAAATAATCCAAGAATTAAATAACACAAGTCATATCAATGAAAAGTTCCACGTGAATCTCAGTTCAAATTCCGACGAAATTCAAGACGGATGGCGACGACGTCTGTAATAGTCACCGTTGGACTGAAGTGTCAACATTCTTTTGTTGAATCATAGAAAATTATTCCAGTTTTTTTTTTTAAATCCGTAGAAATTCCAGGAAATGTCTTTGTCCAAGAATTATCAGAGCCCTTTTGTATTTCTAGCGAAAACAATCACTTAAATTAAATAATTTCAAGAAAAATAACATTCAGCCCAAACTTGTCACAACATAATACAAATTAACGTGTCACATGTTAAAGCACGACTGACTAGCTTTATTAATCCATCTGTTATACACCTAGTAAAAACGCAAAACAGATTCCCAGATGGGGGTTAAAAGTTCATCCTTCTGGAAAAATAAAATTTTGTTTACTAATTCACACACATTTAATGACACGTAGTCAATATATGACCATGACTCAACTTACTGATTCATAAAAGTGTTGTTTATCAAAACTGTCACTGGCTTTGAAGGTCAGCAACTAGCTACAATGTTTCAACTCTGGACAATGTTAGATCCAGTAAACAATGTTAATTACAATAGCATGTAATGGAATAAAAAAATTAATCTAACAAACAAACAATTAAATTAAATTAAATATACATACAACTTCCCCCATGAAAAAAAGAAATATTTATATGATAAAGCCTTCTTTTTTACAGTAGGTCAATTATACGTGTCGTCTATGAAAAAAATAACATAAGAAGAAATCTTATGAAAGATACAAAGTATACATGAAATAATATATTTCTATACGCGTGAAAGTGCATCTGCTTTTAAATTGTCTTTTTCCTTGATGTGCCTGATATCAATGATATATTTCTGTAACAACAAACTCCACCTTAAGAATCTCTGATTTTCGTTCTTGATCTTGCTGATGAAGGTAAGGGGGTTATGATCGCTAAACACCATAATCGGAGCAGGAGCTGAACTAATTTAAACTTTAAAGTGTTGCAATGTCAATATCAAAGCCAAATATTCCTTCTCAATTGTGGAATAATTTCTCCGGTGCTTATTTATTTTCTTAGAAAAATAGCACACTGGATGATCAACACCATTTTTATCTTCTTGAATCAGTACTGCTCCAACCCCACGTCACTTGCATCAACAGACAGTTTAAATGAATGGCTGAAATTTGGAGCTGTAAGAACTGGTGTACTCTTAAGTATGGCTTTTAACTTATCAAAAGCCTCCTCACATTTCTTTGTCCAATTAAACATGTTTTTTTTGCTCACTGACTTTGTCAGAGGTTCAGCAATTTTACTGATAGGCACAGGAAATTCAGAGATATCCTTGACCTTAGCATCTATAGGTCCATGTCCCACGAGATGTCCTAGAAATGTTACACAAGCACGGTAAAACTCACTTGTGGATAACTTGATTGTGAAACTTGCATCAGTGAGTCTGTCAAAGATTTTCCGAATTGTTGCTAAATGTTCTTTCCAGATGTCGTTGTAGATGATGACATCATCGATGTAAGCATCACAATTGTTTAGACCAGACGTAATCATGTTCAGTAAACGTTGAAAAGTACTTGGCAAGCCCTTCATCCTAAACGGCATCACTTTATTTTAATAAAGTCCATCTGGAGTCACGAATGCTGAAATTTCCTTTGCTCTTTTCGTTAGTGGAATTTGCCAAATTCCTTTTAGAAGGTCAAATTTGGTGACATACTTTGCATTTCCGATTTTATCAATGCAGTCACCGATCCTTGGTAATGGAAATGAATCTGTGTTAGTCACACTGGTCACCTTCCTATAATCAGGGTACATGTGGAAAATATTATATGGTTTCGAAACAAGTATACATGGTGAACTCCAGTCACTGTTACTCGGCTCAATGATGTAATTAGTTTGCAAATACTAACTTTCGTTTCATGTTTGAGAGGGTTCGTCCTTTATGTGTGTTGTTTCACAGGTGTGGAATTCACAACTTCAACGTGATGGCAAATTTCGTTTTGTTCCTGTAGGAATATCTGGAAGTAGGTGCACATATTCAAGTCTGTTTTAGTTCATTCCTTTTGTTGTTGCAAATTTGAAAGTTTCTGGTCCAGATTATTCATACTTTCTGAATTCCGAAGATTTATTATTCCAAAATCAGTAGAGTCCGATTGCATTCCTTCGCTTAAATCATCATTGAGTGGGACAGGTTCAACTAAATTAATCGCATGATTAACTTGGATATCTCTCTCAACATACTGGTACTCCTTAATTTTTTTTGTTTTCGCCTCCCAGGAGTATTTATGACATAATCTGAATTACTTACTTTCTTGTCAGTTGTTTAAGGACCATACTGCTTGTCCTGAAAAGGATTTTGTTGTATGGGCAAGAAAGCCAGAACCAGGATGAAAACTCCTTTCCTATGTATTTTAGTCATACCTTAATTTCATTTTTAACTGAGTAGAGTGCATATTAGTTCTTGCAAGCTCACAAGCCTTTGACAACTTCTACTTAAAATTAGAAACATAGTCGAGAAGATTGATTTCACTATCTTCATTACAAAGACGTTTCTCTTTTAATAACTTTAGTGTCCACGCACAGTATGTCCAAAAGCTAGTCCAAAGGGAATGAATCCTAAAGATTATTGAACTGATTCCCTATTGTATTGATTGTATTGAAATGAATGCCTCAATCCCAATCTTTACCTTTGTCGAAATAATATGACTAAATAATATTTTTCAAAGTTTGATGAAATGTTTCTAAAGTCCTTTCGCTTTGAGGGTGTTAGGCAGAAGACTTAAATTGTTGGATGCCTAATTTGTACATAACTTGCTGGAAAATTCCAGACATAAAATTGGACCCTTTATCAGAGTGGACAGATTTCGGAAAGCCAAATTGAATAAAAATGTTATTAAAGCTTTTACTATTTTTTTAGTTTTAATATTTCTCAAATGATTTGCCTCTTGGAATCTTGTGGACACACACATTATGGTCAACAAGTATTGGTTACCTGACTTGGTCTTAGGTAAAGGACTAACACAATCTACCATTATTCTGCTAAATTGTTTGTCAAATGCAAAAATAGGTTGCAGATGAGCCTTAGGGATCTTCTCATTTGGTTTGCCTACCATTTGACAAGTATGACAAGATCTGCAGTATTGACAAACATCATTTACAATTTTGTGATTCAAGATTTTGGGATAAGTCTTATTAATCACTAAAGGACCATCCAATGGAGTTTCATGGGCCAGACAAAGAATTTCCTGTCTATGATTCTGGAGCTACAATTTGATATTGCGCTGATCACTCATCACCAGCAGGTACCTCGGGAGGTCTCCGTTTTCTCATAAGGATCCCACTTGTAATGAGATAACAAACAGGTACTTCTGTGGCTTCAGTTTCACTAATGGCCCTTCGAAACAAACAGGAGATCTCAGGATCTTTTTCCTGTTCGACGACAAGTGAGTGTCGTTTGTCACCTTGATAAGAATAAAGATAATGATTCGTTACAAGAGCATCACTGTAATCAGTACGTTCTGATTGATCCAAGCAAGGAGTGAAAGTGACCTCATCAAAAGCCTGACCAATACATGTGTCAGCTAAATGAATACTTTCCTAATCAACATCATTCTCAAGAACTTTCTTTGTCATAGCTCTGGTAACTGCACAAGTTGGGTATAAATCAGGGAATTCTTTTTCAAAAGGATCCACTTTCTGATCCAAACAAGGCTTGTCAGTTACAAATAAACTAACCACAACCTTATCTCCAGCTAGGTCATTGCCTAGTAATAAATGATTGCCCTCAACGGGTAAAGAAGACAATCTACTGTATTTACAGGGATGCATAGATGTCTCGGGCTTTGCCAAACAGTGCACACTGTAATAATTGAATCATATGCTCCCTTGGCCATTTCAAATTTCCACAAACTTTTGAAAAAAAGGAAAATATGTGTCTACTTCTTCTTCCAGAAATGGGAGTACTAACTTCATATTTCTTAAAACATCAAAAGTAGGGGAGTGTTTTCCCTTTGCCAGCTCAAATTCTTTTAACCTAGTAATTGTAAATTCCCTTTCGTTCTTTTATCTTTGCATTTGCATTTCCATTAGCTTATCTTGTTTTTCTTTCTCAAATTGCATTTGTCCTACTTCACTCTCTCTTTCCATTTATATCTTTTCTATCCGAAATTGAACATGTATTATCTCTAATTCCAACTTTTTTAACTGTACATCAATGTTCAAAAATTTGCAACTACCCCTAGGTACAATTAAAAAAGTCTTTACTTTTGATTATCTTTTTTTAAAAAGAGCTGGCTGATTTCATTAAAGATTTCAAAAATGTAAAATAATATTTGTAATTTAAAATTTTGTTTAAAAAAACCAGGAGAATTAATTTTTTTTAAAAATCCAAAGTTTTCTGAAATAGTTAAGCTGAGAAATTCATATATCGCAAGGACGAGCAACCAACTTTTGTTGTTTCATGTTTAGGCTCTTAGAAAACGTAACAAAAAAGTGAAAACTATAAGCTATATACAATTTAAAAAATAATTTAGTTCCCTAGAAAAACAATGTAAAATGAGAATAAGAACATACGGTTTTACGAATCAAAACCACAAAAAATCCAAGAATTAAAATATAGAAGTCCTAGTAATAAAAATTCTTAATGAAACTGAGTTCGAATGGAAGGCGATGAGGTATGCTGTGGTACGTGTCGTACTGATGTGTCAACAATTCATTGCTGAATCACAGAAAATAATATTCCAGTTTTTGAATTCTGTGTAAATTTCGATAAATATCTTTCTCCAAGAACTAATTTAGAGCACTAGTTTTTTCAGGGAAAACAAACTTGAAATCCAAACAAATTGAAGAAAACAAAATAACTAGCCTAAAACTGGACACAACATAAAACATTTTGGCTTATCTATTATTTCTCAAAACATCAATAATAAATCTAGCTACAACTCAAAACAGATGCCAGGAGGTGGGTCAATCCTGTGGAAAAACAGAATTTGTAACAATTGCTGCATGTTATGTATCACATACTCCAAGTTTGGCATCGATTTCACTTTATGAATCTTACTCTGAGAAAGAAGAAGAAATATTTTTTAAAAAGTTGTTTACTTTAGGTTAAAACATTGTAATCGTTGTATATATACATACTTCTTGGCTCGCCTATCATCCTCTACAAGAGTTTTTAACGGAGACCCAGTTTTGAAAAATTATCAGTTGTGTCAAATGTTCATTTTTTTTGGAAGGAAAATTGCTCTGTGAATTATAATTTGTAAAAACAAAGCAACTTCTAAATGTTACTGATTATAGAACTGCGCTTTATTAAAATTCAACTAGAGTATTGGAATATATAGTACGACCAACAAACCAATGTAGCTGCGTCTGAATCAGAATGGACCACATTATTCCTTCTTCTTTCTCTCTAAACTATTGCCATTAAATTAAAACTGTGATAAACAGAATCTCAAATGGATAATGATTTAATATTATATTTATGAAATTTGTTGAATAATGTCCAATATGTGCTCTCCAAGGCTGGACATTCATTTCATTTCATAAATTCAATAGTAAATCATTCTACATTTGAGATCCTCAATGTATGTACATTTTAGACCAAGTAAATACAATGTATCATAATAAATATCAATCATAATATGGGCAGTAACAAAAAAATGATACATTATGATTCAAGCTGTTATTATAAAAGTAAATATTTAGCATGTTGCTTAGAGACAGCAATGAATCGGATATGTTATGTTTTACGCATATTTAATTTGCACAGTGTGTTGTCTTTTGTCCCTGATCATATTCTTTGCATATTTAATTTGTATTGTGCAATATACATTTATCCATAGTTGATAGTTGGAGTTTGGACCTGCCCGATTAATGTATTCTCTTGGAAACAGCACGTTATATAGATAATATTTGTGTCTATAATTATAGATTACACATTAAGATAATTACCTCTTGGAAGTAAACATGTTTATGTTACCATCTGACCGTTGAAGTTTCTAGAACGGAACTTGTTTATGAATTTGATGGGAAAATGACCTTCATCCTGGTTTTATTAATGTGTCTTAATTGTGTATACAAGATAGAAGTAAACAGGTGTTCTTTATTCCTTTCTTGGTATTAGTCTTTAAAGGAAGCAGTTTTAGTTGGGTTTCATTAGTGATTGAGATGTTTAATTTAATTACATTTTTCATCGATATTATAAAGTGCTCTTTGACTTTAGGACTAAATCACTATTTTGAGATTATTATGAATTAATTTAGAGACATATTGGATTATATAAGTGTGATTCATTGAGACTTGCAGTGTATCAGCAGTATTTCAGGCTCTATACTTTATACATTTGTATTTGTGACACAATACTGGAAATTCTTTTTAAAGTTCCACTTTGTATTCTGAGGAAAAATTATGTGCTGAATTTGACAAAACTTGTTGGTTTTCTCTCTTTTCTGTTACATAGTCTAAGACAATAGAATCTTAACATATGACACTTACCCATATATACTCCGTGTATATGAACAAGTATGTTTAATACTGGAAACGAATCCGTAAATAGACTTTTCGAAGGATTCAACAGTACTGGACAAGGTACCTCACACAGCAAAATCGATATGTTCAGTTCTATCATTGTAATTTTCCTCTTCACTCTTTACTTGTAAAAGACAGGAACATTACGATGAACAGGGGTTGAATAATTCCTTTATAAAACATATTACTTTTAATGACAAAGTGTAGTTCTTTATGCCACCCAAACAAAAAATCATCTGCAGCGAAAGTTTGAATTACATTTGCCACTGCTCTTTCACTTGGTAGGATTGTGCATTCTGGCCGCATATGCTTTCTTCGAGTCCTGCTATAATAACTACTGTATCCTTGAAACATTGTACGATACGAAAAACAAATGACCAATAAGGGCACTACAGGAAGACAATATCAGTGTTAATGTTAAATGATCGTTCTATGAAAATGGTTAGGGTTCGTTTGGTTTGATTTTGGTTTTGCATTCTAAGGGTGGTCAACAAGAGGCCCATTGCTAACATACTTTTTGGGGGGTTTGCGGGGGGAATTGGGGGTTGGCTCTAAGGAAAGTGTGAAACTAAGAGCATTGAGTGAACAAAGAAATAATCTTTGAAAGAGTTAGAACGAGCATAATCTGAATCTGTAGCCATGATAGTATACGAGATAATTTGGTAATCAGGGCATTTCCTTATTTCGTTTTTATTTTACCTTTTGACTTTTCTTTTAATTGAGGGCTCCTAATTTACTTCTATTCCTAACGCGCTATTTCTGGAACGCGTGGCTCAAAAGTCGTGTTCAGCACATTGTTGATGTATTTATTTATATTCTCTATTCTTTTAAGTGCTCTCAAATTTATAACACCTCCGCAAATTATGTTATAAGATAGCACGTTACAGGAATATCGACCGCATAGACTAATGGCTACAAACCTACAATATGAGTCATATCAGTTAGATAAAAAAAAAAATTTTTTTTTACATAAAGCAAAACAACAACAACCAAAATAAAACGATAAATGCATAAAAGCATATTGGAACGAGACTCAAGAAATGCAAACCACCCGATTAAAAACTATTAACATCTGCCCTGGACAACATCGGATGTTATTCATTCAGCCGATCTCTTTGCATAAAATCGCAAAACACATGAGTTAGGATTCGTTATTAACAAGTCAATTTCTCTTTTAATTATGAAGGATAAACATTGTCCCTAATACGAAAAGCATAGCCAAGTACATTTCATTTGACTTTAGGATAAGGGTTTCCTAATGCGGATAAAATACACTGTTATATTTCATTCGACTTTACGATCTATGTTTCCTATTGCAGATAAAATATCCTGACATATTTCATTCAACTTTAGGATCTGTGTTTCCTAATGCGGATAAAATACCCTGGTATATTTCATTCGACTTTACAATCTGTGTTTCCTGATGCGGATAAAATAACCGTGCATAAATCATTCGACTTTACAATCTGTGTTTCCTAATGCGGATAAAATAACCTGAGATATTTCATTCAACTTTAGGATCTGTGTGTTTCCTAATGCGGATAAAATACCCTGATATATTTGATTCGATTTCACGATCTGTGTTTCCTGATGCGGATAAAATACCTAGGTATACTTTATTCGACTTTAGGATAAGGGTTTAATAATACGAATGGTACACCCTAGTACATTTCATTCGACTTTAGGGTCTGTTTCCTAATGCGGATAAAATGTCCTAATATATTTCATGCAGCATGTGCAATTATTAAATCTGTATGTTTTAACAGGATATATTTTGCAGGAGGGGTAACACCGATACGGATTTCAAGGTATGTTTAGTTTCCATTATGGCAGGTTCTTTCTTTTGTTATTATTATTAGACGATTCATCTGCAATTTATCTACTTGTATGATTGTCAGTATATTATAAAATCGACATAACGTACACAATTTAATTTTATTTGACAAAATACCACGTAAGTGACACATTAAATTTTATTTTAATGGAATGTTTAGGCATTTTTTCAAGTTTTGTATGAAAGTGCTAAATAAACCACAAGTCTAAGGAGATGAATTTTAAAAATCATTTATGTCATAGTTAGTTATATAGAACACACAGGGTTGACCAGATTGGGGTGGGGGTGGGGGCGGGGGGAGAGGCAACCGGGGATAATAATTTCTATTTTTAGAAAAGAAAAATTGTGTTTGAACAAGAACTAGGAAAGGCCCGGGTGTTCCTGACCCCAGGGCCCATGCTCGCACTCTACGACCCCGAGAACACATGAGGCCTGACTTAATTTTTACATCACATTTGACATAAACTTTATCATTAATATTCTTAAATAAGATTTCGTCACATGCTTTAGCATATCAATATATATATCAATATATATATATATATATATATATATATATATATGTATATATATATATATATATATATATATATATATATATATATATATATATATATATATATATATATATATATATATATATATATAAATTTATATATGGAGTCGAGGTTTAACATTTGAATTTGCGTATATTCGTCTTGTTATTGTTTTAATTTTCTTTATCTGAAGTAACTAATGGAGAAGATTTGATTTGTTTTCCTTATCAAAATATTTGTTTTCTATAACCCATCCTATGTTCGTGACACTCAAAAGTAATACAAGAAGATGACTGTATTCAATCCAGAAGCGAGGTCAGTGTATTTGACAACATATCTAAACCTCAAATATATAGACAGACCAGTCTATTCATAATCTCATTCAGCAAATCTTACAGAAGGGGAATAGTTTGCCCATAAAAAATTGGCAAAACAATTACATTTCTCCCGTGGAACAGTTTATATCTTTAGTTGAGCAGACAGTTGATAAGCCTATATCCCCTGAGGATAAGCGGCTGTACCTAATTGAAATTAAGCCCCCAAAACTAATGCAAACAACGGAATGTTAATAAAAAAAAATGAGGTGGGAATCAAAACATGTCTTAGGTCCGTCAGATTAAAAGTTTAGGTAATGGTTAGCTTTTGAAGGTTCTGTATAAATGCATTTAAGGTCATAAACAAGTCTAGACACTTCGACAAAAGTGACATATATATATATATATATATATATATATATATATATATATATATATATATATATATATATATATATATATATGTATATATGTATGTGTATATATATGTCAATGAACGTATATATGTATGTATGTGTATATATATGTCAATGTACGTATATATGTATGTATCTGTATATATATGTCAATATACGTATCTATGCATGTATGTGTATATATCTGTCTATGTACGCATATATGTATGTATGTGTATATATGTCAATGTACGTATATATCTATGTATGTGTATATAGATGTCTATGTACGTATATATGTATGTATGTGTATATATGTCTATGTACGCATATATGTATGTATGTGTATATATATGTCTATGCACATATATATGTATGTATGTGAATATATAAGTCTATGCAGGTAGGTATATATGAATCTATCTGTATATATATATATATATATGTATATGTATGAATGTATATATATATATATATATATATATATATATATATATATATATATATATATATATATACATATATATATATATATATATATATATGTATGTATGTGTATATATTTGTCTATGTATGTACATATATATGTATGTATGTGTAAACATATGTCTATATATATGTGTATCCATATGTCTCTGTATATCTATGTATATATATATATATATATATATATATATATATATATATATATATATATATATATATATATATATATACATATATATATATATATACATATATATATATATATATATATATGTATATATATATATATATATATATATATATATATATATATATATATATATATATATATATATATATATATATATATATATATATATATATACATATATATGTATGTCTATACATATGTATATGTAAATATATATATATATATATATATATATATATATATATATATATATATATATGCGAATACATATGTATATGTATGTATATATATGTATATCAATGTCTATACATATGTCTATGTATGTATATATATATCTATGTGTATACATATGTCTATGTATGTAAACACATAGATATATGTATGTGTATACATATGTCTACGTATGTATATATATGTATCTGTATACATATGTCTATGTATGTATATATATATCTATGTGTATACATATCTCTATGTATGTATGTATATATATATCAATGTGTATACATATGTACATGTATGTATATATATATATATATATATATATATATATATATATATATATATATATATATATATATATATGTGTATAAATATGTCTATGCATGTATATATAAATATGTGTGTATACATATATCTATGTATGTCTATATATATATATATATATATATATATATACATATATATATATGTGTGTGTGTATACATATGTCTATGTATGTATATATATAGATGTATCCGTATACATATGTCTATGTATATATATATATATACATATATATATATAGCTAAATATATATATATGTATGTATGTGCATACATATGTCTATGTGTATGTATATATATATATATATATATATATATATATATATATATATATATATATATCTATATATATGTATGTGCATACATATGTCTATGTATGTATATATATATGTATGTGCATACAAATGTCTATGCATGTATATATATATGTATACATATGTCTATGCATGTATATATACATGTATGTGTATACTTATGTCTATGTATGTATATATATGTATGTGTATACATATGTCTATGTATGTATGTATATATATGCATGTGTATACATATGTATATGTATGTATAAATATATGTATGTGTATACATACGTCTATGTATGTATATATATGTATTTGTATGTATATATATATATATATATATATATATATATATATATATATATGTATGTGTATACATATCTCTATGTATGTATATATATATGTATGTGTATACATAACTCTATGTATGTCTATATATATATATGTATGTGTATACATATGTCTATGTATGTTAATATATATATGTGTATACATATGTCTATATATGTGTATATATATATATAAGTACGTGTATATATATGTCTATGTATGTGTATATATATATGTATCTGTATATATCTGTCTATGTATGTATCTATATCTATGTCAGTGTATGTCTATGTCAATGTACATATATATGTATGTATATGTCTATGTCGATGTATGTATATATGTATGTATGTGTATGTCTATGTCTATGTAAGTATATACGTATGTATGTGTATGTCTATATCTATGTACGTATATATGTATGTATGTGCATGTCTATGTCTATGTACGTATATATGTATGTATGTGTATGTCTATGTCTATGTACGTATATATGTATGTATGTGTATGTCTATGTCTATGTACGTATATATATGTATGTATGTGTATATCTATGTCTATGTACGTTTATATGCATGTATGTGTATATCTATGTACGTATATATGTATGTATGTGTATATCTATGTACGTATATATGTATGTATGAGTATATAAACACGTATATATATGTATATATATATATATATATATATATATATATATATATATATATATATATATATATATATATATATATATATATATATATATATATATATGTATGTGTATATATATGCCTATGTATCTATATATATAAGTGTGTATATATGTCAGTGTACGTATATATGTATGTATGTGTATATATATGTCTATGTACGTTTATATGTATGTATGTGTATATCTATGTACGTATTTATGTATGTATGTGTATATCTATGTCTATGTACGTATATATGTATGTATGTGTATATCTATGTACGTATATATGTATGTATGAGTATATAAATACATATATATATATATTATATATATGTGTGTGTATATATATGCCTATGTATCTATATATATATGTGTGTATATATGTCAATGTACGTATATATGTATGTGTGTGTATATATATGTCAATGTACGTATATATCTATGTATGTGTATATATATGTCTGTGTACGCATATATGTATGTATGTGTATATATATGTCAATGTACGTATATATGTATGTATGTGTATATAGATGTCTATGTATGCATATATGTATCTATGTGTATATATATGTCAATGTACATATATATGTATTTATGTGTATATATATGTCTATGTATGTATGTATATATATATATGTATCTGTACATATATGTCTATGTATGTATGTATATATATATATGTATGGATATATATGTATGTGTATATATATATGTCTATGTATTTGCTTCTTATCAGCTGACTAAGGAGAGGGGAGAATGGAGTAAACTAGAACTCTTGATTTCTTTTCAGCCATAACACAAGATGATTCATTTATTAAGAAACAGTGAATAAAGTCAGTTCATGACCATGACAGTCTTGTTGCTTTTGTCCTAAGCCAAAATATTATCATTGTTTGAAGGTACTGTATGGTATATGATAATTTCAGGCACGGTCAGGATACACATTAGCACTATGCTATTAGTTCATTATATTATTTCTTCTGATGAGTGAAGATTATATTAGAGTTACCATATGTGGATTTAGTTGCAATAAAGGTTACTACAGAAGAGAAACTATGACTTGATTGTAATTGTGAAATGTAAAAATCTGCAAGGAAAACACTTGCTTGACTTTACACCTCAACTATAGCGTAATACTTATTTGAAGTGAATTGGTATAAATGGAAGTAAATTGGCTGTCAAGTCTGTGAGGAAAACACTCACAGTGACTTTGACAACTAATAAATTATAAAATAGACAAATAACTTATGTTTTATAGATTGCTAGAATAATCAAGTATTGTTGAATTGAATTTAGAATGTCAAGTTGGTGAGGAAAACACTCACACTGACTTAGACATTTTATTTCCCTAAGAACTTTGTTGGACCTATAATTTAAGAAAAAGGAATTACATATTTGTAGTGTAGCAAAACTTTTCTGTATGTCTTTAGCTTCATAAAACTAATTAAATAAAGAAAATTAATAAAGAAATGAATAAAAGTACTGGTCTGTGAGGACAACACTCACTTGACCATATAACTGAATTTCAAATAACAAATGATAAAACAATATCTATGTTGCTTGTAAAATAAATTAGAAATGACTAGAATGTGAATAATTCGGAAGAGAGAAAGGAATTAAAAATAATAAAAAAATAACTTAAATAAAAATTGATTTGCACTTAAATAAACTTTATAAAAATATTTACTGTCCAAAATATTGCCTAAAGTTACATAATTCTCTAATAAACTAAGCAAAACAAAATAAAAATAAAAATAAAAATATAAAACTCACAATAACTGTGATGTACCTAGTTTGATGGCTGCTAGCTGACTGAACTCCCTCAAGCAGCCCACAAAGCCTTATATACTCCTGACAAAACCCACAATACCCACAACGCCCACAAAACCCACAATACCCACAAAACCCACAACGCCCACAAAACCCACAATACCCACAAAGCCCACAAAACCCACAATCCTTGTTGGAATGTTCAAACCATCATGCGCTAGTATTGAATGAGTATATTTAGTAAATTTTCACAGTGATTATTTATGGAAATTACCAGCGGGATATTTTACACATTGATACGTTGCGAATGAATTGCCATAAGTAAAAATAGAAAAAGAAACAAAAATTCAGTTTTGCATTTCGCGGCACATACCGTGTTAGTCTGTCGCTATAGCAATGGTTCGGAAACCGTGTTATGCACTCTTACAATATTACCGAGGTAGACCGCATGAAAGGGTAGTCAACAGTTATATGTACCGAAGAAACAAAGAAGAGGAAAAACAAACTTAAATGCAATGACGTATACAAATGAAACCCCAGGGACTATAAACACATTAGGGATGTAGTGTACAGTCTTAAGCTGTTAACTAGAAATAGCCATTAATCGAATTATCAAGGATGCCAGCCGCCGGCATGATACTCCCTATTTTCGCTATCACAAAAACACGTAGACTATACCAGCTAACTATTAATCGACAAGTAAACAAAACACAGGATCCTAGAAAATAGTAATGTCAACTCATTTGAGCAATTCACTGCTAATGCACAGATTTATAATTTAAAAAAAAAAAATCTATACCGAATTGGACGGCTTGTATGAATAGTGTTTACCGTATATATGCATGCATACCTCACTCCCTAAATGCAGGTTATTACAATATATATATATATATATATATATATATATATATATATATATATATATGTATATGTATATATATATCTATATGTATATCTATGTAGATGTATATATATCTATATGTATATGTATATCTATGTTTATGTATATATATATATATATATATATATATATATATATATATATATATATAAGTAAAGAGAATACTGCACAATAATTTCATAGGGTTATTTTGACTAATCACAATCGCATAAAGTGAAGTGTTCATATGTTATAGTATCAACAATATTAAACTGCACACACTATAGGCAGAGTGTACCGACTATTTGATAAATAGAGGATCTCAAACGGGTAACGATTTACTATTGAATTTATGAAACGAGTTGAAAAATGTACAGCTTTTGTGAGCCTTGGCGAGCGAAAGCTGGACATTATTCAACGAATTTCATAAATTTAATATTAATATTAAATCATTACCCATTTGAGAGTCCTTCTATCACATAGCTTTTATTTCAGTAAAAATTATTTAGATAGAAAGAAGAACAAATAATTTGGTTCATTCTGACAGACGGTGCACCTTTCACTTGTTGTGCATAAAATATAGTCCCAAAAAAATGTTGAACTAGTAAAAGTAGATTGTACATTTTTACAAACTATAAATCAAAGAAAAAGCTTTCATCCGAATAAGCAGAACATTTTATAACGACAAAAATCATTTTTCAGAACAGAATGATTAATGCTATGTGATGCCACATGGATACGGTAAACAGTAGGCCTAGAGTACATGTTTACCCTAAAATGTCACTTGCAGAAGTAAACGTTACATTGTTGCGATTTTTATGTTAAATAGGATTACTGGATGCAGAAATTACCACATTTACTGCAATGCATTTTTGTGACCGGATATCTACAGTATTAGACTGGAACAATAGACTGAACAGAGTCGGACTTGCATCCCTGCGTAAAGATGATGTGGTCGGATGAAGTTCTGTCAGTTAGGAGACCCATTTATGTCCTAATTCTTCTGTGAACAGAGGTGAGTTTATTTACTTCTGTAAGTTAAAATTTAAGCCACGCTTGTATATACAGTGGATTCTATATCTATGTTGCGGATATACCGCTCTCTCACCCCGCACCCTTAAAATAAGCAAAACCCTTAGTTTTCCTTCTTATTGTTGTTCTTGTCTTGTAGTTTACGCCATCTTTCTCATTGTGATATTGTTATACATAACATAACAAACCCCTGTAGGAGTAACATATCCATATTCAGACAGCCGAGATAATTATTATTCAATTTCCTTTCGCCAGTCGAGTTTAAAAATGGCCGCCAAAAATGTTCATTGAAAACCAAACACTCCAGAAGGAGGGGTTGAAAACGTTTTTCCAGGATCACAGTCAATCAGTAAAGAGGGTACTGCACGATAATTTTATGGGCTTTTTTGGACCAATCCGAATCACATAAAGTGATATTTTAACACGTGGTAATATCAAAAATATGAAACTGCACATACTATTGGAAAACTATACCTACTATGTGATAAAATTACTTACAACACCCTCTCCCTCTTTGGTATTGACTTCAAAGGGATACTTTGTAAGTTTAACATAGAAAGTATGATTATGTACCAGAGAGAAGCCATTACATGTTTATTTGAGTGAAAAGTTTTTGCAAAAACGCGGATCGGCAGTTGAAAATTGCTTATTAGTAAATTCATTGAAGTGGCGTGCTCCCCTTGTTCCAGTTATGTAGGACCACTGTTCAAATTTGAACATCTTAATTTTCACAGACCAGAAGCAAAGAAATATCTGCTCGGTAGGTGTATTTAGGGTTAAATATCGGAAACTTGGATAGCGAAGATGGATCAGTCACAGCTATAATTCCAAATAAAATGAATGCCGCCAAAGCCTTATCAGTGCAATGGGCTATAACTACGCCTTATGTTGCATTGACAATACATTCTAGTTCCCTATGCAAATAAGATGCTAGCAGTGTTGATAATTTATGTGTAGTAATTATCTCATTAGTAATTTTAGTAATATCTATAATAATTTTAAAAGTTTCCAAAACGGGTGAAAAGAACTACCTGACACTCCAAGACAAATTAAAAATCCTTTCTCCTTTTGTGAGATTCCTTGCAAATTATTAATTTATTTTGATCAATATTTTTCCTTTTTGCTTCTTCAGTCGCTTTATGTTGTAGTTGTTGTTGTCGTGAGTTTAAGGCCATTATACATACATGACAGCCAGTATATCTAGTGGAGGAAGAACTCTGAAAACCCCAAGGAAGAACCACAGACACGCGGGAAGCTACTTGACGATGTTCGAGACCTAAAATTTGATATGTCAGTGATATGTAAAGACGAGCGACTTAAACTACTTGGTCAGCTGGGACCTTGGTTATTTTTGTGTTGTTAGCCTAAACGATACGTGACAACAATGAACACATCATGCACTTTACTGTAAAATTATATCTTTTGTTGAAAGAAATCTGGATAAAAGCTGGAAAATAAGTTATTAGAGTAACCAGAAATGTAAAGTTCATTAAATCGCAGAATAAATGAATTAGTGAGACTTTAAGAAGATCCAGAAATATTCCGGCATGAGGCATTACAAGCATTATAGCTTTCATTTATATGGATGATTGTTCATGGAAAATAATTTGGTTTTAAGCAATAAAGACCCGCTATTCCGGACAGGACATAACCTTTTTGTGATTGGTAGATAAAGAAAAGAAGTTTTACATTACTGGTCTGCTGTGCCTAGATATGGATAGGATGCAGAAAATGAAAGAAATTCCTCAAATTCCTGCTACATATGCTAAAACAATATTGTTAAATCCTAAAGTGCTTAGTCAGTATGCTTGTTTTTCTAGACTGACGATAAACTCGCCTTGGTATACTCTCCATTCGTCATGACACGACGGGATACTATTATCTCTCAGCTTCTATAAAATTCAAAACACACGCGCACGCATAAAAATGCTTACATACAGACAAACTGACTTACATTCATTCACAAACATTGTACAATTGTCGAATTTTTCAAATTGTGAATCATTATTAAATTATATATTGATATCAGTTTCTCTAATATCCAGTGTTATTGATCCATTGAACCAGAACGCAACATGAGAAATTTCTTCAAATATGACCTATTATTATTTAATATTCTGTCTTCATTGGGATTCCCTTTATGCATGTTGTAATTGTCAATATTCATAAATGGTTGAACACAGATTTACATCGCTCTAATATAATTTATGTATCAACAAAAAAAAAATGTCCAAATATTGTGCTTGTTACATTGTTGTCGGAGCCTAAGAAATGTGCTGCCGTTCCAGTTTCCAAGTAATCAAGCACAGCTACGATTAAAATACTGAGGATACTCATAAACTACGTAAAGCACTCTTGATATTAAAGGAGGAGACTTTCTGATAAATAAACATTTTGCGGTACGTTTTTCATTGATATATATATATATATATATATATATATATATATATATATATATATATATATATATATATATATAGGTGGTAAGGATAATATTTGAATACAAAATTTTGTATAGTACGGTAGAGTGTAATTTAAAGCATGGCAACGAACCTTGAATGTACGAGGCGCATTTTTGAAAATGAACAATGAAGCTGACAATGTCTGCAAAGATTAAGTCATTACTGGATCACTGGGTATTCGACGCAAAGAAATAGAAGAATAACAATGTTTTTCAAGGCTACATATGTCTAATATCAGAATTAACATCAGCTGTATTCTTGTACTCTTCTTTGAGAAAAACAGAACATGATATGCACCCCCTTGCTTGCCCTAGAAAATCTTTGAGAAAAACAGAACATGATATGCACCCCCTTGCTTGCCCTAGAAAATCTTTGAGAAAAACAGAACATGATATGCACCCCCTTGTTTTCCTTAGTAATCTGCTTTCAGCAATGTTGATCCTCTATTGTACATTAAAGGTTTGTCGTTAACATATGACTTAGTCATGATAAAATTCGGCACAAAGACTATTAACACAAAATTTTAATTAAACTTGCATCTGTGTTATAGTACAATCGTCTCTTTTATTCTCATAATAGCGATAATAGTAAGTTAATGGAAAGTCATGCCAATCACGTGCTTCTGGTTGTGTAGCGAGGTCTGCCAAAATTATTTCTACCACCGTTTCATTAGCACTGTTATTATTCAGAGCGCATAATACAGGCGATGTTACAAATTGCAACGAACAATATATTATACACAACACATACACTTCCGTTAGCTTTACTTCCTGGCACTAACAGCGGATTAAAAGATCCATAATTTACATCAATATAACATACTGCGCATGTTGTTTAAACAGGTTTCTCCTACAGCCTTAGATCCAATCTATTTCTAGATAAATTCCAAGGATATAATGTTTGTGTGCCCAGCAGGCAACTCCAATATAAATGAATGTGAAGCCATAGTTTTCGTGATAAGAAATTATTTCTCTCTGCAACAGTAAAAATAGAATATAAACGTGGTTATTTCGTACATATGTGTGATGAGTTAGACCTCTTTGACAGGGCACTACATCAATTATGCTCTTTTCAAACCATCTACATGATTTAAATAGAAGAAAAAAATCCTCCTTGGAGATGCCATGCAAGCACGACAAAGATTCAAGCAGTTTCAAGAAAATAAGATATCAGCTCAGGTATTAAATGCATACAGTGTGGGGTTTTATGAAGTCCAGTAAACAGCAATACGTGTTAATGATTTCAAAAATTAGTTAGATACACGAGCTAAATCAATACACTGCTTTAATGGGAATCGTTAAATAATAAGATCTTGTATCTTTTGTGACTTATCTCGAACTTCAACAGAGATTGTCAATATTACCCAATTTATATTAGTGTTATACAGACCTTTTCTGTCAAAATGTACGAAAATGCTTCAGCCCTAGCCCTAGCCGCGTCGAGTATATGTTGGAGAAGAATGAAAATAAACCAAAAAAATACAAGGAGTAGAGATGTAATGGGGCCTTGGAGACCGACTGACTAGTTCCGTTTTATCCGAGCCAGAGACCGCTTCTAGATTCCCCACTTGGGATACTTACGTGCATTCGCAATTATAACTCGCGCGAACCCATGCCACGTGTTTAGAGTCTGGTTAGCATTGCCCTCATATAAACTCATCTTGATCATACTACGGCTCTTCAGCGGGGGGTGGGGTGGGGGGCCAAGTGCCATAAGCGCAGACAGATGGATATACGTTGACAACTATTTGCTACATTTTTACTCACCGTAAATCACTTACCATACACTGTTACAGTGTGGTTGTTCTGGATCCATTACGTATATAAGTCTTACAAACGGACAGATAGACGTTGTTTTAATATTGTCGTCTCTGGTGGTAAGTATAACATAGGTTCTATCACTCTGGTGCTCATTTATCAATATTGTCATCCCACTGCGCCCGAGAATATATACTGTTAACATGAATGAATACGCTCCACACTCATTCACCTTGAAGATGTGTTGTTTAGGTCTATCAAAACCATACCTGACAACAACAAACATTAGTCGACTACGTTTTATGCGGTCATCTTTTTGTTAATACCCTTTGCTGTTTAATATTCCGTGAATTGTTCCCCATGAAGTTACTAGTATTGGATTCACATATTGCTTCTCAGATTCTCTCGTTTTCGGTGATTTCGGGTAGGTTTTTTACGATAGTTTATGCGCGATTCAGAATAACGTCATTTTATGTCCCGTTTGAAGTTTGCTGCTTTCCAGTTCAATCATGAAAATGTAACAAGCTCGTTTGGGTCGACATCAACAACAACATGGTAGATGACCTAGATGAAATCGGCTTTGCTAGCAAATTTGTTCAGATCAACGTATTAGGTCGCTGCGTTAACGATTCCGTATATACGAGTGGCATTACATATGTGTGTGTGTGCGTGTGTATGTATATATATATATATATATATATATATATATATATATATACACACACACACATATATATATATATATATATATATATACACACACACATATACATATACATATATATATATATATATATATATATATATATATATATATATATATATATATATATTAATTCGTGCCTCAGTGCGGTGATACCTTGCTGAGTTATTATTTGCCTTGCAAACTGTACCGGTATGGCGTTTTGTATTGAGCTCGAGAAACGATGCATTGGTGCTATTCCAGACCCCATAAACCTTAACAAACGCCAAATTACATGGTTGTCGTTGACCTTTAGGATTAACATGACTGTATGTTTAGCTTCGAAAATAACCATGCGGACATCTTTGGGAAACTCCAATACGTGACTGAGAGGAATCGCACAAAAAACATGTATGTATTTGCAAAAGTTTACGTGACGTTACGCGAATCGACTAATCCCAATATTATTGGTGTTAACAGCATAGGGATGTTGCCAACACAAGTTCTGGCAACCATACCAGCAGGCTGCGGGTTCTGAGAAGCAAAATGTGTAAATTGGTAAAGAGTATACAAGGTATGTTCCGCATGAATATGGTACACTTCAATTTAGTGACACCGGCGTGTCTTTTACAAATGAGGTATCTGATACATCCTTAACTTTTTCCTTGTTGAAACTTTAACTTTCACTTATACATTATTGGTTTTTTCTAATATGTTTTGGGTCCCGTTTACAATCCTAATCCGCTTCCCATTGCCAGATATGTAATCTTCGAATCTGTAATAGCTTGTGTCAGACGTTATTGAGCCGCTTCATTGATGATCTTACCGGACTGAGCTGGCATTGTTTCTGTGGATTGAAGCGTAACTGGTACCTTTGGTTGTTGTGCCATTAGCCATAGTAGTCGATCTCGAATTGATTAAAACAATTCCAGATTTTGAAACCGATCCACATCGGCACTGTTGATGTTGTCAACGACTCTCATTGCAGTTTATTAAGCAATTGACGCAACACAATAGGTCAGGACCACAAGAAACAATTTCAGAATAACATCGCCAATACCATATTCGTAATATGCCACTTAAGCAGGTTTATCCAGCGTTGATAAAACGAAAGGGTGTTATATGTACGCGTATGATTGTCATGTGAACATGAGTGAGTAATTAGCGACGAAGCCACCAAACGGTCTCGGTCGAATATTAGATCAACTGTAATAAACGCGCAACGAAGACAGTACGAAAACCACGCAATACTTCGGTTTCATTGACGAGATTGCAATCGTCTCGGTGAGGCTTGGGGTTGTAGTTGCAACGACATGCTGAGTCGCGCCAATGATTTCTTTGAGTACACAGAGTGTTTCAACACGAAGAGTTCCTTCATACATATCATCGGTATTATAGACAGTGTCATGTCATTCGTTCCTTCCTTTCTCAGTGCGTGAAGTATCTCTTGGTCAATGATGCTGTCGATGAGCATTATTTCGACACGAACCGACTCCACGATTGTTCGTCGATCTGTTGCGGGTCCCAAATGCCAGAAACTGGCCTACCCAAACGTTCCTACAAGAGGTTTTCACCTGGGATTTTCAAGATTTTCTTGCAGAATGTCAATTATTTCTTGCAACATTGGGTAAGGTTTAATATGAGGGTTCGAGTTTAGGTGGAGGTTCGAATTGGGATCCACGTAAACTTTGGGATGAACACTTTGTTTCAAGTGGAAGGTCGACTTAGGAATGACGGTCTAAACTGCCAGAGCTTTGCCACGTTGTTCCGTTTTAAGTTTTGATTTCACTTTCAGCATTTCTGTATATTTTGTTTGTTATGGAACAATATTTTTATCAGGGGAAAATGTTTGGTTTAGGTTCAGGTAACTCGTATGTTGGTCCTGGTTCAAGTCGATCTATACACGTTTTTACATATTGTGTCCAGAATTCATAGCATGCTTCTATGTTCTTGTTTTCATAGTCTTGATGGCCGCGTTTGAAAAGATCTCGCTTCTGACCTTTAGCTTATATCTCCCACTAAACTCCACGAATACTGTTATGGGTCAAATGGTCGTCCACGGTTGCCTTAAATTTCTTCGATGGTGTTTGAAGAACAGACTTTTCTAGTGGGTGGGTCTGTAAAGAGAGGTAGACAGAGGATTATCAGATACTTGTGACATCCACCACTTAATCTGATAGATACGAAACTATACGAGGTCCCGAGTGACATCCGCAAACATATTCCGAAACTCATTCCACGAAGCATCAGCGTCAGCGGGATACTAGGTCAATTAAATGCATGCGAGGCCATGCGACTTATTCCAAGGAAAAATTACTAACATGTTTCAGTTGTGTCGGATCACTTTAGGCAAGTGTGAATATAGTTGGGAGACATAAATCGCTCTCGTAGATTTGTTTTGCGGACAAGTACCACATCGTCATACACTGCACAATTATTAGATTCCTCGTCAAGGTCGTCAATGGCAAGAGCTTTTGTGGAAAAGTATTAAATGGTGGGTGATGAAGATTGCTTAGCCGAAACCAGTGAGCCTTGAAATAAATCATAACAGGGCTGGTAGTCTTCGGATGGCGCAATCATGAGCAACCAGTTCGACATTAATCATTGCATCATCAGATTTAATAACATTTGGGTTTACCTGGATTCAGTCACGTCAATAATTAACGCACGTCGTTATCA
Source organism: Sinohyriopsis cumingii (assembly GCA_028554795.2). Lineage (NCBI taxonomy): Eukaryota > Metazoa > Mollusca > Bivalvia > Unionida > Unionidae > Sinohyriopsis > Sinohyriopsis cumingii. The sequence goes on along the minus strand of CM068842.1, from coordinate 51,765,136 downwards.
TATGGTGGACGAGACCTTATTATCGCAGAGATGTCAATTACGGTGAAACCTAACCTCTTTTCTTTCGGGATGCCATGTTCTCTATAAAATGTTGTATAACATATCCTAATCCTTTCATACTCGCCGAAATGCCGCATGAAAACACCTATCACAGATCGATCTCGAGTTATAAAATGAAATGTTAGCGCCAGAATTACTGGATCTGGTTCCCGATGTGAGGCAAAGAAATTTAGGTTTGACAGAACCTCTGATACCATCAGTTGACATAAACTTCTCTTGCAAGCAATGACAAGCAACAAACTCTGCCATGATATCACTGCTGCATTAACAAAGCTGCCATGGATACCGCGGACAAAATATGCTGGTGAAAATTATATTTTGATCACTTTGAAGCCCAGATGCAATTAATGAGGGCTGGGAACACGTCTGAATAGACGACTAGACTCAAATAACGAACCGAAATGTGAGAAAAACATGTAAACCTCGTCGATGTTCCATGTTGCATTATGGTTACGATTTCAGGCGGAATCGTCATTCCGGAGCAACCAGTCTGATACATGGTAGCACCTGGGTTGATAAAGCCACTGCAGTGAATGGTTAAACCTCCATGAAAAGCATATGTCCGTGAAGAATTACAAGCCAGTTCCGCGATTAACGACCTTGACGAGGAAACTAAAAATTGTGTAGTGATTATTCCGTGCCGACACTATTTATTTTCTGATTTGCGCGTGTCAGTATGCGAAATTAGAGGTTCTATCAGAGAAGATTCATCGTCCGGTATCCATCTAGAACAAACCAAATCCAGCTGGCGCAGCGATTCACACGCATGCGAAGAAATTACTTCCACTGAACAACATCTACTGGGTGTGTGAATTCACGTCGTTGCCAAAGACAGTTTACATACATGTTGTGCATGAGATCTTTCGGTAACACAATACGTGGAACTCCTTTACCCGTTTCAGCATTCCATCGATTGAACTGGAATTTTAGTTCGAATTCACAATGAGCTTTCACGATCCCCCTTCCTTGAATTTCCCAACGACAATCTTGTTGACGTTGATGAACAGTGGATGGTCCTTCGTGTATGCACTGGTGTCAAACTTGGATGCGAGTTATGTCTCGACCATATCCGCATAGTTATCATTGGTGTTAATATGCATCAATAGCGAGTAGAACAAATTAATGTTATCACCGTACAGCGGCTTGATCGAGTCGTGGTAGAAACCGTGCATGATCAACTTTCAAAACCCAACATGGATGCGTCAACGTAATTGATTTCGCCACGTTCAGTTTGGATTTCTTGCTCTATACGGCAAGGAATTCAGCATCGATGTTTTACATGACTCGAATCGATCAACATGCGAAGCTATGGTTGTTCACTATTCAAGACTAGCTCAAGTATTTCTCAAGTATTCCATGGTTTTCATGAGCAAGGCATTGCACATCAACATCAAGTAGTAATTTTAAAATTCGTTCGTGGCGGCCGTTCACACATCAGAATTCATCTGAATGTAAGGAGCCATCGTTTGTGAAGCGACCGCCCTACGTGCATTCTCAACCTCAGGTGGAGCAATAGTTGAGATTAAGGCACAAATTCGGAACTATCTTGATACATTCAGTGAACTTAAGCTCAGAGGCGTCCACGAGTGGAAAACACTCTCGGGGAACAGACAACTCTTTTGCGGACAGTGGTTAATCGTTGTGTGTGGTGAAGCTTTTCCGGCTATTCCAAGTCCACCGCAAAGAAGTTTACCTGCTCATTGTTACTATACTTGAGTTTGTGTTTGTGGACGTTACATCCGCAGTATCGATCCAATGAAACTCACTTATGGACATAAATTACATCATCACCCATCTATACTGGTTGTGTGGGTCAAGATACATGATGTAACTGTTTGAGAGAGTGGGATCTTATTCGTTTTCGCGTCGGCTGCTCGAGCTAAACAGTGACTCTCCATATAAATCCCGCCGAGGATACCACATTCGATAAGCAATTGTTGATCAATATCATTAACGAGTTCCATTTCGACTCTGATTTTCGAAAGCAGTGCTTTCGGGGGCATTCCTCGAAATGACAAGTAGTGCACAAGGTCTAACTTGTACATGCGCATGGTATTATAGCTAAAAATCTTACCACGGTGCGATTTTGGGGATAAGTCGTTCCGGTATATCTGACAACAGTGGGCAAAGTTGGATATGACTTATTCAGCAGCATACGTCGCATTCGGTTAAAACGCGGATACTTCCTGGTCAATCACGGATTGCTCAAGCATTCAAAGTCCTCTAAAACAACATATGTGGCTTTCATTTTCCATTACAGAAATTCAGAATACTCTTGCCAGGTTATGGCATAATCGTACTCTGCGGTTTCTCGCTGACATCTCTGCAGTAAACATCATGGGTGTTGGATGTGAATGCATTCAGGCTGCGTCAACCAGGAAACATCATAGTCTTGTGTTTGTGTTGTCATTCAGGAAGATCTTTGATCCACATGTAATGGTATTGAGCCGCTGGGACATCAGACACCTTGAAACAACATTTGCACCTGCTGCGGGTTGTACATTGCCACGCATTGTAGGAAATGACTTTATGGTAGCAAATAAATATATTCATCTCTGGTGCCAATCGATCTTTGTCCTGGAGTATTTAGGTCCTAATAATTAAGATGAAGATACTCGACGTATTCGAATTCCATTATCAAATAGTACTGATCTGTTGTTTAATTTTTCATCAACACCAGAACTATTTTAGTTCAGATTATCATTTTCGATTAGATATAAATGATTATGCTGAAGAGCTCGTAATTAATTTGCGAACAATTCGTTCACCTGTTGGCGAAATGTTTTTATTGTTTTAATATGGTGGATTTTGTTATTTCTGGTGTTGGTACAATGTCACTAATAGCTTGCTTTATTTCATCAATTGTTTGAGGTGGCGTCGGTCCACCTTTTGTTTCATAAGTTCTGTTTTGGCCATAAGTTCTGAAGTTACCAGTAGGAAAGGACCTTGAAACATCAGCTACTATTTGTGCAACTTTGTGCTATTCCCGGAATGTTCTGAGGAAAAAGATAAGAAGAACATACCTACTATTATTTGTCTTATAATTGTTATTTCTTTTCATTAGTATTATTATTGCTAGAGTAATTTTAATGCACTTGCCTCGTGTGTAAATATTATGTCATTTGCTCGTTGTTTAAATCAATTTGGCAATTCGACTGGTCTGTCAACGTTGTTCTTACACAAGTAAACTTGTTGCTTGCTTTATGAAAAATACAATTTCACTTTCAACAATTCGTTTTCTATATAAGGATCTTTATTTTTGTAGTCTCATGTGCGGCTCTCTACAAAACACTGCCAATAATACCTTTCTTATTAGCTGATAACTCAAAACTATTTCATCCACTGTAACTACCTTAATAAACATTTGTATTGGATTGAGATCATTCCTTAATTAGATTTTCTATATTTATATGCCTACTATACCATATATTGTCCTATTTTCGTATATCATTTATTTCATTAAAATATTCAGCTTTCTTGAGTTCATTGTTCAAAACTCCTTTTAATTCTTCTTGTGTAAGTTTTGCTTGTGCCATTTGTCGTCAAGAGCAGTTTGAGATTTACCAGTTTACTCTTTTCTTATTTTTTAAGTGTTTCCGTCATCCCTCACTGTCATGCTACTGGGTCACCTATTGCCTCAATAAACTGATGTTGTTTCTATTCTAGTGCTCCTTTTAATCTTTATCTTTTAGTTTCTCAAGTTCGCCTGGTGTTAGTTACACTAATTTCGGGTTTCTAAATACGTACGCAGTCTGTAACAAGTTTAAGAAGTCTTGCTGTTTCTTCTTCTGTTTGTTGTACACCAAGGCGGACCTGCCTAAAATAATTATTTGTTCTTTGCTCGTGGTACAATTAACCTTTGTAGTATTTCTGTTAATGATTGTGCTGTAGCATACACAATACTGTAGTAGTATTTTTCAGGACAAACAACGTTAGATATGAAAGCAGATACATAGTTTATTGACAACAATGTTAAAGATCTTGTTAATGAAGTTGAGACAGTCCCAAATAATTGTAACCATATACCAGCAAACTTTTATAATGCGGCAGAAGAAAATATTGTTGAAAGACATAAAATCCGATAGATTCAGAAAATACCGTAAACATGTTTTTAAACGAAACCGAGGAATAATGATTTTAGGGTTAACGTAGCAAAATCTGATACATAGTTTTAAAAGGACAATAGTAATGAAGATGAAGAATCAAGTGAATTTCTGTAATAAATAGGCATAGCGCTAATGGGTGAAAATGACTACAAATAAATTAAATAAATGTTTATATATAAGAATGACATCTACAGTTACTAATCAACAGTGTATATGTTACGAGTATACATAACAATGCAAACGTACAGCAGCGCGAGTACTTGAGGAAATTTGCAATAGCTATTATCATACAAAAATATTGAGGAAACTTACACTACATGTAACATTTTTGGGTATGTACGTAAGTCTGGCAACATTTATGTTGTTGTCATATCCAGCAATGGATCAGTTGTTGTTATTTGTGCGGATTCTTTTGTAAGATATTTTATTTATATAATTAATAATTTGAAAATGGCCTAGTTTTTAATTTTGAGTATCTATTGGAGGACTCAAGTTTCTTTATATGAAACACCACTAGAGGCTTATAACGTTATCAAACGGCGGCAGCTGGAAATATTTTTTGTGTTTACACCCAGATAGATAAACCGTTACATATTTGTAAAAGTTCATTAACATTAGGATTTAATGACTGCAAAGGTGTATGTCTTGAAAAACGTGGACTATGAGACAGAACACGCCACCATGAATACTGTAAATTACATTTACTGGTGATACATACTGGCCCGGTGCTCGGCCATATCTTAAATGCGTCATCGGAGTCAGTTAATGTAATCAGTATTGCCGGCCATGTTATATCTGTTCATAAATATTATCGCGTATGTAGGCAAAGTTAGGCACAAACATCTGTGGACTGCACACACACCTGTAAAGCAAATGCAGTTTCTGGTCTTGGTAGAGTACAAAAATTAAAACAAGTTATCGACTTTTCAATTAGAGAATGATTTCCTCATGTATAGGCATGCCAATTGTGCATCAGTTAAAACGAACCGCGCAACAGCGCGGAATAAGAATAAAAAAAGTCGTATGCAAAGACCTGACAAACCTCAATTATTGAGACCGATGGTTGCACTGGATCAAATTGTTGTCCCAGATAATCCCTCATTGGCTACTAATTCAAGAGCGGTGATAATGAAACAAATCTACAAGCACTGAAATAATTTGCATATGAGCGTATTAAATGAATACAAAAAGGTGCAACAAAGCTGATATACTTGCATTAGGTGCGCTTGAGGATGATCAAAACCATCTTATTGCTATTTTAAATTTCAAAGGCACAGTGGTGAGTTAGGAAATTACTTGGCAAGTATCACACACACATACAATCCAGGTAACGACGCTCGACAACTGTTATCATATTTGATTCATGGAATCATATTAATGTTATAATACTCCAGTTCCTCATGAGCTAAAGGAGATATTGTTCTTAATGCGCATTGCATTATTAGACTTAATCGAAAGTCATCAGACAATGGTGGATTTAAAACTACTACACATTTGATTCACAGCGGTGATAGTATAAGTCTTAATCGTAAAGACACAAGGTCATAATTGATGAAATCGATAAAGGAGTTGAAAAGATTCTCTTAACATCGAAAAATACATGACGTTTAGGCTGGAATAAGAACGGCTCATCAATTCCTGACCTCAAAATTATTAGTCGATATCGTGCCACTAACACTGACCTGTTGACGAGAAAAAGTGCCGATCCATACGAGTACATGGCAGATTTGGACAAATTTGCTTAAACCGATTTATCACCGATTAAAGCGTTAAATTCGTCGCAAACCCTGAATGTACTTCCGCAAAGACTACACGCACGCAAAAAAAACTTTGGTCAGCATTTGATTGCATAAACATTGCTGATATCTGTCACTGAGGTTTTGCTGTTAGCTGATGTGTTTGAAAAGGTTCGTGGCACTGCCCTGCACAATTATAAGCTCGATCCAGCACATTACTTGTAATTGCCGGGAATGATTTGGGATGCGTTGTTGTCAAAAATCAAAATCTAGTTATCTCTTTATCGATCGTTCACTTCATGGTGGAATATCATTGCAAGTCATGGATATACCGTTTCAAAGAACCCAAACATAGACGGGTATGACTTAGCTGCCCCTAACAGTTACATTATTATCTAGAAACAAATGATACAACGGTTATTAATCGGTGTATTTCAGTCGATTGATTTTCACATGCTGACGAACATAAATACGTACATGAATACACTATAAACAGAAGCCAAGGATACATCTTTTAAGTTGATCAAAATACATTGTATAACCTCACTGGTCAGAGCGATTATTCGCTTGCTCGGGAACTTTGTCATTACCTTGTAGATAGTTGTCACAATAGCAGGGTAAGCTCGCACATGAATCAGGACGTTCATTTTTGGTGAATGTACTACACTTGTTCAAAGTCTCAGGACCAAACACATTTATGTATTACACCTATACATTATGCAGGTTTACTTGTTATTGTTAATCCGTATAAGTAAAGTCCATTGAGTGCTTGGATTTCCACATCGCGTTTGGATGGCGCCGTGTATACAAATGAAACGAGTTAGAGACAGATGTTTTAAACTCAAGAACAATTCCATATTGGACAAGAAGATGGATAATTTATGGAAGCGTATTCGAGTTGACTTTGTTTGCGATAGTGGACAGGATAAGTTTAGAAGCCTCGTCGTTAACTCATCCTTGGAATCTCGGAAGTTCTTTGATGGTGGGTTTGTAGCCATTCAAAGCAAAAAAGCACAGCTGAAGTTGGAGAAAAAAAAAGACCTCAGTGTTGCATCGTCCATGTTAGCCTTGTCGTAGCTGCGCATGTGTGAGTTTTAATATAACTAGATGAAACAGTTTTACCACGATCGTCCTGTGAGTCGAAACAATATAGCGTGGGTCTGGATACGATACTATAACAATCTGTATTATCATATAACAATTTCAAAAGGGAAATACATATCCGCTTTCTGCCAGTGATGTCAAAGAAGAATAGGAAATGCGACGCTGTAAAACCACCAGTGAATACAAGGACTTGATTCGTAATGCTATTGCGGGTCTTAAAGGTGTCAAAGACATGTAACAGTCGTGACAAACTGCACGAGAAGATCGCATATAAGGCTTTGAACAAACATTTGCATTGCTGATTAAACCAACAAAGGAAATTGTTGAACGGGCCCTGCAGATAAAAAGGCTACAACGGCAACAGTGGAACAGGTAGTGGCATTTAAAGAAACTTAAGAAGAACCGGGTCAAATTCGTAAAATAGCTACATGCACCAAGATATTCAAAAAGCAACAAGGGCAACTGCAGAGACTATTGACTACCTGTCAATGACGGAAACACGGAAACAAAATATTAATGAATATTGTTGTCAGTGGATCATTGAAACTCCCATCCGAGCTTAGTATGCACCACGACTTGGAAACGTTTGGGATAAAAAAAAATAAACACAAAATAAAAAACCGCTATTGCTCAAGTTGGTATACGGGGAATTTATTGCGTTTAAGCAAGTCTCTGGTCAGCTGTTTCAATTTTATGATGATGCACTTACTATAGTTAAAGCTGGACAAATTCCTCAAACATATGAAAGAATGAAAGATTTTGCACATCTCGGTATGAGGCAAAAGAAGTCATAAATTTCGAAAATCTGCATCAGCCATTGAAACACAGACAGAAGCAGCAGCTACACCTAAACCTGATAAAACACCGAAATACACAGAGGAATATATGGAGCAAGCAGTTGCAGAACAACAATAACAACAAATATTATATTATCCAAAACACCGTCCATATGAGTTTGAACAAATGCTAAAATAGCAACACACATCCACATCAACAACTATACATGCACATCACAAATAGTAAATAACAACAAAATAAGAACAAGTAAAAAAGTAGATACAGCACAAAGAAAATAAATAAGAAGTCTTTGATGGATTTTGTGATCCTAATGACCTCACATATGGGTTGGAAACACGTATGGGATCAGCTCGTGCTGGCAACCAGACACCAAAGTCATTCATGAAGCCGGATCGATTTCTACATTTGTCGCCAGTGACAACATGGATAGAAAAATAAATCGCGCTTTGAAGCATGAACTTATCGAATACATCAGTGACGTATATTACGACAACGTTGATGAATTCTAATGTAACACTTGTTGTATATACAAATAGAGCGTGACCTGGATGATCTCAATCCCATCAACGAAACCATAATTCAGTGTAACTTTGTTTTACACCTGTTACCGCTGTGGAATCACGCACACTTGAAATCGCATTACCGTCATTGCGAGTATATTACAGTTGACCCAATATATGATCATAACCATTTGGTGGTCTGCCTGCGAATAACTCATTTGTGTTTTCAGCAAACAGTAGTGCCACCTGGTAAAATATTGAATTTTCCTCCGGCACGTACGACACAGCATCGATCGATGAAGAAACTCGACGGAGAATCGATTTAGCATAGCCTAAGAGGATACTGGAGGAGTAAAGCAGCTATTAGCAAACTTGCTGATGAGGCGGGTGTCACACGTGGTATTGCCACAGATTGGTTGGCCCGACAGGCAATATGGCAAATGTATCTACCACCGCCTAAAACGATTCAGCACGGACGGTTTGATGTTAGCACCCCCAACGAAGTTCATCGGGCAGAAATTTTGTTTTGCCACATGATACTATTACGACTGGCAAACGTCAACAACGCACATATAAATACGCGTTGACGGTCGTCGAAGTTGCAAGCAAGAGTCGCTATCAGCTAAAACAACAACTGAAGTTGAAGCTTCGTTTGAACGCATTTATCAACGACGACCTGGGCTACATGGAGGCCTGCGATGAAACAGTTGCTACAGGTTGATCCTGGCAAAGAATTTCTTGGTGTAATAACGTCCCTGATGAAACAACACAATGTGAAAATCAGACGAGGACAAACTGCGTTACACAGCGATCAGACAATCGTTGAGGGATTTAATCGAACACTTGTTGAGCTACTGTTTGAGCATCTGTAGGATCAGAAAGTACTGAGCAAGGACAGATCTCGACCGAAGTTACGCGTGCAATGTCTATGAAGCCCTTCAATGCGATTGTGAAGAAACACATACCATTGAGCGTGTATACGCCCCAGCGACATGACTCTTCCGCACCAGTCCTCGATAGCGTGACTGTCAGATATTTATATGAACTTGGCGACCTTTAACGTGGTAAAAACAGAGCAACGGATCATATTTGGAGTGTAACCACACATAAAATTTCCAGCGTGGTTTCATCAATGGGTAGGCCTGCAATCTACAGACTAGATTCAATGGCTGCTGAATGTGGATTTGTCTGTGAACAATTATAAGTAGTTCCTAATGATACACAATTATCACCAGCATGGATTCGTTAGTGCATCATGGTAATGGTTCATGGGAGCTGACGCACTAGGAGCTGGCTCTTCCACGTCAGTTACATTCAAGACAGGTCAGCATCACATTCACACCTGTGGCCGAGAGTAATATGTGTTACAGCGCGCACAGTGATTGTTTTCTCGTTGTTTCAACTCCATTAGGAACTCAACATGAAGATCAAACTCCCGTTTGTGCTTTTTGTCATTTCGCTGGAAACCAGATACCTTTTACCTTTCTGAACTCGATTATCTTCAATGGCCATCTTGGAATTGACTAGGACAATTCTCCTTAGTTAAAACATTTTTCTAACCCTCGATACTGCCAAGTACACTAAATCTGACCATTCTCCGCGATCATCAACAATACGTATATCTGTATCCGTGATTGTTAGTCCCTGTGACTTATGAATGGTTATATCATATCCCAGAGTCCAATCACTCTATGGCTCTGATAAAGCTTTCTCAACAACATTCACGGGGACAGCAAGGTATCAATAAGAACTAGCTTTTGTTTCATCTGCGATCCGTCGCTTGCTAGCGCTCCAGGAATTTCAACATTAATATTCTGTCGACGGGTATCTGCTGGGTGATAACGCAGTAGGACTGGTAGATCTGGAATGTTCTCGTTATGAAGTGAGAATAATTTACGTTGAAATAAATTATGAACTATGTTCCTAGATGCGACTATAAGAATGCTAGGTCGCCATAAGTTCCAGAAATCACCAATAGCCGTAACTGGAATAACAGCGTGCATGATCACGGATTGAATCTTGTCATGATGTAGTCGTATTAGCACCTTTAGTTCTCTTAGCGATTCTTCAGCGACCCTTTGGCCGTATAACATTTCTTCGTAGTAATGTACAGATTGTTTCGAAACACGATGTGGCGATTTTCTGACAAAGGGTGGTGGTTGACTATGATCACCGCACATGATAATCGCCGTTGAGTTCGACGATAACCAATCAAGAAACATTTTTAAAGCGTCCTTAGATACCGTTCATATCTCATCCCAGATGATGATTTTAGAAATATATTTCTCACCCATCGCGCGTTGGAGTCCGTGCATCACCGCGCCATCGAAAGAAATTGTGGTAAGTATGGGACTTAAAACCTAACTGTTTTATCCCCCTGACAAGTCGACGAATTGGGGTTAGTACAACAATGTCTGAAGTTCTAAACAGTTTTAACGGGAGTGTAGTTTTACCAGAACTATCACTGTCATTATCGTCAATCACCTTGACGGCCAGTTAGCTCCGACAATTTACTAACTGGTGAAATAGATGTATTTCCATTAATGACTGCAACTGGAAAAGATTTTGGCATTTGCCGAGCTTCAGTACGAAGTGTCGCTGAAGGCATGATATATTCGACACAATCGAGGAATAATCAGCGAATAAGATTTATATATCTTATACAGAACGCGAAACGTAAAACATTCCATCGCTAGCAATTTGCAATTGACGACGGGAAGGACTATAAACAACACGACTTGTGTAAAAATAGTGTAAATACATTTTATCTGTGCGCGTGACAAGCTCACAGTCAGGTAGAATTTCCGTCAAGCTACAAAAATATTTTAATATGTCACAGAAGACTAGCATCAAAACTAGAAAATTTAAGGGAGATAGCTCTGCATGGACTACAGTCTCTGACTCAACTGACGACACAGATTGTCTTCAAGGGACGTCCACTAATTTTACAACCTCTGATGAGAGAGAGCAGAACAACACGTTCTAATTGTGTCTGTTTTTTTTATATACACAGACATATACAATTAGTATACAAGTTCTTTCATGACATGTGCTTGCATTTATAAACGCCTGATTATGTATGTCTGTATATGAAATATATATTCCACGGGGGGATTAGATATTTTAGTCATGAAAGGACTTCGATTTTTTTCTCTCGTCAGTATAGCTTAACAACTAGCTATTTAATGCCCCGCACGTAATCTATTAGTATAATAAAATCAGTTTCTGATAAACGGATTGGTCTTATAGTGTGCAATTCGTTTCACATGACATGACATAGCCAATATTTTGGTATGTAAATGCCAGTTGTGTTATTTAATCGGTGAACTCTCCGAAAATAACATAGCAGATATTTCCATACCTGTACAAGGGGGGAAATTGCGTCACTTTTTATTCAGCAATGTGCAATTGTGTGTGTGTATATATATATATATATATATATATATATATATATATATATATATATATATATATATATCTTCCATATATACAATATTGCAAAAAGGAACGTGGCACACTCAATAGAGTGTCTAACTGCCAATGACAATCGCGGACAATCAGTACGGGTTCGAATCACCCCACCAACGAAAGAAAATTATTTTTATATATAAGTAGGAGATAGCTGGGTTTAGAGAGGTTGGTTGTGAGTATAATTTGAAATCCAACCTGGTGAAATATTGATTGGCGTCAAATACTTGACTGGACATACATAATTCCCGGGGAACTTCAATCACTTAGATCGCCCTCTGAACCTGCTAGAATGTCGTTTGACAATCTAGGGATTTGCAAACTGTAGAATCTAAGCATACATTAACGCTAATCGGTATTGAAGAGTGTTGGACGAAAATAATATACGAACACCATCAGCTTACGGCAAGCAGTATACCCATCTCCCGGTAAATACTTGACAATGTGCACCACCCTGACCTAGTCACACCTCAATCACTTATATTAAACGGCAATATAAAAAATTAGATTGGAGATTTCTCAAGGATATGAAACAAAAACGATTGTGAAAATGCGTATAATACAGTTAAAGATATGTATGTCAGAACGTGAAATCGCTAGCGATCTACTGTCTGATCTTACAAAAGAAGCCGATTCTGCGTAACGTGAAACGTTCCATCGTGACGTGGAAAGCAATGCGTTCTGAGTAAACAAGAAACATAAAATAGGGTGGACAATAAAATATCTTCGGACCGTAAACGATCTAGTGGATCGTAAATTGCTAGCGATTTGGCGATTTGGCGATCTGCGGACAGTAAAAAAATTAGTATCTTTTTTTACTGTGTGAAACACTATGGTTGATCGTTGGACCGATTATGGCGGAACGCTCTACGTTCAGAACGCAAAACGTTCCTACGCTAGCGTTCGGCGATGTGGGCACTAATAAAGTATCTTTTACTTCTTTTGTACTTTGTGAAACACTGTATGGTGGACGGTTGGAACCATATGGTGGACCGCTCGACCGTGGATCGCTAGACCGTGAACGGTCCAGCGATGGAACGTTCGAATGCTAGCGTTCTACGTTCTATGGTCTGTCTTGGACATAGAAACTAAGTGATATCTCTCCTCGACGTGTATCAAAAGATGTAACATTTAATCTGTCATTCTGAAATGTATCCGTGGCAACAGCCGATTATGACATTGTAAATACACAGGATAAACAAGTACTGATACTATTAAATGGTATAGGGAGACCTCAGGGGTAAACCCGTAAAGAATATACACTTGTTGCGCCTGCTTGGATTTTCCAAGATTTGCGGTATAACTGCCATGGACGGCATCACATGTAGAATCTATGTCGGGGTTTGGACCGAGATAAGGCAATCCCAGTCATGGGGTGACATTATTTGTCTCCCCACGAGGCTTGCCGATGGGGAGATATATAATGTAACCCCACGACTGGGATTCCTTGTCTCGGTCCAAAACCCAACGTAGATTCTTCTTCTCACCCAATAATTACCTTTAAAGTAAAAAAAGAACGTCTCACGTTCGCAATATTGTTCACGCGCAAATGTTTACATGCAGTACATTAATACAAATATGTTTATGAGGAATGTTGCGTGACCGTGTCATCCCAAGTACACAGTTTTTATGCGTTAGATAAAAAGAATAACAACATAAAACGTTGCATAGTATTGAGGTAATATCACATTTAAGATATGGATGTTATATGAAATTAACAATAAATTACAAGAAAATGTTTCATTTTCATCAGTTCCAATATAGAAAATTATATAGTAAATAATGAAACGATACTGGGCCCACACCTCTGTTGTAGTAGTGTAGGCTATTATTATAACTAAGAGTTACATGTAGTATGTGTTCATGCTTGGGTTATTCACGGGTAATTAGTCATCTGTGTCACTATCGTATATAACCCTTCTTTTCTTTGGAGGATGTGAAACTGTTTGTGACATACTTGTATTGTCCTTAATATTGATTGTAAAATTAACCCCGTGTATAAAAGACCCTCTCAATACGGACCCTAGCGGATAACCATGTGCGAAACTTTCAAGTTCATGGATTCTTTGAACATTTTTATTTTTTGTCTTGGAAATATGGCAAGTGCTACCGTGAAATTTGCTTATGGATTAATTTCTTGACGGATAAATGATTCCTTCTGGCTGGTAAGTGCATTATTTGTCATTAAATTTTATAGGTATATTTTTGATTCAAAGGAGATGCTTAACAAAATTAGAATAAAGCATGTTTGACATAACACATTTCCTGGCTGTTACTAAGTTTTCTGTAGTTGTTAAGAGGGTTGGGAGTTCATGAAGTGTATAAGTCTATAGTCTATGTACATAGATCAGTGTTTTCTGTCACAGTTCATTTCATACAGCATTGAGAATTTTATCCTATCTGTAGCAGTCATTGTTCAGGTCAGCCTCATTACATGTGCTAACAGTATATTATTTGTTTCACACGAATTATTTAAAACTAGTTACGTAGTTTAGGTACATTTAATGACGCTGACCTGAAAATGTATTGAGCTAGGCCTGTTTATAGAATAAAATTGATCATGCTGTGTGGAACGAACTAGCAAAATGTTCGACGTCGTATGCATTTGTCTTTGTCTCTCTCAAAATGTTTTTCTATGGTGTGTTCTCAAAGATGGATTTACCTTAAGTTACTATGTTTTTGTTATATTTATTTGTTGTTGTTGTTGTTGTTGTTGTTTGATTTTAGAACAAGTATGTCAGGCACAACAGAAGACAACAGGGGTTTATATTTTTAAACGTAGTTCTGAGCGCGTGGGCACCTTGACTGAGACAACTGGTCTGAGATGACTAGACTGATATAAGAAAAGAAAGGTTAGCAAAACACCTATATTTCTCTGTCGCATGGGTGAGAAAAACTAGTTCACAGATACCGTCGATGTGATACCGACGATGCCTGACGATATATGTCGTCATGAATAATCAACGCCATTGTTGTGTTTGAGTATAACAAGCGAAGATAATATTTTTATCCATGCCTCATAGCTGAATCTTACTCGTCGATAACATCGTTGACACCTTTTTTCGCTGCTTCCTGATCAAATCATGCTAACTTGAACGCCGATGTTAATTAAACTTTCCTGATTTTATGATCAAGAAATGACTCTACGCACAACGATGTGCCTCCTCGTTGAATCAGACGAAGAACCTATTCTACAATAATTTTGCGATAACAATCAGCGTGAGCCCTTACTTTACTTAGATATGCTATTGTCATAACGATCTTCTGTCGTAGATATTCACTAGGGTATGCATTTACGCGGCTGAAAAATAGTTGCCGTAAATCGCCGACAACACGAACATGTTCATCATTAACCCTACTGAGAATTTCTTCGACATCTTTATCATCGTAAGTCGTGTTATCACCACGGGTTGGACGCATTCTGTGTATCGTATTCTTTTCAAATCCCCTTCCCAGCTCCGAAGATCCTTGTCTTCGGGTTCTTTTATGAACTCGCGCTTGTCTGTGGTAAAGACAATATCCAATTATAGTTCCGTTACGTCGCTGATATCATCGTAATTGTTGGTGGTGTAATATTAGCAGCAATTAGTTCTAGTAGTCCGCTAGCGAACTGTGCTGCCGTTTCACGATCTTTCACTATTATTCAATAGACTACTAGCACTCTGTGCAACACCAAGTGTTTCAACTCGGTGTATTATCTACGCGCTGAGTGTTACACGCTTCATGATCAATATTATTCATTTCCGTACATTCTTGGTCTGATATTATACCATCGTTCAACCCCAATGATATTAGAGATGATGACCGCGCATGTGCTTGCGTTGCCGCTGATGACAGTGTTGTGTGTTCATGTAATTTATAAGTCACATACGTTGATAGTTTTTGCGCTATGATATTAAGAATACCAGCAACACCTGCCATAACGGCAACACCGAATCCTATTACTGGTGCTACAACGTATGTTGCTGATAATGTGTCGATTAACGTAATTGTTTCAGCCACTACAACGGATGATGTGTATACAACAAAGTCAATGATAATGATGCGTGAGGTATTTTTTGGTTTCGCTGTATGCTTGTCGATGATATTTTTCAATGATGCCTGCCACGAACCCGCTTGTTCAGATATGATGGATTGTGTGAGACGGTAAACGTCGCTCTTGATATTAATGCTGAGTAATTAATTGAGGCGTTTTTGCGAGAAATTCCAGACACCACCAGCAGCAGGGAGGCTGAGCCCACCACGGTTTTTCGTCTCAATAGAATCTCTATTAAAAACCTTTCCGATAGAAGGCTTATTTCACAAAAATAAACCCTTTCAGCCAGAAACATAATAGTCCTCTTTTTCCCTGGAAGGGTTTATTTTGACACTCGCTGATAACTCGCTATCGAAAACTATTTCGCGACCCGAGTGGACTCGACGAAACACTCTGTGGTTCAGCCTCCCTGCTGCTATTGATGCTTGCATTTTTTATGTTAGGATTTTTAGTTAAAAAATGTAACTAACCCAACTCGATACCGGGTCCGAGGATCATGTAAATTTATCGTCACAAACCTGTGTGGGACACGCTGTGCGTGACTGAAGAAATTTTTAAATTTATTGATGTCCATGTCTCCGTTGCACCAAGTCTGATGAATATTTCTCAGCGTGTGTGTGTCGACTCCGTTAAACACCGCAAGAACGTTACAATTATCTCTGATCACTTTCGGAATTTGTGTATATAGTTGAGTCACATAAATTACATCAGTGTTTTTGTGTCGACCACGAGAAAATATTCTTGCCGGGTTAGTTTGTTTATCCAGCATGACATCATCGTACACTACTAGGTTGTTAATTGACCCATCGATGTCATCTACGCTGGGTGCATCATTGATATCCGTGATGAATTCAACTATATCACCATCGTTTCCGACTGCCTCTTTCGCGGACTCATTAAAATCTTTTAGCACTTGATAACATCGCTGATCGTCCTGGAAATGCAAGCATTTCTCGACGGGGCTATCAAATATAATTTATCCCATTTCATCCACGGAATTATCAGATTCAACAACAGCTATGCGCTACCTGATCCTGACGGCGTTATGATGATCATTCCGGCGGAATTTGGTAGCACACTATTATGTTTCACCGGTTCTTTTGTCTTCGTCGCAGAAAAATCAGTGATTTCTCTTGCCCGTATAAATACTGATCGATTTCCTTTCGGTGTCTACATGGCACCACCACCGGGACTGTTGTTTTTTTAGCCTAAAAAATAACATCAGCGCGGCAGGAAATGCATGGCATTTACTTGATAGCGCTTCTGGTTTTTAAAAATTCTTCCAGCGTCGTAACCGGCTTACAACAGCGTGTTTGATAATCAACTATTGACCTGAATTTGTAGCCACCGCACTCTCCACAAATTGGATATTTTCCTCTGACACCACAGCCACAGACAACACAAGGCTGGGGACCGTCAACACTGCCTAACCGTGACAACACCATATGAGGTCCACAGAATTTGTCGACCGATCGTTTACCGCAGCGTACAGATGAACCTTGAGGCAGCCATTGACAAATATTTATAGCGCTTTTGCTTGAAGGCATTCTATATAAGATGATTTTATTAAAATTAATATTTAATTAGAGTATAGATTTAATATATAAGATGTCATTTGTGATATATCATAAACTTGTCGAAGCCGAGCAATCACTGGTCAACACCGACAACGGCGTTACCAAATTTAGATCTGTGCATGCAATCCAATGCTGCGGAGAGTTTCATGTTTGGAGAGGCAGATTCACCGAAAGGGAATTTAACGATTATTATCGGGGACAGACAAGCGTAAATGAAATAATTCCAAGATATTGCCGGCGCAAACTTGTTGTTGATCTTGACGAGAAGAAACCGACACAGGAAGTCACTGAGATGTTCGCGACAGAGTATCCGGGAGAGAAAATCGAAATAGCTGTGACAACAAAAGGCCATCACGTTACAGTACCTGGGATTATCATTGACTATCAACGCCACAAAACCATATTGGAATCGTTGGCGCGTAAGTACGGGTTAAGATACGTAGATGTTCACGCCGGACTAAACAGTTTGAAACTTATGACAACTAAATCTGGTAGCGCTGGCAGCGTGTGTAAAACATCGTTAGATGGAATCACGGCGTTTCGATCACTGGTTGTTATTCACGAAACCGTAGATTACTTTGACTGGCGCGCCACACAAGAACATTTTCAAGGCGAAATTGATCCTGATGATCTTTCCGCGTTAT